>CAJNDS010001114.1:415000-567500 GCA_905221605.1 Symbiodinium natans | reverse complement strand
AGATGGTCTTGAGCATGGGTTTTTTGGGGTGGGGGGGGGAGGGGAGGGGGAGGGGGTAGGGGAGGGGGGGGTCGCACTTCAGGCTCCCGGCCGCCTCCCACTGCGAAGCGGAAATCGCGTTTTGCGTTGGGGGCCTCCCTCCGCGGCCACCGATGGACACAGGAGTCAGGGTCGCAGTCCGAAGAAGTAACGTCCCTCCCTATTCCTGGAACTTGCAGGTTGTGTGGAGTTCAGGGTGGTTGTGGTATGTCACTTATGTAGATGTACTCCCGAACACAATTGGATTCTACGGCCGAGGGTCAATTCTGTTGCAACTTGTTTCAAGTATACGTCACATGTTTAAGGCATCAGTTTCAGAACATCTCGGACACCGTTAGGAATTACAAGCATCATCAATTTTCTCTACCAGAGCTTTTGTGTTAATGGGTTGGAGGAAGGCTCATCCAATTTAGCATTCCCCTTCGTCTATTTTAGTACGAAAGTTGCGTAAATCGCACAGTCGCCTCCATCAATTCTGGCGGCAGCACCCGGACCCCGATTCTGTGACCTGTGAAGCGCGCGGCGCCAGATTTCGGGATGCGCAAGGGACGCAGCCGATAGGGTTTTTTGGGATTTTCATGGTTTTGGGTTTAGGGTTTTCGGTTTAAAGCTTAGGGTGTAGGGTTCCTCGATCAGTTGCGCGTGCCGGCAATGCACAGCTGCTCGCGCTTCCTCTGTACCTTTGACGCAGGTTTTCGGCAGCAGTGGGCTTTGCATCGAGATTGCTTAGGGCACTATAGCAAAGGGAAAAAAACAATTCTTCTAGATAGTTACTTCCCCATCCGCGCGCTGTGCAGGGGATTTGTTCGTTGGTGTTTCGGGCTTCTCTCAACTCTTGAGAATGCGGGATGTGAGGTGTTTGTTGAAGCATATCTGTTTTCGTCTGTCAGCTTTTTGGGTTTGCCTTAGATAGGGGGACCTATTCGGCGGGTTTCGGGTAAAGGGATGTTTGGCGCATTCAAGTCGAGAAGCCACGGTAGGCTTGAGATGTTCAACTCGTTTCGCGCCGAGCCCACTCCACAAACCTCCTGTGCAGTAGTGGGTGGCATCCGCTTAGTTGGCCACATGGGAATCAACGCTTGGGTTTGCTTTCCCGAACCCTTGTTTCTGTTGTCCTCCAGTGGCCGATGCCGATGCCCCCGGTAGCCCTACAACGCACCTTGCACTGGCTCCTTCAACGGCACATGGGTTGCATACAAAGGTAAACCCTAAACCTTAAACCCTAAACCCTAAACCCTAAACCCTAAACCCTAAACCCTAAACCCTAAACCCTAAACCCTAAACCCTAAACCCTAAACCCTAAACCCTAAACCCTAAACCCTTGGGGAAGTAAGGAAAACCCGTAAAAGACCATCTTGTCGGAGTCAGGCTCGATGCAGCCGAAGGAAGCTCGAGTTTCAAGGGCTTCGGGCTACTGGCCGTGCCGGTTTAGGGTTTAGGGTTTAGGGTTTTAGGGTTTTAGGGTTTAGGGTTTAGAGGGGTTTAGGTTGAGGGTTTAGGTTTGGGGTTCGGGGTTTAGCGGCATTGGCAGCTCTCCAGTGCACAAGGTCACGAAGCGATGTGGCGAAGGAAATGAGACAAGACCTGGCACAGCCTTGCAGTGTTAGGTTGCACCGGCCCTCGCAAGTAAAGCCATAGGTAAGGCGGCCCAGATCCCATCCGGCACTACCCACGAACCTGTAACGGGGCCTTGTGACAACCCCGAACCCTGACCCTAGACTGCCTTCATCTGCCTTCAACCCTCAACCCTCAACAACCCCTAAACGCTAACCTCCTCAAGCCTAAACCCTGAAACCTAAAGGGTGGGTTCATCGGCTGATGGTCGAGGGGAGCGCCTGGAAAACGGGATTTCGAGCTTGACGCAACGATTGTTCGGCTTCAGTTCTTGGCTTCGCTTGAGGCCGAAGTCCTTGACCTAAGAACTGCAGGGTTAGGGTTTAGGGTTTAGGGTTTAGGGTTTAGGGCTTAGGGCTTAGGGCTTAGGGCTTAGGGCTTAGGGCTTAGGGCTTAGGGGTTAGGGCTAAGGGCTTAGGGCTCAGGGCTTAGGGCTTAGGGCTTAGGGCTTAGGGCTTAGGGCTTAGGGCTTAGGGCTTAGGTTAGGGTTTAGGGTTCAGGGTTAAGATATACGCCTCAGTCGCCTATGGCGGCCGGGGTGTTGTTGTCCACTCAACTCCATATCAAGGAGGCTATCTCAATCTCAAAATCTGTTGATTTTGAGGGGCATTGGCTTGTTCAAGGCTGCTACTGTAGCTTTGGCTTCTGTGGCCTTGATTTCTACACAGCCTGGGGGGCTTCATTTCTGCTTCAGGGATTCGTTGCGTGATGTCGAAACCTCCAAACTCTGTACTCTAATCCACAGATGGCGAGGATTTCTCGGCGCTCATACGGCCGCGGAACCCGGATAGGCGGGGCGGGCGCGCGCGCGCGCGCGTGCCATTCACGTGGGTTCAGGGGCCGCCTCAGGTCTGCTTTCGAGCTTCAGGGGATCCCAAACGACCCAACAAAAAAAACAGCCCACCAAAACGCATGGAGCCATAAGTAAACCTGAACCACGTCACGAATTATTGCCATGGCAAGCTTCAGAGATCCTAGGCGTTAAACACCCCTAGCCCCCTAACGCCTCAAATCCCTCAAGCTCGAAATCCCTGTAGAGGGCCTGAAACCTACCCCAACGAACAGCAGGTGCGACAAGCAGCCGCGTCAGCCCGTAGCGCCCGGCTTGAGTGTGGCGAGGCGAAGCGCTTGGCTCAACCAGTTTCCATTGTCCTTTCTTGGTGGGCAAGTGTCAGGGTTTAGGACCCTCAGAGTTTGGGCCGCAGGGTTTAGGGCCCCAGGGTTTAGTACTCAGGGTTTGGGGCCCAGGGGTCAGGCTGAGGATTTAGGGTCCTCGGAGTTTTGGGCTTCAGGGTTTAGGCCAGAGTTTGGGGCTTTGGGCGTAGGGCCTGGGGTTCAGGGCCAAGAGTTTAGACCCAGGCCGGATCAGGCCCGCGTGTCATCTGGAATCCAAAACTCTGTGTCACGAATGGTTGTTGAAAAACTGTTAGTGCCTCTGTGCCCCTGAGATTGACATTTTTGAGAGCCTTCAGCGCGCGAGGCTCTTCGAGTGGATCGACGGGCCCCTCGCACGAAGTGGGGTCCTCAGACCTTTATTTGCTTGGCGCTTCAAAACTGGGTTTAGGGTTGAATGACGGCGTACAGCTATCCACCCCCGACTCGAAACGCGCCAAGTATTCATGAACAGGCTCTTATGAACACAGCACAAATGACCAATACAGGATCTCAACGGGACCGCGATCTAAAATTAAAATGCATGTGGGTGCGAAGGCAGAAGCAGGTTAGGAGTCTGAAAGCCGATTCATGATAAAGAGGTTTAAGTCCTATAGTCCACTCAGCCCATTAGCCATTAACAGTCAATCCCGCAACCCAGCACTTTGGCGCTTTGATCCAGTTTACCACCAAAACCACCAGCCCGTTCATTAAGGTTAATCCGCTTGAGTCCTGTGATTGAGTTGACTCGCTAACCAACGAATCCAGTCATGCTGCTCCGGTGGTTGGGCTATTCCCATCACCTCAGTTCAATCCCTCAATTTTTTGGCCGATAAGCCCAAAGTTGCTCAATTTAACCAACCTAAGTTGGCCATCTCGGTTTTTAAGTAAACACGTCAGAGTCGTGAACTCTGCGCACTTGTTTTTAGACTCCAATGGATCAAAGCAATCAACGTGCCTACATGCTAGCGTCAATGGGGTCGGCGAAAGGTTGACGGACCGGACCAATGACAAATGTCGATTGGAGGGTTGAGCGTTTACATAGGTCTGGGGTGTATGCTTTGCGTTATACCAGCGCCTGTCAAAGCTAGCACTTTCATAGCTTTCTGGGTTGCGCATGAAAACAAAGGATGTGAGAACTCCTGTGCCTGTTTGGCCCTCGCCGCAAAATCCTGATGATGATGATGAAGATGATGAAGATGATGATGATGATGATGATGATGATGATGATCGCCGCGGGCTCCCAAACAGCCAGCTGGTGCTGATGTTGCGCCCGCTTGTCATCAGTTGTCTTGCCGCTGATTGGATGCCACAGGGCATTCTTTGACATAGTTCGTCTGCACCTCTTCTCGAAAGTCTGTTCAGCTCCCGCAGATTGGCAGCCCTACTCCCTGACGGCGTCGAACTGCCAGCACTTTGCAGAGGAGCAGCGAGGTCTTCGTGAGGTCTTCGTGAGGTCTTCGTGAGGTCTTCGTGAGGTCTTCGTGAGGTCTTCGGGTCTAAGGCTTGGGCTTTCGGGGGAGCATCGTCATTCGGGCTCAGCCGTAGAAGTTAGGAATTGATTCCGACAAGTTGTTAGTCTTCCACCTGGAGGTTTCAAAAACCGCGAGAGCAGGTTCCTGAGAAAGGACTCAACATCGGCTTGGCACGTCTGCGACTGCCTACAGTAGACAGCGTGACGTATCCACAGATGAACCCCTCGTACGTTCCCCGAAGCTAGAGGAACCCACAGCCCTAAGCGCCTGTACTGAAGTACTGGCTGTACCTTTAAATCATTCTGAGACGTGTGGCGGATTGTGGGTGAGGACCTACGTAACACCTCCTTCCCAACAAGGATAGGCGTTGAAAACATGGAACTTGGGCGACCTAAATCGAAGTACCATAAACCCTCTCAACTTTCTAAGCTCTAATTCTAACCCCTCGCTCCTAAAGATCCTAAACCCTAAGCCCTAACCCCAAACCCTAAACCCTAAACCCCCTCCCCCCCAAGGAGCTACACGCCTTCTTGCGCAACCCGCTGGTAGTGGAGCGGGAAACTGAGAATGAGGCTGGGTTGGCAGTTTGGGGTTGGGATGTTCCCCGTTATACTGACAGTCCTTAATAGGGATTATAGTGAGGGGTACTAGAATCACTGTGAAGGACTGTTAGTAAAAGGGGAACATCCCAAGTTTGTTCTTTGCTGGGTCTCGGTGTGGGATTCGGGGTGCAGCCTTGGGTCTTCAGGGCATGTTTGATGGTTTCGACTTAGGGTACAATCCTTCTGTCCTAGAAGGAAGTAGGGCCTGTAGGGTCTGGAAGATTTTCTGGCAACGCGGAGCCCCCATTCTTGCAATGATCCCTCCCACGTTGCTTTCCCACTCTGGCCCCCTTGGGTGCGATTCCTGAATCGCAACAGGGCGCTTGACAAAGAATCCCTGAGCTTCAGTACTTGACCTCAAGCTGTAAATCCAGACAGCACCGCCTGCAGTGGCCTCCACAAAGTTGGAGCATGGTTTAAGGACCATTAGTGCTGGGAGTCCCTTTAGTAACTCTGTTCCAACTTGTGGGAGTTTTCTGTAGGACAAAATTCGGCATGTTTAGGGCCCTCAGGGGCCTTCGGCTCTTCTTGCACAGGCCGTCGCGCAGCTTGCACAGTCGATCCCAAGGCACGTCGAAACCGACCCGGAGGCAGCGAGCGAAGTGGGATGAGAACATGTGGGTTCACGGACTGCGGACCGTAGCTTGGAGCCTTGAAACCCCCCTCCTTTAGAACCTGCTGCAGCAGAGCCCTTAAGCACCCAAGACCTGTTGAAGCTGGAATCTGAAAGCTGACGGGTTGGCGGTCATTTTGTTCAGGGTGCGTCAGGTTGGAGGGCTCGTGGTAAGTGGTTTGAGGAGCTTCTTGCCCTTGCGAGGGGAGGCTCCGGGCGAACTGAGGTGTTGCAGCAGCTAGCCATCATTGCATGTTTCGAGGCTTCGGGCGCCTTTGGTCGGCTTTTGGGACATTTCCGGTCTGTGCCGCCTGTGCCGTCTATGCCCCGAAACATCATTCTCTATCTCTCACCGTTCAGAACTCATCAGAACTCATAGCTTCAATGGTCGGTTCGCCACTTTGACTCCTGAACTTTCAGTCTGCCCATCTCACAAGCAGGGTGCAACTATCCTGCCTCCCAAGCTCTCAACGGCCCCAAGACAGCAAGTCAGGTCTTGACCCGGCTGCCGCAGGACTTCCGCAAGGAGCGCAGGTTTGCATCAGGTTTTGGGGGAAGGCCGTCGTGTTGCAGATGACAGGTGCCATGGAGCGAAAGGAACGGCGGAAGTCATCAAGTTGTGTCATGAATGCTGCTTCTTTACGGCTGTTGCTATCTATTGTTGGCATGGCTCTTACCAGTAGCATCCATGCATTATCATCCACCATTCACATGACTCCTTGCATTGTGATTGAGTCAACAGCAGTGCCATCATGAGTGTTTTCGCTAGGGTAATCAGAATCATGATCACTACCAAACCACATCGACTGCGTTGTGCAAGATGCGGAAGTGTAGGAACGTGCGGCAGGCGCAGTATACACTCTCAAAAGAGTGCAGTTTCTCATTCACGTCTTCATTCTTCGCTAGGACTCGATCATCATCGTCATCATTATCATCACCATCATCATCATCGTCATCATCATCATCATCACCATCATCACTATCATTATGATCATCCTCTGCTTCGTTGCCATGCTCTTGTCGGGGATGAATCCTGTAAGCACTTCATTCTGCCAGCCCCGCTTTTTTGCTCCTCTCAACCTTCAGCAAGCACGAACGGCTGATCCGAAGTCTTCACTCAGCAGAAAGTGCCGGGGAAAGGAGCGGGGGATCGTGCTCCGCGCTGAATCTTGGCTGCATTGAGGAGATGCGAGGGGCGATGATGGGACTTCCTTAGGGGTCGGAGGCCATCGTAGCCTGTCAGAAATCCTCAACTGAGCGATAGATCCATGAAAGTGTCAGACTCCCGAAGCCCTAAACCCTAAACCCTAAACCCTAAACCCTAAACCCTAAACCCTAAACCCTAAACCCTAAACCCTAAACCCTAAACCCTAAACCCAATTGGAATGCCGGTGCAGCACCGCATCAGAGTCCCACCAACTTTGTCAGGTGCAAGCGAACGGCTTAGCCTTGGCGTTCGCGGGGGAGCAGTTCCAACAGGCGCCAACGATGCTTCTCTCTTTGCTGCAGTGCGCGGAAGGAACAGGAAGCTTAAGCCCGGAACACTCAACCGTTTGACCGATCTCAACCTTGGGATTTCGGTTGTTCTTGCTTCCTTGGGGTTTGCGGGTGTTTGGGAGGGGGATGTGCATGCAAACAGCAAAGAGCAAAGACCCCCCCCACCCAACAAAAGAAGCTTCAAAACCGAGTGGCTTCCAAGTGTATTCTCTCCCTCTCTCTCTCTCTCTCTTTTTCTCTGTCTCACAACAACGCGCTTAAGCTTGAGCTGAGCGTGCTCGGAGCGCCTTGAGGAGGATCGGAGAAGTTACACGGTAGCCTGAAGTCCTGAAGCGCCATAATTGGCCTCTGCCACCGGATGTACACCTAGGTTGCAAAAAGAAACCTTGTAAACACTGCGCGTGGGCCACCTCGGCCCTCGAACGGAACTAACTTGAAACAGTCATGGGCAAGGCGGGGCGCGGGGGGGGGGGGGGGGTGTGTTGGGGTGCGTTGGGGTGCATCGGGTGTGTTGGGGTGTGCTGGGGTGTGTTTGGGTGCGCTGGGGTGTGTTCGGGTGCGTTGGGGTGCGCGTTGGGGTGCGTCGGGGGGTGTTGGAGGGGTGTTGGGGTGTGTTGGGGTGTGTTGGGGTGTGTTGGGGTGTGTTGGGGTGTGTTGGGGTGTTGGGGCGGGTGGGCGGGGGCCTGGGAAAGCGGGGGGGTGGTTGGCCAGTCTTAATTCGCAACATCGTGATGACGTGATGCAAAGCTTTCAATCTGGAGCACGAATCCTGGCAGGACTGGCGGGTAGTCCTCTCTGCCGTCAAACAGGAGTTTCAGCATGATGCAGTGTAATTATAGAAATCCTGAGCCCCCTGCAAACTACCAGTACCCCCAAAATCCCGACACCAACAAAGCCAGCCCATTGCTAGTCACAAAAATTACGGCCTGAGCCTGCAGATAGTGGCCACGATTGTTACCCTGGTCTTTAGACTCCAGCAACAACTTAACCCTTACAGCTCCATAGAGCAGAGGGCCTGAATATCTGGGGCGCCATTTGCCGCGAGAGTCAAGCAATTTGGGATCCTGGCTGGGTGCTGCGCTGCTCGGGGACTCTCAAGCTACAAACCTCAACACCCCAACACCGCAACTTGCGTGATGTACAATGTTGAAGTGTACATCATTTGGGGGATGTTCATCGTGAACTTTTTGGGCGGACTTTTGGCCAACAAGCTTGCTTCGTGAACGTCTTCCAGTTAGGTTGTCTAGAGCCTGATATCCTACTCTGCGCCCGGGTGCTATTGAAAAAGGGTTGTGTTCAATAATGTCAATGGTGAAAACTCCTTCTGGAAGTCCTCCTAAATATTGGTACTAAGAGATCTTGTTGCCAGCTCTTGTCAATCGAGCAGAAGAAAGCCTGGAAGAGCCCCGGAATATGCCCAGAAGAGAGCCCCGGAAGAGGTGCCCTCCCCCAAAAAGGCTCCATTTACATTTGGCGTTCTTATGGTCTTCCCCAAACCCTAGAAACCTCAAACCCCAAACCCCAAACCCAAAACCCCAAAACCTAACCCTGCCCCCACCTCCACGCGAGGATGGCGAGGCGCTGCAGTACGCCGCACCGGAGCTTCGCGCTGACCGGGAGGCGATCGGTTTCGGGTTTAGGGTTTAGGGTTAGGGTTTCGGGTTTTGGGTTTGGGTTTAGAAGCCTTGGGTTTCCGGTTTGGGGTTTCAGAGGTCCCCGACCGACGCTGAAGGGGTCTGCGATTCATGGCTGAAGGAGTTGAGACTTGAGGCCTTCCGCCAAGGTGGGCATGTGATTTGTCCCCTTCTTGGGTTCAAGAGGATCATCTTCAGGTTCATTTTTTCAGAGGGTTTTAAGGGCAATCCTAGAAAAAGGAAGTTGAGTTCGAGCATACCGATGGTGATGAGGTCCCTGCCTACAAGCCAGCAGTTCCTTCGGGCGTACAGTGTGAAGGGCACTTGACAGATGATTTTTGGATTCATGTGGGCTCCTTCCCCAATAATTAGCGATGTTAAGCAAGGTGGTCCGTGACTGAGTGTGACACGGAATCCGAGATTTGGGGGTGTCCGGTCGTCATCAGACTCGGTATCTTGGTCGTCCCGGTCAGCGTACTTTCAAAACAGGCTGCCCAGAATCCTTGGGTCGTCGGTGTTCTGGGTCGGGTCCCTAAACCCTAAACTCTAAACCCTAAACCCCTGGTGGATTTGGGAGGTCTTGTGCATCTCAAAAGCAGAAGGCTCAGGCGCCAGACCAAGATCTCGTTCATCTGGGCTTTCCCAGGCTCATCTCCCAATTCCCTACCAAGAACTGAGCCCCCAAGCTATCCCCCCCCACCCCAGGTGGTCCTAGCAGCCGTGACCTGCAAGGGCTCCGCGCTGAGGCGCGCCGCACACTTTTTGGACCTTTCGAACAAACGCCGGCCTTTTCGCCAGTTTCAACCCCCGAAAAGTCGAACGATAGAATCCCTCATCATATATCGCCACGACGTACAGCATCTTGAAGAAAGCCTTCAAACTTCAAAGCCCGAAGTCCTATGCTCACTCATTATTAATAATATTAAATAATATTAATAATCATTAGTGTTTTTTATATGAATACTAGTCATAACATACATACTGTTCATAAGAGTTATAAGTCAATGCGGGGCGTGGTTGAGGTTTCACACTGTGGAGGGACGAACCTGGGCTGGCCCCACGAGACGTCAAGGGTTTAGGGTTTAGGGTTTACGTTAGCTCGTAGAACAGCGCATGACTAGTGGGGGGGTTAGGGGTAGGGATGCCATTGTCCTTACACCTCCCGGAGTCGCTTTGTAGCCTTGATCCGTGTCCTGTATCCTCCAGGGCGAAGAGCAACTTGAGCAGGATCCTTAAAAAACCAGCAAAAGTCAAGCCTGGACAGTTCCCAAACAGGAGGGTCAAGCACGTTGTCTTTCCGATCCGGTCGGGTGTGCGTTGTGTCCTCTGTCCGACGCGCTTTGTGGACGCGGGAAAGACATCACTCAAGGCACGTGTCCGGGTTGAGTCGAGCATGCAGAAATGATGTTCTGAAGCTTTGGATGCGTACCATCAAAGCCTTCTTTTCCTCAGAGCTACAGAGCCCGCGCATGAGCCAAGCCGGTCCCGAAGATTGTGGGCCGTTTTCGCTATGCCAGGTACGCGGATCGCTCCCTGAGAAGGGACAAGGAGATCCTGCTTCAGGTGTGCCGTGCCATGTGCAGACTCTAGAGGGTATGGGTCTGCAGAAGCTAGAATACGAAAAATAATCATAATAATCGCCTCATCTGGAATTTGAATTCGCTTAGTCCTATCGTGGTGCAGGGCCCAGATAACGCTGCCGAGCATGGCCAGTCGATTCCAGCCGGTGCAGCGAGCCTGAAACGCCTCAGCCACTTCCTCGGGAGTCTGCCTGCCTCTGCCTCGAAGCATCTCAAAGCTACATCTTAAGTTCTGAATTCTAACTTAACTCTGTGAATCCGCGAACCGCAGGCCCCACAACCGAGACCCCCCAACACCACAAGCCCAAAGGCAAGCTTTGTGTTTCATCTCGTATTCAACGTCTTTCGCGTGCCGGTCCAACGCCGACACCGTGACCCCCCGCAACCCCTCTCTAAGAAGCGAGGCTCATCAAGCTCGTCGGGTTTAGGTTTGGGGTCTAGGGTTTAAAGAACATCGCAAACTTGTCACAAACCCTGGCAAGCCCTAGAAGAACCTCGCATACCACGTGTGGCAGGCAGGGTGGCACGGTGCCACGACGTTGCTCGGCCAAAGTTGTGAGGGGTCCCCCCCATGTTTGTTGGGGGCTCTCAGGGCTTCAGCCTTCGGATTGAGCGTTGGCTCCTATCATGCCAGACCGCCAAACCGCCAAGCCAAGTCATGGGTCTTAACCTCGTACTCAGCACCCCTCCTGTTGCTTGGGGCTGCGTGTGACTACATGGGCTCTAGGGACCAGGGATGGCAGTTGGCCGTGCGCCCGTGCACTTCCAACCGAAAGAGGGCCCCGGACGTAGGATGTCTCTGGAAAGCGCTCTATCGCACTCTAACCCCAGACCCTAAACCCCAAACCCCAAACCCCAAACCCCAAACCCCAAACCCCAAACCCCAAACCCCAAACCCCAAACCCCAAACCCTGGCCTTGAGCCCAAAGTGCCTCCAAGAGGGTGGGGTGCCGCAGGTGGGTGTCTTCCGGCTGGGGCGACTACAGCCCAGACGATGTCAGCCCCGCAGAACTGGAAGTGTCGCGTTACATACTAGCTAAGTGGGTAACCTTTCTGATTTTAAGGTATATATACATATATATGCATAAAAATAAATCACAATAATAGTAATAATAGTAATAATAGTAATAATAGTAATAATAGTAATAATAGTAATAATAGTAATAATAGTAATAATAGTAATAATAGTAATAATAGTAATAATAGTAATAATAGTAATAGTAGTAATAATAGTAATAATAGTAATAATAGTAATAATAGTAATAATAGTAATAATAGTAATAATAGTAATAATAGTAATAATAGTAATAATAGTAATAATAGTAATAATAGTAATAATAGTAATAATAGTAATAATAGTAATAATAGTAATAATAGTAATAATAGCAATAATAGTAATAATAACAATGATCCTACCATAATTGAAAGGTTAGCCGGTTTTGGCCCAGGGTACTCAGCAACTAGCGTCAAGTGCTTTAGGGGTTTGGGGCTTCTGGCGTAGGACTGTGGGATGTGTTTCGTTTACCCCTGTTTGTCTGGGAATGGGGAACTTGTTTCATGCAAGTACCACAAATGTGTGTGTGCGGGGGCATGATTTGAGACCCTGCTTCCTTGCAAAACCCTGCAACCCAAGCTCTCAAGCTGCTTCAAGACTCCTGACTCCCGGTTGTAATATCCCTGAAGTTGTACTTTGCAGAGCTCCCGAAGGTCGCACCCAGCCAGATCACAAGACTTTGGGCTAAAGTCTATAGTTCTCAGCTTGAGGGCATCAGCTGATGAGGTTTAAGTGCGTTCAGGATGCGTGCGGGTGGGCTGTGAGGGTATCGATGCTAGGGTCCAAAGCGCAGGCACTCGCCAAGTGAGTCGTCCTGCGTTGCCATCCGTTTCACCGTACGCGTGCGCAGTGCCGCCCCTTCTGCCCTCCCTAAACCCTAAACCCTAAACCCTAAACCCTAAACCCTAAACCCTAAACCCTAAACCCTCAACCCTAAACCCTAAACCCTAAGACACATGGCTTGAGGTAGGGTGGTCCGGTCCAAACTCTGAGTTTGGAGCTCAGGTCTTGTGTAGATACTATCGGCTCCAGCTCCCGGCTATGGAGACCAAAACCTACGCTGCGCCTTCTCTCGGCGTCTGCTCAAAGTCGTTGGCCGGTTGAGGGACTCCGGGTTTTAAGAGCTGGGTTCGATCAGGACACTGCAGTTCTCTGGAGGGTGTAGGTGTTTGGAGGGCTTCAAGGCTTCTTTTCTTTCACTTCGTGACCACATGCTGCTTTTCCTCTCCCTGACCATGGTCTAGACAAGCCTATGGTTGGCTGCTTCAGCAGCAAGACTTAGCAAACCATCAGCTTACCTGCGGACCGAAACAGGACATGTAAGATCAACATCTTCACCTGCGCAGGTCCACCAGGCCAACGCGCGAGCTGCTCCGTAAGAAGGTCTTCAAAGCAACTACAAGCCCGACCCCGGTGAAGAACCCTAAGCCCTAAACCCTAAACCCCAAACCCCAAACCTCAAACCTTGTCAGAGGCGCTTACGTCTAGCGGCTAGCGGTACACATGAGCCAGAAAGGTCAATCTCCTTGCTTTCAGGGCTCTGGGCTCTTTGGACTCCCAGTTTAGGTTCCCTTCAATGTCGGAACAGGGTTGAGGGTTTAGGGTTGAGGGTTGAGGGTTTACGGTTTAGGGTAAGTCCCACAAGGAGACCTTGCAGGTCTTAATGAGGCTAATGAGGCAACTTCATCCATGGTGGGCTCAACACCTTGCAACCCTGAAAGGCCTGTAAGATGCAAGCATGGTGTAGAGTTGTTGCGGGCCTCCCGATTCTCGCCTTTCAGCACCCCTGCGCGCGCTTCGGCATCAGCCAGTGTCACCGGGATGCGCCTGAGTTACCAAGCGTAGCGAAACGGAAGCATCCCTTCTGCTACCCCATGTGCCATTGGCATTCCCGAGGTCCTAGGTATCATTTTCGGCCTGAGGGTTTTCAACTCGATGGATCCACAACAAGTCTTCGATGGTTTCGTTTCGTCTTGAGAGTCAGCGCTTTGCAGACCGAAGAACACCGTTTCACGAGGCGGAGCAAGCAACAAACATGCCCACGGGCTTGTCTCATGCACGTGGCATTTGAGCGCAGCATTCCAAGAACTTGCCACAAGAAACCTTGCTTTGTTGGGATGGCGCGGCTTAAGGCTTATATAAGCTTTGCATTCCCCAGTGGCCGCGGAACCCTAAACCCGAAACCCTAAACCCTAAACCCTAAACCTGAAACCCTAAACCCTAAACCCTAAACCCTAAACCCTAAACCCTAAACCCTAAACCCTAAACCCTAAACCCTAAACCCTAAACCCTAAACCCTAAACCCTAAACCCTAAACCCTAAACCCTAAACCCTAAACCCTCAACCATAAACCCTAAACCCTAAACCCCAAACCCTAAACCCTAAACCCTAAACCCTAAACCCTAAACCCAAACCCTGAACCCTGAACCCTAGGTGGTGTGTAGGGATGTGTGGTCAAGGTTGGTGTGGAGTGGGAGCTGCGGGCTCCTGCACGCTAGCTGTGGCCTCTGAGTGTGTGTGTGTGTGAGTAGTGCAGGATGTTCTTGAAGCTAAGGGTTTAGGGTTTAGGGTTTAGGGTTTTAGGGTTAGGGATTCAGGGTTTAGGGTTGAGGGTGAGGGTTTAGGGTTCAGGGTTTTAGACCCTAGGGGGTTTGAAAAGACGGCCTCCTAATTCGCCGAGGCTGACTACTCAACGGAGTAGTCTGCAAGTCGCATGTTCCACGCGGACACTCTTGCCAGTGCGGAAAATGGCCCCACAGCACATCCGCAAAGTTGTGAGTATCCAACAAAGTTGTGAGTATCCGCCATCTTACCCTAAACCCTAAACCCTAATTTGCCCATGCGCTCTATGCCCTAAACCGCGCGAATGCGCAGAAATCAGTACAGTAGGACACGAAGCCAAGTCCCCTGCAACCGGCTGGGTTTGTTGGCAAGGGCGCAGGGGCGCTGCTCACAAGAGCTAGTCTAAGCCAAAGCCGAAGGCCACAACTACGAACCCGCAGGTGCCGGCCCGGCTACCGAGCCCTGGGATGATGATGAGGCCCCCGTGCTGAATCAGCTCTATTCTCTTGGGGTCCAACATCTTCTTGACAGCCTGATTCCTCAATCCCTGAAGCTTGAGACAGCCTCTAAACCCATGCAAACCCTGACAGACTCCACCAATCGCCACCAGAATCAGGTAACAAGCAGACAAGCCGGACGTGGGCTCAAATTAGAAGCCATCTTCAGCTCCTCGTGAAACCCTCCCTAAACCCTGAAGCCCCAGACCACGAAACTGCAATCGGGTCGTTCTCTGAATCTGCACCGCCAGGAGGAGGTGCCGCCGCTGGCGCACTGGCTGCGGGTCTGTGGGACACTTGTGGGGAGTTTTTTTTGATGCGAGTTTTGCAGATGTGCTATGTGCTTTCTGTAGGGTTCTGGAAGTGCGAAAGATCTAATGATCTAGTTGATAAGGCCGGCAGTGTGGATAAGACTGGCAGTGGCCTCATCCGTGTCACGGAACAGTTGTAACAGGTGAGACGAATTTCATCCACCACGAGCGTAGGCGATATGGGCCGTCCACTTCACCAGAAACCCTAAAACCATCCAAGCCTTGCGACAAACCCCCTCTGCCCGAACCCAGCCTGGGCTCGGAAAGTCCTAAACCCTAAACCCTAAACCCTAAACCCTAAACCCTAAACCCTAAACCCTAAACCCTAAACCCTAAACCCTAAACCCTAAACCCTAAACCCTAAACCCTAAACCCTAAACCCTAAACCCTAAACCCTAAACCCTAAACCCTAACACCACCAAGGCCCCAGCTCTGACTCCCGGTCCGATGGTCCGAGAGTCCGAAACCCCCATGCTAAGAAGCCCAGCTGTGCCGCGAAGCTGGGCGCCAGAACAGAAGCAAGCTGTCTGAAAGGCTTTTGGGGGCCAGAACCTAAACCCTAAACCCTCAACCCTCAACCCTAAACCCTCAACCCTAGAACTGTTCTTGACACCCTAGAAGTAGGCAGAAGCAAGAACCCGCTTACCTGCTCCCGAGGCATCCTACGGCTCAAGGTCGACTGCGTTTCCGGGTTTAGTTGTCCACTCGTCTTAGGGGTACTTGGAAAGAATTTTTAATT
Source organism: Symbiodinium natans (assembly GCA_905221605.1). Classification (NCBI taxonomy): domain Eukaryota; class Dinophyceae; order Suessiales; family Symbiodiniaceae; genus Symbiodinium; species Symbiodinium natans. Next base: position 552,131 of record CAJNDS010001114.1, on the reverse strand, counting down.
TGTGGGTACTATAATTCCTAAGAAACAGCAAAAACTATCATTTTTGCTGGGGTTCCAAGTTCAGTATAGTCGTGATGTGCTAGGAGCTGTGTGTGTGTGTGTGTGTGTACGCCAGATGTTGAAGAGAAGCGAGCTCCAGTTCGCAAGCCCCTTCAAGATCATGTCAACCTAGCTCAAGGGACGGCCTATTTTTTGGGTATGTTTTTTATCATGTATTTTCATTTCGTTTATTGTGATTATTACTACTTTTTTTGTGGGGTGGGGAGGTGGGATATCTTTTTTTTTGTCTGTGTTCTTCGTGTTTTCCTAGGAGAACCTCTATTTCTTCTTTTTTGCGAGGAAATCTTCCGAATCCTTAGGTTTTGGCAAAGAGACGCTGCAAGATATGAAGGAAAAGAGGAAGAGAGGAAGGACGCAAGCAAGCAAGAAGGCAGGAAGGAGGAATCAAGAAAGAAAGAAAGAAAGAAAGAAAGGAAGAAGCATTGGTAAAACCAAGAACATCCATTAATTCCTGATCTGAGACTCTTGAAAATCATGTTTTCTTTTGGATTTCATTGGGTTTAACAATGTTTTCGTAGGCTCGAAAGCAGTGGTAAAACCGATACTTTCCATGAATTCATGATTTTTATGGGCTTATTTGTTTTACCCATGTTTTCATACGCCGGAGCTGTAAACATTGGTAAATCTAATGGCATCCATGAATTTCCTGAGAAGAATCCGATGAACATGAGTAAGAGTTCGATTAAAACTAAAAGTTCTTATTAATAAATTTAATATGGCGCCCCAGTAAAATATGGAGAGGATAGAGGTTTCTCAGGGAGAACCAAGGAAACAAACCCAAAATTGAGAATTCGATTAGAATTACTTAGTAGGGTTCTTATCAAATGAATATGAATCCCATGAAAATTAGCAGCAGCGCCTCTAACACAGAGGGAAGAGAGGTTTGCCTAGGGAAACCAAGGAAACAGACCAGAAAGGAACCCCAAACAAAACCCCACCCTAGGCCCAAAAAGCCCATTTTTCACAAATCCCACCGAAACTAGATCAGCTGTGGAGGGAGTCAATGAAGTCTTTGTATAGCTTCGACTTCATCTAACCGCAACGCAAGCAGCACTGCGTAGATCCCACTGCTATGGCCGACCGCGACGCTTGCTTGGCTGGTGCCAGCATGGCTGTGTCAGGCCCGAGACATCATAATCCCAAAAGTCCAAGGCCCCCATGATTCGTAAAGCTTTCCGAATTGCCACATCATCGTCATCCCCAAAGCCCAGCAGATACTGCTTGGACAGCAAGTCCCCAAGCATCGTTAATGCAACCTCTTGCATTCCCGGACGCTTCACCCAGACATCTGTTCCGCGATGCCCTGGACTGATAATTCACGCGGCATCCGAAGCCTCAAGCCCTTCAAGCTCTTTGATCCCCTCAACGCCTCACGATGCGCTCCACACAACCTCTTCATGCCCTATCCTCAGCCCTGAAGCCCCCTGAACCTCCAAAAAGCCAATCCGCCTCGCATCTTTGTGACTCTTGCGCAGGGGCCCTGCAGGAGGAGGCAGCAAAAGCAGGTGCCAACGGAAAGGTTGCGTGCAGAGTTTAGGCTTGGCTCCTGCCCCATGGTCTAGATGTCGCTGCTGAAAGCGTGGACATGTAGGAAGTCACGGTGTGTTGAAGTTAGTTTGACGTGTAGCTGTAGCTCAAACTTTCCGACATGCTCTAGAATGCTGCTCTTGGCAGCTGCGCCTGCACACCGCATCCTGTGGTTTGACGCCGAGTTCTGGATTTAGGGCTGCGGATTGGGCGGGCCGCAAGTATCTGAGGGTAGTTTCATGGGCCCCTGGTGTGGTCCCGAACCTCCTTTACCCCTAAAAGCCCCTAACATTCACCCCCCAAGCACACACCCGCGAACCCTTCCGACCCTCTTCCACTCCTCCATCTCAAGCCTGCAAACGCCGCCAAAAATCACGACGCAATCGCCCGCAGAGGCCCCACCGCTTTGCTCCAGCTGGTGCAGCTGGTGCCAGATCTCAGCCATGGGCCTCTGCGCGAGGCTTCGGTGTGCTTCTCACGTAGATTCTTCGGTGCTTTGGGGTTTAATTAGGGTTCAGGGATTAGGGTTTAGGGTTTGTTTGGGGGCTTTTGGGTGTACTGGGATTACTGTAGGGTTTACTCTGGTTTGCTAAATAAATGTAGTTGAGGTTTCAGATTTGCAGAGGCTGTTGTTGTGCTCGCTGCAATATCGGGGTCCCCCATGATCTGGTTTGGGGGCCTGGCAGTTCCAAATTGCGGACTCTACTTTCAGGGTTAAGGGTTAAGGGTTGGTGGCATGCACATGGGGCTTGGGGTTTGCGACTTGAGATCGGGGGCTTCATGATGTTTCATGGCGCTCCTGGAAGGATTTGGGGTGTCGCCGAGCGGTGGGAGAATGCCAGCACCATGATATGGCAAGCGTTGCCACACACCATTGACTAAATGGATCGACTACATGACGTGCGGTCTAGTTCATGGCGGCATTGAAGGAGGCGAGTTATTGCGACTTTTGTGCTCCGTCATCGCTTGATTCCTGGGGAGGGGTGCATTGGGTCCAGTTGTTGTCAGGGCTCGGGTCGAGCTGTCCAAAAAGAGGTTGATAGATAGGTTTTGTGCCCGACGCAGCATATTCAGCAATGCGCCCTTGACCCAAGAGAACACTGCAACAATGCTAAGCTGGCTTTTGGAGCAAGAGCCTTTTGCCGGCAAGCTTCATGCCTTGAGCCTGAGCAGGCGACTGCGCAGATGGTGATCAATGCCCTTCTTCGGTGCCAGGCGCAGATTCGCTGATGTTGGGCTAGTACAACGGCAACAGTGGGCCCAGACCCCTTTACGTAGTATAGCTGCAGAGCTGCAGTGCAGGTGAGAGCGTGGAGGCGTTTTGGCTGGGTTTTGAGGGTATCCACGGGTACTTGAGAGGAACCATGTCGAAAGAAGCCGAAGCCCATATGCCCCTTTGCTCACACTCAGGCTCCACAAGCCCATATACAGTTTCGAGTCCTCCTGTGCTTCTGTACCATCCTTTGCTCTGACTCCCGGTCTCTCCCGGTTCTCTCAAGCCTTAGCCGGCAGCCGCGAGGAGGACGTGCAAAGATGCGTCCAGCTGCTGGTGAAGGATGGTGCAGGGCGGGTCCAGATGAGAACGTCCCCAGAATATCGATGCTCCGAAGCCCTACTCAAACCATCTCAAACCCCCCAAAACTGGTGGCAACGTTTCGGGTTCGGCACCCTAGGCTTCTAGGGGGTTTGGCAGCGTCCCATCAGCTTTGGAACCCTCATGCCTTAGCACCCTAAGCCATGAAGCCCAAACCCGAATCTGAAACTCCAAGCACTAACTCCACTGAGTCCTGAAGCCTAAGCGTTATCAGCTCCAATTTCCCTTTCTTTCCTCGTCCGTGCGGCGCTGCTCATCCCCCAGACCCTTCATCGCTACCCCCGTGCTGACATGACCCCGCTGGGCTTCTTTTTTTTTGTCGGAGGGGAGAGCATGTGGGGAGGGGGGGGCCTAGCTCAGTGCGGTTCGGGACCTCGAAGCCTCTACGATTCACATTCTGGGAGTGTCAACCGCTCTGTCGGTCTTCGGATTCAATGCATGGCACGAAGCTTCCACCTGCGGCGAGGCCGTGGGAACCACGGACCAGGAGCCAGCGCTCTGCCTCAACGCCGCGTGGGCGCTGAATGCAGTGGCGGCTCGGCTTCGGAAGGGGAATGTGTTGCAGTCTGGGTCTTTGTGGGAAATGGCTTCAGTGAAGCTCTAGAAGCCTGTAGGGGGTAATAAACGATGGGTAGCTTGTTTGGGGTCTGGGCTTGAGATTTAGAGTGGTTGTTGGCGTGGGTTGCTTGCTGGCTCAGCTCTTTTCTTTGACAATTCCCACCACACCAGTATCATGTTCCTTGAGGCGTGGGCTGAGGTTCCATGCTCTTGGGCTTAAAGCTTAGATCTGTGTGGAGGGATTCCGTCCCAAAGGGAACCATGCAGCTGGTGGAGAAGCATGTCCGAAGGTCGGATGCCTCTAGAGAAGAAGTGGGTGAGTGCAATTTTTATTTAGGGCCGGTGCCCGTCTCAACATGCAGAAGGTCCGAGGCCTGATAGTCAGGGCATGGTCCTATTTGGTGGGCCCACTGGCCCGTCTCTGTTGAAACCAAACCCACACTCGCTGACACCAGCCCTGATATCACAAAATAAAGATAAATAAAGTGCAAATAGACATTTCAGGCTTTGGCGTTTCCTAAGCTTCGGGGATTCTGTTTGAGGACTTCAGCTGATATTCAGACCCATCAATCCGAAGCAAACCCCAATGCCCAACATCGTAAAACCCTGTTCTCGCACGTGAGCCCGAATGAAACCAAGACCCTGAAACTCACTTCCCTGGAGCCCTAGAACCTCAAACCCGACATTCCGGCCGAAATTCATGCCGGTACACACCTCACAGAGCTTGCTTGCGGTGTAAATCTAGGCCGTGATACCCTAGCCCTTTCAAAGTTGTTTGTATGATCCATGCAGTGGAACGCCGCGGAGGCCTGCTTTTCGTGGCTTTCTACAATAGCATGTTTTTGGGCTGAATACCCTGAATCCTAAAGCCTAAGTCTTCAAGCCTCTAACCCTTACACCCTAAACCCTAACCTCCAACCCTAAACCCTAAGACCCTAACCCTACAAATCCTGAAGTCCCCAAGCCCTCATTTCCCATCAGAGCTTCTTTGAAGCCCTGATCAGCACAATTGCACCTCTAAGGCCTAAACCCTAGACCTGAAAAAGCTCGCCCGACACACAATGAAATGCCCCTCAGTTGGGGTGTTCGGGTTAGGGATTGAGAAGTCTTTAAGCAGGGTTTTCGAAAAGCTGACATGGCTTGTAGTCTCGTACCTTCTAAGCGGGCTTTGGGAAAGCCGGGCGTCGTACTGATTCTTGTATCCACGCCCGTGCAACATAGTGATAGTCAAATAGTGTGCGAAAAGAGAGCACACGCCCGTAGGATTTTGTGTTTCATGTGTCTTAATTCCAGCGCCAATAGCATTATTATCATTATTATTATCATTATTATGGTTATCATTATTATCAGCACTGGGTATATTGTATTGCCGTGGAAACCTGAAGAACTCCCTTGCAATATGGCACTTTTCCCCATCTTCGAGGAAGTTCTCGTTCACACGCTTAATCCGGGCGTTCGCTAGTTCACTAAAAATATCTTGTAATTCTAGGAAGTTCATTCAATTGCTTCTCTGGTTGATCATTATTGCTCTGCCGCCAACATTGTATTCATGTAGGCCGCGGTCTGGTTGAGTTTTTAGTATTGCTGCCCTGTAAAGATAATACGACTGGGGCAGGGATATTATATTAGTACTGTTCTGCCAGGCAAAAACTATATTGATCATAGCCCGGCGGCAACATACTAGCAAAAATACTAAATCTGTGAACAAGCGAACGAAGTGACCGCGTGCACAGGAAAAAGCCCCTTGAAATGAAGGTGAAGTATAGAGGCCTTTCACCATGAATCCTGCTTTTGTACCGCTTGTTCATTCGGCCTACTTTTTAAAATTTTTCACTCCGTTCATTCCTTTCACTTACATTTCCAAGTCTATGAATCGTCGACTGTGGTGCAAAAGACCCCTGTAAATAAGCTAAGAAAAACGGGGTCTTTTGCGCTCTCACTCATTTATTGCGCTTACTTAGTTTGCTGGTTCATGTCATTCACACTCGTCTTACAGAAACTAGTAATGAGTGAGCTTGCGAACGCCTCCATTATGACATGATCATAATGGGCCTTGAAGCCCTTATATTATGTCATAGGACCTTCTCCCTCTTAAGTATTAAGTTAGAAGGAATTCCATCACTTATGCTCCCTTATTATCTGTGGTTTTTTTGGAAGGGAAATTCATTTGCAACCGCTAGCACGAACTGGGTGCTGAATCCGGACAAAGAACACGTACCAAAAGCTGATGAGTGTAGCTCTCACGATAATGCTGGACCCGTGGTGGGATGGGTGAACAAGGCCATGGAACAAGAGTGAGATGAATGGTCCTAAAGGTGCTGATGGGCTGGACATGAAGGTGATACAGGTGAAGAGATCCCCAGACCAGCGGGATCATGGGGTCTTTTGGTTATTTTATTACCTTCACAGCAGTGTCCATGATTCCAAGGAGCTACACGGTTATTGCTTTGAAAGCCTCATGTTGGGGTGCTCAGGATGGGTTCGTAACTCCTTAATGATGAATTTAATTGCGTAGGCTTCATGCGCAGGATAGTGTAGAGTGATCGGGAAGAAGTTAGTGAAAGCAATGCTGTTGCAAGACCTGGGCCCGTGAGCCCGTGTGCCCGAGGACCCATTGATCTTCTTTAAAGAGGCACACCCCAGGAATGGAAGTCTTATCGCGAAAGCTCACACCTGCAAACGTTGAACCCTCAACCTTTGGAATCAAGCGGTTTTGGATGTAGGGCTGAGGACGTAACCCCGCATGACGAAATCCTGGAGTACCTACAGCACCTTTGAGAAGCAATGATCCAACCTGCTTACTCAGCCCTAAGCCTAAGCCCAATGGCCCTCAACCCCCAAGCAAGGCACACAGCCACCCCGCAGCCGCGGAATGGATTGTTCAGGTGGGGCCTCGTTCTTTGTCATGCTTGTGTTGCTGTTTTTGGGGGTTGGGGTCGGGATAGGGGTCAAGAAAGGATCGAAAAATCTAAAGGGACCAAGAAGAAAATGAACCCTAAACCCTAAGCCCCGAGGGTCGAGGTTTGCATGCCAGTTTAGGTCCTAAGCCTGAATCAGGGGGCTTGAGGCTTTTCCCCGAAAACGTTGCAAAAGTATGTCTGCGGACTGCAATGTGATGTTTCCCCGAATTCGTTTATGCCTGGCCCGGAAGGAAGACAGCAGCGTTTCATGCGCGGCATGTCCACGTGCCGTTTTCTCCAGCAATCACGCTTCTTTGGGCTCAAAAGGCAACCGTCGTAGAGTCCCCGGCATGTCATTCTCGCCACAGCAAAGCTTTCGTCGCTCTAGATCCCTCGCATCTAGAAAGTGGAAGCCCTCGCGATGGATACTTAGTTGTGGTGCAGGAACTTGTCGTGGTCGGCACTCAATACTCACGGTGTTGCCGGCTGTGGCGGTCGCCAGTCTGGAAACAGTTGTCGTTTTGTTTAACCCCTACATCTTCTTCGATATTTCGGCATGCTCGAAAGTAACATATCAGGCACAGGAATCATGGAGGTCGGCCGTTGCATTCTCGTAACAGTCGTCGTTTTTGGACATCATGATCGCCATGCTCGCAACTGTCTTTGTCACGGTCCTGCAGCTGCTTATAGATTACCGTTTCGTGCTGGAGGTTCACCGCAGCCTCGAAAGTTCTCAAATCGTTCTGAGAGTTTGTATGGGTCTTCCCAAGCCGGAAGCCACAGATCGCAGGCGGGCGGCGCACAAGCGCTCCACAAAGCGATGGTGGCCCCATAGCCTGCATGTAGGCGTGAAGAGGTAGGATTCAGGGCTTCAAAGGCTTTGCTTTTTGGTCTGATGGTGCACGGGCTTTCGGATGGTTTTCAGTGGGACCAAGGGTGCATGTTTGAAGTTCAGGGTCATGGCAAGAAGATGCCAAGAATGACGACCTACCCGGCTTGGCCTCATCGCTACGAGTGATTAGGCAGGGTTTTGAGGTTCGAGTTGCAACGGAAAGCCTAAACCTCAGGCGTCGGATGCAATAGAAAGATTCAGAGTCCTAGGGCCTAATTAGTTCAGGGTGTCCAGGTTGTATTTCTAGGGCAGTTCAATTGGCCGGGCTTAATTTGGAAAGAGGGGCGAAGGTCCCACTGCAAGGGGCGCGGCGATGTGAAAGTCCCAGAAAGGCTCAAAGGCCTTCCCTAGAGTGCCTGCTGAACAACCCCCCCCCAACACTTGATTTCTCTGCCAATGGGCGCCCCCTACAAGGGGGGGGGGGGGGCCATGCGTTTCAATACGGCGCTCAAGCCTGGCTCCTTGATACTTCTGAGGCCTTCAGCAGCCACGGCGAGCATGTCGAATGCTGCACCTGGCTCATGCGTGACCCGGCTCCAAGAAAGCCTCGAAGCCCAAGACTTCTGCTCGTAAAGAACAAGTGAGTCCCCGCAAAGAGCGCCTCCCAAGTGTGTGCTTTCTTCTTTGCTCTGAACATACAAGTGAGTCCCCACAGGCGTTGCCTCGCCAAACCTTAAGGCTTTCAGGCCTCGAACCTTTGGAAGCCCAAGTCCCAAGAACCCTCTGCAGTTTTAAACGGACCTTCACCACGAACCTGCAGCAACAACAACGCTTTGTGCTGAGTGAGTGTGCTCGCAGCGAGAAGCAACAACAAAGTGTCATAAAGCTGCAGTGTTGGGAAGGGAGCGCTTTGCTGGTGTTCGCCATGCTAGTTTTTGGTTTGATGGAACAAACCTTGAGTGCAGGTTTAGGGTTTTGGGCAGCATGCCTGCATTGTCTATCTCATGTGCGGAGGAAGAAGATACGTCATAGCGGCACAGCATTCAGAGTTTGGTGTATTGAGCTTGATGGGATCGAAGAAGATGGCTTTCTGGTAGGTTCGGAAGTTCGGGAGGGGTCTGTCTCGACCCTTCCGACAAGAACAAACTCCGACCGGCAGGATCAAGGGCTCGAGCTTTCTAATTAGGATGTTGCAGCTGAAGTTTCGGGTTTTCGGACACAGCTCCCTGGACTTGGGGATATTGTACAAACCCACATAGCCCATGGCTAAACCTTGCACGCGTTCTTGGTCGAGCCGGTTCCACAGCTTTTGGAGTCTGCGAATGCTTTGCAGTATGTGTGTTCACGGTCGGCAGCGGTCCTGTCTGGAGCGTGTGCAGCCGGAAGCTTTTTTTCGAGTGTGTTTGTGTTCATGGGTGTGTCTTGTTGATGTGTTTAGAGAAGATTTGTATTAACACCCGCTGCACGGCCCATCACCCGTGCAGGGTGGGGCAAGGACGCATCAGAGCTCCTAAGGGCTACAGTTTGGCTTCAGCATTGCGGGTTTCGGGCTTAGGGATTCGAGCACAGGCTGCAGGCATGGGACGCCTTTCTGTTAAGTTCTTCATCTCTGTCAACCCGTTCGGCGATGCTCACCCCAAGCTTTTCTCGAAGTGTGATATCCTTATCAACTGTCATAGGCTAGGGTGTATAGGCTTTCAGCTGCAACTCAGGCAGTGAGTCTGGGGCTTGGGAACTTTTAAAACTTGCAACTTGCGCAGGCACGATTGCTGGCCCAAAAGGTCTTCTGATGCTGCTCAGAGCCTCGTCGTGTTGAGACCGCTGGGATGTCTCCGATTGTTTGGTTCGCAGGGTTTTGGGTGCAGAGTATGGTGCACACCCGGAGTCGGGGTAGGGGCTTATGATTAGGGTTTAGGGTTTAGGGTTTAGGGAAGATGCCTCAAAACCCTGGGCAGGTGAGTTTGCAGATGGGCGTTCACCTGACACGTTTCGTAGAGGCTAGCTTTCGTCTTGGACGTCTGGGCGCCCATGTTCAACATCGTGTCTTTTGATCGCCGGCCCCGAACCCCATACTCTAGGGATCGGAATAATTACTAATCATATTCCCTTAGAGTCCCTGCCGAATTACACTATAATGACCCCCCAAGACCCTATTCTAATCACTCAGGCTCCTACATTAAAGCCTAATCTCCCTAAACCCTGAACCCTAAAGCCCTAAGCCCTAAGCCCTAAACCCTAAACCCTAACTAAGCCCTAAACCCTAAACCCTGAGGATCGCACGAGCCAAAGTTGCCGGAAAGCGTTGTCGCTTCGGTGCTCCGCGTCATTCACAAGGACGGCCGATGAGCATGGTGCCCTTCCTTGAAGTACCGGGGTTTAGTAGGGTTTAGGGTTTAGGGTTTAGGGTTTAGGGTTTAGGGTTTAGGGCAGGTTTTCCAGACCTTGAACATCCGCGAACTTCAGCCGAACTATACATGAGGTACATTAGTTTTCGCAGCTCACTGGCAGATCCCTGTCAGCCCAAAACCCCCAAACGGCTGAAAGTAAATGGTGACAACTCCTCAGGCTAAGAGCGCAACCAGCAAGACTTCCGGATGCTACTTTAGGCGCAACTGCCTGAAGAATTGCGGACTTTGGTACTCGAAGCCTTTCATGGCCCAATTCTCAGACACCAAGCCGCATGTAGAGGCCCTCAGCTGCTTCGGCCCTCAGTGACAACTTTGCCAGGACAGCACCTGTTGGAAAGAAGACCAAAGTCAGCCGCGGGAAGAGGCTTGGAATGGGGTTTCAGAAATTTGGCCAGTCCCTATAAGCATGTATGTACACCTTAGTGTCCCAAACAACCTGTTGGGGTTTCAGGGGGTTTTAGGACTAGGTCCTCAGGTTTTGGGCTTGCACTCCTGTTGGGGGGCTTTGAGGTTTTGGGAGTAGGTCTGGAGGTTGTGGACTTGCACGGCGGCTCGGGTGGTCGGTCCCCCCGAGAGTAGGAGACGTATACCACCTACCTAGCGCGCGACCAAAGAAGCAGGCTAATGCCAGCTACCTACTCTAAGGGTTGCTCATGGCTTCTTGGGAGATAGTACGGCCATTGTTTGTTGCGTGCAGCTTGCGTTTGTAAGTGAGTTCTTTGCTTCTTCGCTGCCCAAACTACCAGCAGCGTGCTAGGCACCGGCGCTCGTGGGCGCGATCGCGGACCACGTCCCCGCGCTGTCACCGGACTTGGGGGGGCTGAGAGCTCCTGAATTATGCTTCAAACCCCTACAGCCGCCGGGCAGCGCCTCGTAGTTCTAACCAGGTTTCTCAATCCTGCAAACTGCTGCAAAGCCTTTGAACCCCATAGCACGGGGCCTGTGCTCCCTCAAGCCCTAAACCTCCAGAGCCCTAGGTTTTGTCAAATGCAAACCTGCCCAGGAGCACCTCTACCTGGCCATGTCTCTCTTCGAGGCTAGGGCCCCCCCCTCTACCGCCCCTGCGCATGGTTTGTTCGTTGCTGCAATTGCTGAATCTGATCTTGTGGAGTGGCAAAGCGGCGATTGAGGGGGGTGGCACGCAAGGCTTTCAGGTTCTTTTGCAGCCACTGGTTCAGTCGCGCTTGGCTTCCATAGCCGCACAGGCCAAAGCCCGAAAAAGCCAAAAGCCCACCCAAGCCATCCCTGGACCTGCAGCAACCCTGAACCCCAGGGAGCTAAATCTACTTCTGGGAAGTTTTTGGTGCGAATCCTCCACGTGAAGCGTCAAACATCGTCCCGGGCTCTGGATATCAGCGACAGTTGCCATGAACAGGATTCGCTTACACAAGCCGTGTATCGCAGAGCCTGTCTGAATCTGATTCGAACCATGGACTGCTGAAATCCGGACTCCTGACCCCAAACGGCCCAGCCGCCTCCAACCCCAGTGCCCTTGTCAGGACATGGCGGAGGACCCCAGACTTGGCGGACAGCTGCCGGCTTGGCATGTTTCGCTGGTTTCAGGGTTCTGGGGGAACCGCCTTTGAAGCTTGAGGGTTGGGATGCTCCCCTTTATACTAACAGTCCTTAGTAGGGGTTATGATACCTATTAAGGACTGTGAGAGCATAAGGGGGAACATCCCAACTTGAGGGTGTAGGGTGCAGGGTTTTTTTGTGGTTAAGTTGGGTTCTGAAGATCTGAGACTTGGGGCGTGGTTTATAGGATTTCTTCCTTCTTCTTCCGGCGCGGCTATAGACGCGCCGTGAACTTGGGTATGCACAAGCAGCTTCAAAACCTCAGCGGCTTTGTCGACGGTCAGAACATCAGCTGGACCGAGCAACATCTGACGGCCCCCTTCGGCCCGCACAGCATGTGCTCGCTTGCTGCAAACAAATGTCATGATCAACCTGTGTCCTTGAGTGACAGAGGCAGTTCTCTCCTCCATGGCACACAGCTCGACATAGCTCGACCAATCAGGGCTCATGGTCTATGCCGGCCGAACAGGCCGATGCTGCGCCAGCACATCATCCAACTGAAAGGCATTGTTAACCTTGCACAACTTCCGTGTCTGCAATCTGCTCATACCTGGCGTTGGCATCTAACAACAGCACTGGTGTGCGACCAGGCAGGTGCTCAACGCCCCATGCAACATGCTCCACCGTCTCGAGGAGTCGCGGGGGATCCACAGTTGACATCCAAGAAGTGACCAACGTCCGGTGGACGAATCTTCAAATTTGCCTGGCCTTATCTTATCTTCTCTGCTGCACCTCTGGTTTCCTGCAGTCCTAAGATGTTCAACTTCAGGCTCTTAGTATATGATGATGCAAACATTGCCGCTCCGATGCCTGCGTGGACAGGGTGTTACTAAGGTAGGAATGCGCCTTGACGAACGCATTGTGCCTTGCTTCCTGCGCCCCAAGTTGTGCCCACATTCCGGGTTTGTTGCGTCCGCATGCGGTGCTCTTGTGAGGCACAGCACAGCCCCGCACAACCATCTGATCGCAGGTCGCAATGTCGGCCAATCAAGGGCACGACATTCAGGAAGCGAAAGCCACTGAAAGTCTTCATGACAGGCAACAACAAAAGCTGTAGAGGCCCCAAATCCTATACACCTTCTCATGATCGGATCATGATCGTGCACATTATGCGCTACCTACCCCCAACCCGAACTGAAAGCCAACAAAACCTCGCCGCCGCCGCGACAGTCTGTCTGTTGGCGGCTCTCGCCTGGTGGCCGCCGTGCTGGAAATCAGCGTGAGGGCGCAGGCCGCGGCGAACAACAAAATCAGGTCATCCATGGTTTCGGATTGGGCTTTCGAGAGTTTAACTGCTTATAGGGTTTCCAAGTTTCCGGGTGTGGGGCGCTTGGGGGACTGGAACGGCCCTCCCCAGTCTCAACTCTAGTCACTAGGCCTTCAAGGACAATCAATTGAGGGCCTTGAAAAGTGGGGGGACTGGGGAAGGGGGGTGGGTGGGGAGAGGTGGCGTGGGTTTTGTTGATGTTTTTGAAAGTTCTTCTGCCCTGATTTCAAGTTCAGGGTTCAGGATGGTGGTGTTCCCCCCCTAAGAGCAGTCCTCAACCCTAAATAACATCTTCATGAGTGAATCCTAAGCACTGATTTTACACTTGAGAAAGGTTCGAGGCCCTAAGCCACACGCTTATGGTAGTTCTGAGGTCGACAGTCCTGAGCTGTCCGAACCATGGCCGAAGGACTGCAAAACGGCGCAGTCTTGCTGCAGCACCGTCATTGCGTTGACCAAGGCAGCGTGATGTTGCTCGCAGTTTGGCCTATGGAAATTCACTGGTTGTGGGCTTTGGGGTAACTTTGAGAGCTTTTGGAGGGCAAGGTAGGGCGCCTAGGGCCGAGGGTCCTGCTTTGTGAAGCTTAGGGCTTAGGGCTTAGGGCTTAGGGGACTTGTAAGCTTTGGCGTGCCTTCTCAGATTCTCTTGAGTGAGAGTTAAGGAGTTCGATCCTGGCTGAGGGCTTAGGGCTTCAGGAGTTCAAGGTTTGAGGTTCATGGCAAGCTGTACGCAGCAGTAGCCTTACTTTTTGGCCTCTCAGGCCGTTGCTCAGGACTTTCATTCAATCATCTGAAGTCCATCTTTGTGTAGGGTTCTGGATACAAGGCTCATCACCTGCTTTCGTGAAGGTCCCTAGAGCCCAAACCCGAAACCCAAAACCTTAAACCTAAGCCCCTAAACCCTAAACCCTAAACCCTAAATCCTAAACCCTAAACCCCAAACCCTAAACCCGAAACCCTAAACCCTAAACCCTAAACCCCAAACCCTAAACCCTAAACCCTAAACCCAAAACCTTGCAAAAGCCCCCTTCCAGGCCGGTCGCCTCAACGCCCTTCAGCAGTTGCGAGAGCAAGTAAACCTCCTCTCGGGTCTCCAGGCACGGGCGCTTCAAAAGATAGGGTATTATCATTATTCTTCTTTCTTCTTTCTTCTTCTTCGTCTCCTTCTTATTCTTACTCTCAGCATCATGAATTCTTCCGGTTGTCATGATTATGTGGTTATATTGTTGTTAGGAAGTAAATAAGTATTATATTTTAATATGATTGTATGATTGTTCCTATAGTTTAAGTAAGCGTAAGATATCATTGTAGCATTTGATTGTTCAGATCTTCTGCAGGTTTAAGGGCCTTATATGACTTTAAAGGAGTCTACCGTTTTGGCCTGTGGGGTTTAAGGGTCTACAACTTGACTTCTGGCACTTCGAGTTTCAGGATGTGGGGTTGCAGGGCTTTAGAAGCAGACAATCGTCGTCATCATCGTCATCGCAATCATCGTCATCATCATCATCATCGTCATCATCGTCATCATCGAATCATCCAGGCTATACTTCAAGAATGTCAGGGCGTCGGGTTACTGGAGTTGATCCTAGCATCTGCACGTATCTACTCGCATCTGCACGCATAATGGCCTTTTTGGTGGATGCTGTTCACAGCCCCACATGCTGGTAAACAGAGGTCCCCCCATGCCCCTGGGCAGAACCTTTTCCCTCAGCCCTGGGCTTTCCCCTGCTTGCCCGAGCCCATCAAGGGTCTAGGGTTTGGGTTAAGCTGTCCCGTCAGAGGTCGCCATGCAACTTGGACAAGGCGAGCTGCAAGGGTTCTGTTGACCTGTCGATCTGCCCTCTCCAGGCTCTGCATCGTAAACTTGGTGCGTGCCTGCGGGTGTAAGCGCACTTGTGGGCCATGTGCGCCTGTGTGCGTGCCTGCGCGTGTGCCGGAGCATGCCTGCGTGCGTGCCTGGCAAGATGCCTGCTTGCAGGCGCTCCTGCGCGCGAGGGGTGCTTTGGTAAAAGGGCTGGGTCTTTTGCAGAGGGAGCCCGGTTGCAGCAACGTCTTCCTTTTGAGGTTAATTCAAGATTTTGGGGTTTTAGAGTTATCGGGTTTGAATAAGGCTTCCTATCACGCTTCGACATGAAAGGAAGTTTTGGCCTCTGGACAAGGGAGGTCGCTGACCCCACCCGTCAACTTTAACCCTGCGAAGCCGAATATTTTGAAATGCAAGATTCCAGGATCTTCAGGAATCATTCAAGTTGCCGCAAGGAGGTTTCTTGCTGATATCGTCAAAAATCCATTGCAACTTCGCGCCATCAGGAGACAGAGTGCAGTTTACCTGTATCGGTTGTTGTTTGTTGGAAGCGTCTGAGAACTCTCCCAGCCGCACCAGAGGTCCCTAGGGAGAGAGACGCCCGAGCGCACGCAGAGGCACCCGGCTCGAGGAACTTGCTGGCAAGGCTCGGTCCTCAACCCAATAATCCGAGTTTCTGTGTCTGATGCGGGGCTCGGGGGAGTGCAGGCTTTGCAGTTTTTGGGATGTCTTTCGCATGGACTTACAGGGTCACCATTCTTGAAGTGCATGTTTGGGCACTAAGCAAAGATACGCAGTCTGGCAATTGGACGCTGCAATTCCCTTTGGGTTTTTGAACTTTTGACAGAAGCAGGCAAGCCCTGAACCTGACACAAACATCCACACCCAGATCTCCAATTCTTCCAAAGCTCTGACTCACACCCTAAACCCGAAACACTAATAAACCCTAAACCCTAAACCCCAACGTCCGGATTCCTTTTTTTTTCAGCCCCATGTTGCCGAGGCCCTGGCTTGCATCAGTGCGCTGCCTGAGGCTGGACATAAGTTCAGTTCTTTAGGGGGCATGGTGGCATTTTGGGTTTGGGGTTTAGGGTTTAGGGTGTGTGTGCTCCCCTCTACCCCCTGATACTAAATACTGCCCATGCACAAAAATCTAATCATCATGGGAGTACTTTTATTTAATTAGAGGATAGGGGGCTGGATTAATATAAGGGGGAAGGGAGTAGACGGGTGTGTAGCTTTGGGTCCGGGCTCTGAAGGTTGGGGGCTCTTTGCTCATCGGGCTGCTAGCTGGTTCTTGTCATGTAAACTCTTTTGGGTGGTTGTGAAAATGATGGTCCCTTTTTGGATCCCTATTATAATACGGCACCTAATATTTAGGGTACCCCAAAGAGCATCATAATTTTGACAACCACCCATATTGGATTCAGACAACTTACGTAGCTTTTGTCGGGGTGAGGTGAGGCAGGGGGTCGGATTTCAAAGCACGAAGCTCAAACAAAGGCAGTTTGCTTTGTGTAGATGCCCGGGAGGGGGTGGGAGGGCGCTGAACTTGACATGCAGCTCTGAGCCCTGAGTCTCCAAGGCCAAAAGCTGTATGTGATGTGTTTGCCAGGCTGTGCGTCTCATCGAGCATCCGCCGAGTATGCTCGGGGACTGCGGCATGCGGGGTGTGCGCGGGACCCAGGAACTCAGGTCAAGCCGAGTCCAAAACATGTTGACAATTGTATGACTCCGGCGCTTATGTTGTCCCAAAGAAGGGGGGCGGGGTCTTCCAGGCCCGGAATTCACAAACGGCTGGATTACCAATTTTCTCGGCGCGCAAGTGCCTTGCCCTTTCGGGCCACGCCTCAAGTCAGTGTCTTAGCGCTGGATCCTGAAGGCTGCCTTGTGGGTTTGAAGTATGCAAGTGGGATTGCATCGGTTCCAGCTTCATTTCAGGATCGCGGCCCTGTAGAACCTAGGTTCTAGAAGCCCGAATTCCTGCACAGCATGTCCTGGGCACATCCCCACGCAGAAGGTAGATTTCTGTAAGCCAAGGCTCCAGGCAGTCAAGGACATGGGGACCACGGAGGCAGGGGTGTTGGGTCTCTCTCTGGAGAGTGTCCGGAGTCGGGGTGGGAGGAAGAGGGGTCGAGAAAGCTCTAAGGCCCATGAAGCCCCAACCTTATACCCTAAACCCACCTCACCATATCCCCCACTTCATCCCTTAAACAAATCTCAAGGCCTCTTAGCTCCCGGGTGCAGCAGGACATTGCTACCCCAACCCCCCCACCCCCACCCCCCCCCCCCCAAACCCGGCATGAGTTTGGGGTGCAGAGGATTGTCGATATTGCCCAGGTCTGGGTTCGAGGCTTAAGGGGAGTTGGCGGCATTGACTGGGCTCCCTCAGCAGCCGACGCGATGCGAGCCGAGCGCGCCTGGAGGATGAGGAGGAGATCAAGAAGCTCCCAGAAGTGCTGCAGGAGCTCCTGAAGCTGAGCGCGCCCCTCGTCTCGCCGCCTCAAGGGCCCCTTGATGCTTCGGGGGGATTCGGGGCTACGGCAAGTTCAGGCGGCATGGCTCAGGGTGAGGGGTGTGGGAAGGTGGAAAGCCCAGACTCTTGTGAACCCTATAGTAGAAAAGGATGTATTCGGCCCATGGCTTGGGACACATTGCAAGCAGCAAGACGCAACACCCTGTGCATTTTTCACAGGAGTTGGGAGTTGTGTTTATTCCAAGGTTAGCCTTTGAAGCCCAACGACAGGCTCCGCCCGAACCTGCAACTACCGCAAAACCCCTCAACTCGGAACTGCTTGGGACCGCCCGGGTGACGCCCGTTTTTCTTCTTGTTTCGGGGCCTCGACTCCTTCTTCCAGCCTTCTGAGCCAAAGGGGGGGCTCCCTTTCCCTTTCGCATCCCCCTGAAAAGGAAGTGCAGCGATGCTCAAACCAAGCCCACGTTCTCTGTGGCTGCGCTTGAAGCGCAAGGCGTGGTGATAGTAGGCAGTTGGGTACTTGGGGCAATGGGTGTTTAGGGTTTCAGCGGTTTTGCAAGCTTGCAGAATGCGGCGTGTAAGTTTTGGGGGCCCAGGCTTCGATTTGTCTTGGGCTTTCACGGATAGGGTGTTAGGAATTTTGGGTCTCCGGGCGAGGACGTAGGATTGAGACGCATTTGCGTGAGCTGCGAAAAAGGAACACACCCTAAACCCGAAGCCCTAAACCCTAAGCCAAACCTTGAAGGCGCCGTCATTGCCAGCCTGGCGCCGCGGGCGAAGCCGTCCGAGGCATGAGGAGGGTTTAGGGTTTAGGGTTTAGGGTTTAGGGTTTAGGGTTTAGGGCATCTCTGGTGCATGGAGCGGCAGTTCGGGGGTTTGACCGGCTCGGGCTTTAGTAGCTGCCCAGTAGCTAGATTCCAGAAGCCGCCATGATTAAAACCCCCCCCCAGCCCTGAACGCGAGTCATGGCCACAAAAACCCCCCTCAGAACCTTCTATAGCACCGCAATGAACCCCTGCTCTGGAGTTGTCGGCATTGGACGAGTCGGTGCGCCTTTTCGCCTCACTACTGCACTGTGCATGAGTTTTATTGCTCCATGTGTGGGGTTTCCTCATCCTGAACCCGATCGCCAGCCAGTCCGCTTGGGATTTGATCAGTAGGGCACACGGCAGTTCTTGATGTTCATTGGCCAGCGGTTGAGCGTCCTCCTACTCTCCTGCTTCGTAGCTGAGTCACCCTCAGTGGGCTTGGTAAACAACACGAAAGCTGTGGAAACCTAGAAAAGCAAGGTGTGCCTTTATGGGGGTCCTGATTATAAGGGGAATCCTACTCTTCGGGCATCGAAATGGGGGGTCCCCAATTTTTCGTAAACCCCCCAAATTGTGAGAGCAATCGTAGCGGCCAGCCGACTAGTTGTAATTCGGTTAGGGGCGATGTGCCCAGCACAAAACACCCTAAACCCTAAACCCTAAACCCTAAAAACACGCAGAGCCCACCCAAGGTGAGTCGACTCAGCCAGCCGGTCGACTTCCAAGGGCAGGAGCCCTACCGGGAGGCGCCCTGTTCTTGGTACCGCTTGAGCTTCTTCTTGCGTGGTATTGTACCTGTTTTTGTACCTGTTTGTTCATGGGTTTATTTTGTTTACACACTGCTGTTTGTTGTATGAAATGTGTTTATTGTTGCATGGTTTTTGTTTTTACATAAGCTTTTGGGGAGGACCGGGGGCAAGGAGATGGGCGATGGGCGAGGAGAGGGGCGATGGGCGGACGGCGGGGCAAGTAAGAAGAACTTGAGGAGAATGTTTCTTGTTGGGGGGAGTTTAGTGTTTGGCTCTAGGAGAGGTCCTTGGGAGATGACTAGGTAGCCTGCTGTTGCATGTTGTTTGCAAGTTTGGGGCGTCTTTGGGCTGGGGCCTTTACAGAAGGCCTGCACGTTGCCAAGCACGGAGTTTTCACCTTTTGAAACCCTGGCCCCGTCCCTGGGGTTCGCTATGAGGTTGAGACGTGTTGGGTTTCTTCTGCCAAGGTACTGGGCTTAGTCCAGAATAGAGAGCTAATGGTCGGCCGCCCACGGGAAGTTTCTCGAGGGTTCTGCCCTGTAGTCTGAGAGCCACAGAGTTGAAGACCTTAAGCCCCAAACTTGCTCGACAACACTGAAGAAAACACCACTCGAAACCAGTGAGCCTTCAAGACCCACACCAATTGACAGCTGAAACAACCCCTTCATAGTTTGAATAGGGTTTTGGGGGGGGTTACTATCGGACAAAAGGCCCCTAAACATACCAATGCCCTGTCGGCCCGAGCCGTGCATCTGCGGACCCGACCCTTCGGGAGGTCCTGGAAGCAGTGCTGGATGCGCTCGGCAGCTTGCATTCAGCTTTTCTCCAGTGAAAAGCGGGCTTTGTGTTGCCAGGGTGTGGTTCTGGGCTCTACTACAGGGCTCGGTCAGATGTCGAGATGTTGTCCTGGAAGCCCTTGACCAAACGGTTGCCGGGCTTCAAACAGCAAGCTTCCAGTTTCGGAGACTATCGGAACTGCATGAATGCTCCTTCCAGCGTGTATCTGGACGGATCTGGTTTTGGAGACAGAAGCTTAGGGTTAAGAGTGTACCTTTGGCATAGTTGGGTAACATTTTACATGTTTAACTCTAAGGGTACTTAAACCCAATAAGGAGTAGACATTAACATCTTCAATGCTATCCCATTAACATCTTCAACACTATCCCAACCATGAACTATAACCCTAAACCCTAAACCCTACACCCTAAAAGTAGGTACGGTTACATTCCGAATCCCAGACAGGGTATCGTTTTGAATTATTGTGAGACGTTCGCGAATGCTCCTTTGCAAGGGATGGCCCTGGTCTTGGAAAGCCTACATCCCAAGCACTTTAGGGCGCTTAGGGTTTAGGGTTCAGGGTTTAGGGCTTAGGGTTTCGGGTTTAGGGATCCCCAATCTTGCAGACCCCCAAAATGACCCCGAAACCTACAAATCCTGCCACCCCGCTTTCACCACAGGAAAGGCCGCGCTAGCCGCACCTGCATGGAGGCTGGGGCAAGGAAGAGGGGTCTCGTGGCGTGGCTTCGGGCGGCGGTGCATATCTCCTACGCGTGTAGGACCTTCTGGCTCTCCTTGACCGGAGGCCCCTGGCTCTGTGAAATGCTCTAACTACTTGAGCTGAGGCTCTGAAAAAGTGGCAAGAACACGTTGAGCACCTTTTGTATTTAAAGTGCTTAAGCTGTTTAGACTGCGGCTCTTCAAGACCAGTTTAAACAGTTCAACGCTTTGAACATTTTAAGTGTGTTAACTGTTTAACGTGCGGCTCTTTACATGCAGTTTAATACTTTAAACGCTTTAAATCACTTGGCCCTGGAGATTTCTCAGGAATTTGCAGTTTGAACAAACACAATGAGCACTTTAAACATGTAAAGTGTTTATGCAGTGTTTAAACTGCGGCCCTGCAAAAGAAGTTCAAGCAGTCTGAAGCACTTTAAATCTTAGAAAGGGCGCTTCGCTTGGCAAGGCAGTGAGGCCACCGTGAAGCCTGACTAAGCCCTAAGCCCAGAGCATCTTCCGAACATGAGGCGGGTAAACCCAGTGCTTCTTCGCCTAGAAGTGGAAGTCTCAGTCTAAGTCTAAGTATAAAAGTGCAAGTATAAGCAATGGTGAAGGCTCAGTATACCTACGAATATATGAATATAGGTCTGGGCAGAAGTCGAATGTTTGGCTGCAGCATTGCCGGGGTGCTCGTGGGTTTTCGCGGCGACAGAGCTTCAGGGTTGACGGGGGGTGTGTTCGCCAGGGATGTGCTGCTGAAGCTCGGAGCCAAAGAATTCACTTCAGCCTCTTGGCCTCGGATCGCCGAGCTTGGGCATCGCTCAGCTCTTCCTTCCCACAGCCCTAAACCCTAAGCCCTAAACCCTAAACCCTAAGCCCTAAACCCTATACCCTAAACCCTAAACCCTAAACCCTAAACCCTCCTGCATCCCAGAGCATCCCAGAACCTATCCCACCTTAGCCTGGCAACCCCGGAACCTTGCAAAGGCAGGGGGCCATGTAAAGCACGTCATATCTTAGAACCACTGATGTTGCGATTGCGTACTTGTTTGGGGATTTCAAGAATGTTGGGCTCCAGAGTTTTTGGCGTAGACGATTGGAGGTCAGCACTGCAGGGTTTTAAACCATCGCCGGAGTAAAACTCATCACTTTGCTTCGACTCGCTTCGCGAAGGCGCGCATCTGTGAGCTCTTTGCGGACAGGCGAATGGAGAAGCACCACAGCTTGCATGGATGACATAATTTTCCCGCAGGTCCCAACAGTAGTTTCCTAAGCCACGAGGCACCAGCAAGAAGCCCTTCATCCCGAAACGCATGGGCTGGCAATCCTAAAGCGTCTTACCTCTGACGCTTATCACGTCTAGCATGCCGCTGGAGTTGGCAAATATTTTGTCTTGGGAGGTTTGGGGAGCGCACTGAAATCTGAACCCTGAACCCAGCCGCCGAACAGTCTGGAATTCTGGGTGGGTCGAACCTTGGAGCCTACGGAACCAGACAGCCCTCTAAAGAACTGGCACATACTACCCTGGCCAAACAATCGCCCGTGGAAGCCTGAAATTCTGACTGGTGGTAGGATTGAACTGACTGAACCGTGGTTTGCGGTAAACTCCCATGAGATCTTGGGGGCGTGGAGCGGCCAACAGGTATTGCGTGTGGTTTCTGGCGGCCTTGTCTGGGATGCCGTTCGTCATCCAGGACGCGCAGATTGGGACGAGCGCAGCGGACCCCTAAACCCTAACCCTAAACCCTAAACCCTGAAGGCCTCTTGAGCTCAACCCCTGAGCCGGAACTCCCCCAAGCCAAAATGTCTGTGCCTTCTCAGGGACGTGAAAAAGCTGCTTGGGGATGTTGGGTTTTGCGTTGTTACAATGGGGCATGTGTGGGATTTAAAGCGGAGAGGCCCTTTCTGTTGGGCTGTGAGCTCGGCTTGTGGTGACTAGCTGCTGTATCCCTAAAGCCCCTACATATGTTTCCTAACAATCAGATACCATGGTAGCGTTTGTTATGTTAAGGGTTTGGAGATTTAGTGTATATGCGGCTGCTCCTTGGAGAGCTGATTTCAGAGTTTTGCGATTGCAACTTGCGGATGTAGCTCGTTTCCCTGAACCCCAGGATGGCAGTTGGATCTCATAGCTCTGTGGAAGGTGGCCAGAGATTGACTTCTTCAACCCTGCGCCCAAAGAAGTGGGGGGTTGCGAAAATCAGGGACCCCAAATATACACCTCCAGATAGTAGGATTCCCTTACAACAAGGACCCCAATAAGGTGCCCCTAATGTCGAAAACCCCCAAGTGCACTGACAGCAGCGCCAGAAATTGCAAGATCATGGCAGTGAAGAGTCCGTCGTGGACGCCGCCTTCTGTGCAGCTCGGGCGCAGTCTTGTGCACGGACGGTCTTGGTGTTGGTGTTGAGAGGCTGTAGGAGGGCCACTACCTGGAGATTCGTTTAGGGTGTAGGGTTTCGGTTTTCGGGTTTCGGGTTTAGGGTTTCGGGTTTAGGGTTTAGGGTTCAGGGCTTAGGCGACAGGGGAAAGCTTTTTCGCTCCAGCATGTCCGTTGGACCCTTATCGCATATGATGCCGTGGTGCCGTGATGCCTCTTGATGGCTACCTGGTAACCCGCAGCACCTGCTTCTGAAAGTTCTGGAGCTAGGGCCATGGATTGTCTTGGTGGGCAAGTCGTTGGATACAATTACCATATATATATATATTTATTTGCTCACCCCCCCCCCCTCGACAGACCCCCGGAAGCAAAAAAAGGGCTGAGGGCGCGACGGACAGCATAGCTGCACACAGTAGCCAGACACGTTAACAAACAATAGAGATATATGGTACCCCCCCTCCCCAAAGATCTATACTTTTTTGCTTTGTTTAATGCCTTTGATGTTTTGCTCTGTTGTTGTATGTTTTTCTTTTGTTGTCTGTTAAACCTATGTGTTTCTATTTTAAAACCCTTATTGAAATATTGAATGTCCAGAAGGGTTAGCATTTTTGAAACCCTTATTGAAATATTGAATCAACAAGGGTGGTCATTATTGAAACCCTTATTGAAATATTGAATTTCAATAAGGGTTGGCATTATTGAAACCCTTCTTGAAGTATTGAACTTCAATACGGGTGGTCATTATGGAAACCCTTATTGAAATATTGAATTTCAATAAGGGCGGAACCAAGAACTAAGAACTAAGACTGCCAGGGACTCTTGGTCTGAGTTCTTAGTTCCTAGTACAGCCCTTATTCAAATTCAATATTTCAATAAGGGTCTTAAAATAGAAACACAGGATTCTTAGTTCCTAGTACCGCCCTTATTGAAATTCAATATATTTCAAAAAGGATTTCAATAAGAGGTAACCCAGGAACTAAGAATCCGTACCGGATAGAGGTCTCATTCGTTTGAAAGGAATTCCTATTGGTTTAGGCTCATATTCATTTAGTAGGATTCCTACTAATTCTTGTTAAACGAATCTTATTTTTCATAGGAGTCCTATTAATTCCTATTAATCTTCACTGCGTTCTTTTGATTTGTTAAGGGTTCCTCTTCAATTTAATGGGCTTTCTACTAGCTTCCCCGATAAATTTCGTAGGAGCCCGAAAGATTCCTACTTATTTTCATAGGATTCCAGTGAAGTTTCATATGGTTCCTAAGTATTTTGATAAAGCTCCTACTACTGCAATAAGACTCATATCAATTTCAGAGCTCTTACTCATGATATGTGGATTCGTATTAATTTTAATAGGGATCTGATTCATTTGAAAGGGATTCCTATTGGTTTAGGCTCATATCATTTTTAATAGGATTCCTATTAGTTAAGGGTTCACATTCGTTATAGGAGTCCCATTGGTTCCTATTAATTGTAGTAGGGGTCCTCTTCAATTTATTAGGATTCCTATCAACTATCATAGGGTTCTCATTAACGTGGGCAGAAGCGCAGCATCAAGCACTTTTCCTCACACTTCCGTAAGCAACTTCAGTAGCTGTTGCTAGCATAGCTCTCTGTGTTTTTAATATATTTCATATTTCTCATGAGTGTAGAACCCCTAAAAGAATCTCACCAAAACCTGAGTTTCCAAAAATCCAAAAATCCAAAAATCCCAACCCAAGTTTCGGATTTTTGGAAACTCGAGGAATTTGCTCAAAATCCAAAAAAACCAAAATTCCTCGAGTTTCCAAAAATCCAAAAATCCAAAAATCCCAACCCCAATTTCGGATTTTTGGAAACTCGAGGAATTTGCTCAAAATCCAAAAAAACCAAAATTCCTCGAGTTTCCAAAAATCCAAAAATCCAAAAATCCCAACCCCAGTTTCGGATTTTTGGAAACTCGAGGAATTTGCTCAAAATCCAAAAAAACCCAAAATTCCTCGAGTTTCCAAAAATCCAAAAATCCAAAATTCCCAACCCCAGTTTCGGATTTTTGGAAACTCGAGGAATTTGCTCAAAATCCAAAAAATCCCAAAATTCCTCGAGTTTCCAAAATTCCAAAAATCCAAAAATCCCAACCCCAGTTTCGGATTTTTGGAAACTCGAGGAATTTTGGGTTTTTTTGGATTTTGAGCAAATTCCTCGAGTTTCCAAAAATCCGAAACTGGGGTTGGGATTTTTGGATTTTTGGATTTTTGGAAACTCGAGGAATTTTGGGTTTTTTTGGATTTTGAGCAAATTCCTCGAGTTTCCAAAAATCCGAAACTTGGGTTGGGATTTTTGGATTTTTGGATTTTTGGAAACTCGAGGAATTTTGGGTTTTTTTGGATTTTGAGCAAATTCCTCGAGTTTCCAAAAATCCGAAACTTGGGTTGGGATTTTTGGATTTTTGGATTTTGGAAACTCGAGGAATTTTGGGTTTTTTTGGATTTTGAGCAAATTCCTCGAGTTTCCAAAAATCCGAAACTGGGGTTGGGATTTTTGGATTTTTGGATTTTGGAAACTCGAGGAATTTTGGGTTTTTTTGGATTTTGAGCAAATTCCTCGAGTTTCCAAAAATCCGAAACTTGGGTTGGGATTTTTGGATTTTTGGATTTTTGGAAACTCGAGGAATTTTGGAGTGGTGCTCTTCCCCCCCCCCCCGCTTCCTGGACAGATCGGAAATACAATTCCGGGGTCTGTCGAGGGGGGGGGGTGACCATTTATTTATATATTCATTTGTATACATATATATACTCATATTTCTGTGTGTATATATAAAGATATATATGTATACACACCTATACATTTAATGTTATCTTGTCCAACAAGTATCCACAATCGCTATAAGGACTTGCATGTCTGCAGTTTTGCAGCCATGGTGGGTGTACGCAAGGAAAGATGCTTCTGAATCCATGAAAATCCTTGAGCACTTTGAGCCAAAGCAAGACAACTGTGAAGCTCAGGCCATCATTGACATCCTGGATGATGACGTCGTAGCTCCGCCTTGACTTTCGCGTTGGTTGTGTTGACCCCTGAGCATTGAAACCGACTTCGATCCGATCAATGATTGCAACCTTAGTGCCAGTTGAAGAACGCGAAACCCTAAACCCTGTGGGGGGGAGGGGGGGGGGGGGCATGATAGATTGATAAAGGCACAGTGCGAGGATACTTCCTTGATCATTGCAAGATATTGCAAGTAGGCTAAGCCTGAAATATGGCCGCTTTTGCCTAAACCCCCCAAAACCAAAAAAGACAAGACAAGCACGAATTGCGGCCTTTCGACGGCAAAAACCTGATTTTGCCATAAGGACACGGATTTCCGGCCGCTAGGATTCCCAGGTAAATCCTGAACCCTGAATACTGAACCCTCAACCCTCAACCCTCAACCCTCAACCCTCAACCCTCAACCCTCAACCCTAAACCCTAAACCCTAAACCCGGAACCGATGAACAACCGCAAGGCGAGGGTCTAGTTTTGGCGTCGGCTCGGTAGGGAGCTTCGAAACCAGCAAAACTTTTGCTCTGCAGGTGGCTTGCCCTAAACCCTAAACCCTAAACCTTATGAACCCTATAAACCCTATAAACCCTAAACCCTAGACCCTAAACCCTACACCCTACACCCTAAACCCTAAACCCAAAACCCTTGCCTCGAGGGGTGTGGCACCATTAGGAGGTAAGTGCGCTGCACTGTGGGGGTGGAGATCGTTGCATTCTTGGGAGGTGCGAGGGTTTTTGACCTCCAGGCGAGATAGGTTGGCTCCCGAAGTGAGCCCAGGAGTGTGAGTGGCTTCTGACGGACCATGTGAACTCTTTCTCGCGCGAGGACACACCAGGCGAGAGCAATCTTCTGGATGCGGTTGGGGCTCGGGGTGTGGGTGTTGCTTGTCTTGGCGGGGTTGAGGGTGTTGAGATGTGTTAAATGTTAATGTCCTCCAATTTTCAGGCGCTTTGCGACTGAGAATGGCGACTTTCAAAAAACGTCCCCAACCTTTGGACGAACCTCAAACCCGTGAACCCCGAACGAGTTCTCTCGTCCTGGAACAGGAAACTGGGCCCTGAGACCCCAAGCAGCTTCAAGCATATTGCGGGGGTTTTAAGGGTTGCGGCTGCATGAGGTTTCGGGGCTTTAAGAGTCTCAGGATTGGGGTTGCAGGTCGACAGCACAGGCCTCTTTGAGGCTTGGCATTGATTCAGGTTTCATGTGTACCCTAAACCCTAACCCCTGAACCCATCTAAACCCTAAACCCTAAACCCTACGCGGTTGTGCAGGGCTGTGGCTGGGCCCACAGCTCTCTCCAGGACTGCTCGACATCGTGGCACAGGGCATGGCAACACACTGCCAGGCCATGGTTTGCGCATACCCTAAACCCTAAACCCTAAACTCTAAGGTGCTGATAAGCGTTCCAGGATGTTGCTCACACGCAGGGGACTTAAGGGAGTCCTTTCTGTGCTGGGCAGGTTTCAAGGAACCGTTCTCGGCGTTTCTAAGGTGGAAAGCAGGAAGGTGTACAGTAGAAGTTATATTTCTTCACCGCGCATGCTTCTGGACTTGCGTGGTGACTTGCCGCGATCGACCCTGCTGCCGCCTGTAGTTCGCAAGGTCACGTCTATGAATCGTGCACGGTGTCTAGAAACAATGGTCGCAGCACTGGTCGTGCTCGGTTCTGAGCTTTCGTGACTACGATCGCGCTTCTCCTTTTCGTTCGGAAATCTTGTTGGCCAATTTTGTTGACAAAGGGGAGTCAAGCATAAGCCATAAGCAATTACGCGAATTAGGAATCGTGTGGGCAGAACCGTTAGTGCCGGGCCTTCGGAGCCCAAATGACATGCAATAGCACGCTCAGAAAGTCCATGAGAGTCGTTTTATTTAGACTTTTGCCTTTGTGGAGATCCTAAATTTCCCGAAATTTTCGCGAAGCTTCAAGGCGCCACGCCACTAATCTTAGCTTTTTGAGACGAAACCCTAAACCTTAAACCCTAAACCCTGAACCCTAAACCCTAAACCTATATACCCTATAAACCCTATAAACCCATAAAAACCCTATAATAAACCCTTAAAACCCTTAAAGCCCTCCCTAAACGATAAACCCAACTCCGGATCCCACAGGATTGCATCATCCAGAGCCGCGGTTGCCACGCCCTGGCCACCGGGGCCAAAGAATGTTCAGGGTTTGGGGCCATACGCATCTATCAGGGGTTTAGGGTTTTAGGGTTTAGGGTATATATATATATATGTAGGGTTTAGGGTTTTAGGGTTTAGGATTTGCGAAAATAGGAGGCCCCGGAAGTAGACTTCTCCCTTGCAATCAGGACCCCACTAAGGTACCACTTCCTGCAGGCAAGCTTTTGGGTTTATAAGGTCGGGGAGTGGAGGCTGGGACGCGTTGGGGGTTTGAAGGTTTTTTGGGGGCTCGGGGGTTTTGAGGTTCTTGAGGGTCCAGGGAGTTTATGCTGCTGGCCTGAGAATTCCGGGCTTCAGGGTTCATCGTACAGCTTTCAGGGAGATCTACCCTAAGTGCACAAACGCATCAAACTAAACCAATCCCTAAGCTGCATGAGCCCTCTAAAACACTGAAATCCTACAGCCAACTCAACTTATTGTATCCCGCATAGCAAGCACCCCTAAACCCGAAACCCGAAACCCGAAACCCGAAACCCTAAGCCCTAAACCCTAAACCCTAAACCCTAAACCCTAAACCCTAAACCCTAAACCCTAAACCCTAAACCCTAAACCCTAAACCCTAAGCAACGCCACACCTCTTGAAGCCGAGGCCTTGCTGCTGCGTCTGGTGCAGCATCTGGGCGAGTTGAACCAGGCAAACTACACTGGCTTTCTTGTGCGAGGGCCCAGGGTTTAGGGTTTAGGGTTTAGGGTTTAGGGTTTAGGGTTAGTAGCCCTTATTTCCGGTTACTCCTGCATCTAGCATGTCAGCACCTGCGGCAAGAGCTTGTTCAGCGTGCTCCTGGGTATGTTCAGTTTACTGTGATGGTTCCCAGTTCCCCGAAGCCCCCCAAACTCGTGCTTAACATTGCACTATGGGGCACACAAGAAGCAAGGAGCTTGAAGGGTCCACCTTGGCGCCCACATGGCTGGCGAACGGGTCCTCCAAATCGACGAGTCTGTCGGTGTTTGCTGGCAACAGGCGCAACTTGTGCCGCCGAAGAACTCAGCGGAAGATGCCAGAGTGGCGAGTGGCCGGGCGCCAGGAAAACAGACAGAGCCGTCCGGACTCGCCACGCTTCGCTGGCCCCGACTGCGTAGATTTATAGCATGAGGCCAATCTCACCTAGGCAATACTTTTTCTGTTTTTTGTCGGCGATTGCCGGCTGGAGAAATCACGTCTCCCATGCTGAGGTTCTGCTCATTCTGTCTGCTTGTGGCGATGCTTTTTCTTATGTTTGGACGCGCCTGTCGGCTGTCCGGGCCGGATCTGCGGTGGCAGCTTGAACTATGAGCTTCGAAAAAGTCTGGCATTTTGAAGAAATATTCCGTCTCACAGTTGGGCGCCCGGAAGGCTACGTCTCCACATATGGACCATCGTGCTTGAACATCTTCGACGGTGAGGGAGGCTTGGGTCAGCGCACGTCTTTCTCACCGCAAACGGGCAACGTGGTCGCGCCCAAGTGCGGCTTGTTGGCAGACACCTCACGCGCAGCCATTTGCCCAAAAGCTCTGGGTTAAGGTGTATACAAGTTTAGAGCCGTTTAGAGCCCCAAAAGCCCCAAGCGTCTCAAGCACTGCACTGCCTTGCAGGCGTGCATCCTCCGTGTGATCCATGTGATGGTCAGAGCCTACGAGGGCCTGAGCCCTGGATCAACCCTAAACTTTGGAATGTTCCCCCTCATACTAATTGTCCTTGATAGCGATGGTAGTACCCCCCATTCTAATCCCAATTGAGGAGGGTTATAGTATAAGGGGGAACATCCCAACCGAAACTCGACAAGCTCTGGACGGACGTGTTTTCTTGGGGCAAATTTCGAGGCAACTGCAGCAGCCCTCACACCTGCATCCCTTAAGCTTGCTTTGCAGGGCCTTTCAAGCAGAAGCGTCGGGGCTCACTAGGGAAAGTTGGGCGAACTCGCGTGGGAGTCTGTGCTCAGGATCGCCAAAACCAAAACGCAGTAAGGCCATGCAGTCAGAATCCCTGCAGCTTCAGCTCCGAAACCTGCAACCCTCGCACATCTTCACGCTGAGAGAACTAATATAGGGGTCGGAAGGTCGGAAGAATTACTAGTAATATTCCCTTATGGTCCCTTTACAAATCCACTACAATAACCCCCAAAACCCTATTGAATATCATTCACGCCCCTCTATTTCGATTGCGCCAAGCTCCCGGTGGCCCCCCGCAGGCCACTACCAGCACCAGGGCGTAGTGCGCGATGTCAGTGTCTCCACTGCACCAGTGAAGGACGTGCTTTCGGGGACCTTCACCCACCTCTTCGAGCCACAGACCGGGCCTTCGGGACCCTCCGCAATCCTCTACATGCGACGGCATTGCTTTATGGGTGTGTAGGTTCAAACCAGGGTTTAAGAGCTCAGTTTGTTTGAGATCATGGGTTTTTTGGGCATGACGTTCATAGATGGCATTGTGGATCCCAGGCTTTCTGATGCGCGCGCTTCTGGAGACCAGATGCCGGTCGAACAGTCCGGAGGCCTTTGGGGGTACAGAAGAGGCTTGACAGGGTTTCTGGCCCTGCCCTGAACTCTCTACAAATCCTATTTCGCCTTTTTGAGTGGATGTGGTCGTGAAGGTGTAGGCCCGAACGATCTAGGATGCACCTTCCTTCGACTTCTTCAAGGGCTTCGAATCGACAGCACATAAGTCGATGTCCCGCTGTCCAGTCACCAGTCGTCGTGCATGCACGATGAAGCATGTTCCGAGGCGTCGAAGGAGTTCCAAGCGTGCCCTGGCGGGGGGTTGCACCTACCTCACGTACCTCAAGCGGGCTCTGGGGTGCGTTGGAGTGCTGGGGCGACGGGCTTCTCTACAAGGCTTCCGGGGGTGTTGAGTTGAGGGCTTCGACTCTGTAATGTTTGGGGTTGACAGTTGCTTGTCGGCGTGTTGCAAGGGCGCTTGAAAAGCGAGGGCCAGCGGTAACATCCAAACTCTTTGGCCCGAGCCCCGCTTCCCAGCCCTTGCCTCCCGCGGCGTCGAAACCCTCCACCGGACAACCGCACGCAGCAACACCTCTAGACAATGCTAAGCCTCATGAAAACCACGAGCCTGAAATCTCAACCTAGGCAACAACTCATCGTTGCTCATTTGCGGCAGGCTGGTTGCTCTTCAAGCACCTTTAGCATTCAAGGAACCTGCGGTTCAACTCGTGGCTACCCCTACACTCCCAAAACCAGAAGGCGATTTCTTGTATGGGAGACAGCTCTAAGTTGACTAAGGGTTGTACGTAGAGCTGGTGTGGTTCTGGGGTGAGGGGTGTTGAGAATGTTTGGGGGTGAGGGTCAGAGAGTTGAATTAGGATTCTGGTGAATCATATTTTAGGTCCTGCGGGGGCTTTGGTTGGGCCAGGGAGCCAATTACTCGCTGTACAGAGAAGCACGACCACCACATCTTTGCAGGGGAGGTTAGTTCGCATCCCCTACAATCCAAAACCCTAAAGTTTAACACGTTGGCGGAGGTCTCGCAACTGCTACGCAAGAGCGCGTGTGAAATCTGAGCTTCTTTGCATGAAGGGTAGCAGCAGAAACCCAGGACACTTGCAAGGAACTTTCCGCGGCCTGCTAATGTTTAACCGATGGATGGCTTTAATTGCTCGGGCTGAAGGCTCCTGCCCGTAGTTTGCGTTTGAGAACCCACTTCGGTCTCTGATGCCCAGCCCCCTGCCATAAAGACCTTGGGAGCTAAGCAGGGCAGGCTGACTGCTCGGGATGGGTGCAAGCGGCCTGGGGGTGTCCGGAATAGGGCCCTCTTGATT
Organism: Symbiodinium natans; assembly: GCA_905221605.1. Lineage (NCBI taxonomy): Eukaryota > Dinophyceae > Suessiales > Symbiodiniaceae > Symbiodinium > Symbiodinium natans. The sequence goes on along the minus strand of CAJNDS010001114.1, from coordinate 520,746 downwards.
TCATGGATTTCCTGGCAGGTCGACATCCCCAAGCACCTTCGGAAGTCCATCAGTTACTTCGGGCGCTACGAGGATGTTTCGAGGCTGGGTGACCACAAAGCGGTTTTGGGTAGGGGCTTTCGCATTTATCCTTTGGGTCTCGACTGTCCCTAGACAAGTCGGACGAGGCCTTGAGCGGGGCTTGGAGCAAAGCTTTGCTGCTTACCTTTGATCACACAGCCCGCGCCCGAAGACGGAGCCCAGTCCCTTTATCCCAGCAATTGGCAAAGTGGGCGGGCTATGGCTTTGGAATTCTTTGGATCATGACAACGCAACCTCTAGGGGACCTTGTTGTGGCTCGCATTTCAGCGCTCCCTTCAGTTTAACCAGCGTATCTGCAAAGCCTGCTTGCATGTTGCCAATGGACGAAGACCCGTATAGGACTCCGAAGCTCAAACTCCTAACGGTCCCCTTTTGATCCTGGTACTATAGATGGGCTTTCAAAGTTGTGGACGGGCCAACATCAACCTGGGCGGAAGACCCCAGTTACGGTGAGTAGTTGGTTGGGTGAGCGGGCGAGTGAGCGAGGTGAGTGGCGTGAGAGGTCGTGGGGCTCAGGGCTCACCTTGTAGTCGAAGCCTCCGTAGATTATGTTAGACATAGCCTTACCTGTCTCAGAACACTACTCCTGGCTGTCACCTGCAGCTTGCTGAAGCTGACGCAAGACAGCCCCACAAGAACGACGAGGCCTTTGCAAAAAACAATCCTGCATCTCAGAACCTCAGAACCCCAAAGCGTTCGAACTTTTTCTAAACACCATTTACGTCCTTAGAGCCTATAAGCTATAAGAGCCCCTGTAGCGACCGAACCGCTCGAAGACTCCCCGCTATGGAGGAACTCGGAGCTCTTCGAGTGCTCCTGCGCCTCACTGGCCGCCTGGTCCAAAGGCATAAGAACCCCTTGTTGCCCCCTTCGGGTCTTGCTGTGCGTGTAGGTTTAGAGTTTATAAGGCTTTGGGAAATGTTGGGGTTTAAGCTGGGGGTTCGAGTAGGAGGGGGTTGAAGATTGGTGGTTGGGGTTGAGCACACCTTTTGAACGGGATTCAGACTTGTGCGTATACCCGGACCCCTGAAAGGATCTTAAAAAGCCAAATAGCACCCCATACTACTATTGGGTCCTTCTTCGGAACCCCTAAGGGGATCTACTTTTTCGATCCTCCCAGGGGTCTGGGTACAAGCCATACAGAAGCCCGGGAATTTACACCCCAAGGCCTTGCTTTCCGGCGCCGGCCACCTGCTGGAGCTCTTGGCGGAGCTCTCGGATATCCCAGGCAGGGTTTAGGGTTTAGGGTTTAGGGCTTCGTGAGGTATACTTGAATACTCCGACGTAGCTCCGTTGCAAGGCTCGTGAAGAGTCTCACTGATCTTCGGGAATACTTGAATCAAGGCTCAATATACTCCCGTGCTACAGGGTACAGTGGGGTTTTGGGGTCTTGGGTCTTGGGGGTCCGGCTTGACATACGGCGCCAGGTCGAGATTGCCTCCGTGCCAATGCGCTCAAGGTCCTCCCGTTGCGTGTGGGGGTTCTTCCGGGGCTTAGGGGTTGAAGGTCTTGGGCGTGACGACCCGAATCCTGGACCCCTAAACCAATTTAGAGCTCATTGAGTGTGACCCGTGCAGTCTCCGCCTGGGTTCAGAATTAGGGTTTAGGTTTCAAGCTGTCGGCCACATCCTCGCCACATCCTCGGTAGTTTTGTTGCAGGTAGGGCTTTAGGATACAGGCTGATGCAGGCTAGAGTGGGTTTGTTCAGAGCTTATAGGGCATGTGTGGCGCACCAAACCGACCAGCACTTCTTCTGTTGGGGGGTTTCGGGCTTGAGAAAAACTAATCCAAGTCAACACCATCCCAAGGATACCCACAGTTAGCTCTCCCCGAACGGTGTTTTTTAGCGCAGATTTTTGTGTGGCGCCAGGGGCGTGCCGCAAAATGTCCGACGACCTCCTCAAGCCAGATGTGCGAGCATCCACTCCCGTTTCTTTGTGCCAGGCGCTCTTCGAGCTTTGCAGCACAAGGACTCCAGAGGGTTTCTCAGTGAACTTATCCAGAGATATGAGGTTCACGCTTTTTTTAAGTTTGATCATGGTTGATCGGTTTAGTATGAGGTCTTCGGGGTCTAGGTTGCCTAGGGCTCAGGATCAGAATTTCTGCTTCCCGCTATGTGTGTCGTTACGGAACGACACCGGGTTTTCGGGTGGCCACACAGTAAACCCTAAACCCTCAACCCTAAACCACCTCTGTTTGCATCGGGCACGCAAATCTCATGTCGAAGTCCGTCTCCATGCGCGAAGTGTGACTAGCGAAGACCCTCACCTGCCCCTCACCCCTCTTCCTGCAAGCAAATCCTAGACTTATCGGGTTCTTAAGGAGGGGGGTTCAAGGGGGGTTTTGAAACCCAAGGGTCCCTAGTACCCCCCCACACACTCCCCATGAACCCCCCCTCCCTTAGGAGCCCTACACTTTGGGATGATCACCCTTCTACTAAGTGTCCTTAATAGGGATTAGAGTACCCCCCCAGCATAATCCCATTAAGGGCTGTTAGTATACGGGGGAACATCCCAACCTATACCCTAAACCCTAAACCCCAAATCCTAAACCCTAAACCTCCCTTTTTCTGCGGCATCCAGGAGCGACATCATCGCCAACGAGGGGCTGGGTGCGCCTGGCTGCCGCGCAGTCCCCCGGCGCCGCGAACCGGAGCTAGCTTCAGGGTTGTGAGCTTTTTGAATTTGGGGGGGGGGGGGGGTGTTTAGGGTTTAGGGTTTGGGGATGTTTGGGGTTAGGGTGGGTGGGGGGGTGTGGGTGCGGTGTATGTGTTGAAGGAGGGCTTGCTGGCAGTTGGATGACAAGCTAGAAGCGAGAGCGCTTCACGCGGTGGTGCCAGGTCCAAATTGCGCTTCGCAACCTCGTTGGACCTTCGCAGGACAGGTTTCCGTGACGTCTTCTGGAGCTTGTGGGCAGGGCTCGTGGCATTTCGATAGCAAAGGGGGGCGAAGGGCCAGATTCGTAGGCACATGAGAATACCCTGTTCCACTTTCAGGCCTCTTTAAAGAAGGGCCCATGAGAATGTTGTTAGAAGGGTTTGAACAGTACTTTTGGGTGCAGCTTCCGGCGCCGTGCTGCCACACATGCCGACTGGAATTGCTCCTTCGGCGTCGGCGATCAATCCACGGTCCCTGCTTCACCGTGCGAGTCCAGCTCAGCAACGGTTGCGCAGATGACATGGCATCTTGTTCAACGAGTCTTTCCAGAGGGCAAGGCGACGCAAAGGAGCATTGCGTTGCCTCGCTGCCCTCATCATCAACCTGCAAAAGGAAGAGGCGTCACCTGTGCCAAGCCTTCATTGGCGTGGTGGTTGCTGCGGCAGGGACGGCCGCCCCTTCAAATTTGCGGCAAGTGCCATGCGGGGTGTGTAAAGGGTTTAAAGGCATTCTGTAGGACTTCTGGACCTCAGAGGCAAAAGAACGATGTGATTTTCAGCCCTGACCCTAAACCCTAAACCCTAAACCCTAAACCCTAAACCCTAAACCCTAAACCCTAAACCCTAAACCCTAAACCCTAAACCCTAAACCCTAAACCCTAAACCCTAAACCCTACACCTAAACCCTAAACCCTAAACCCTAAACCCTAAACCCTAAACCCTAAACCCTAAACCCTAAACCCTAAACCCTAAACCCTAAACCCTAAACCCTAAACCCTAAACCCTAAACCCTAAACCCTAAACCCTAAACCCTACACCCTACACCCTAAACCCTAAACCCTAAACCCTAAACCCTAAACCCTAATTCTATGAGCCCTCAGAAGCCCCCCGTAAGATGAGAAAGTGCAGGACTCCCAACTTCGGCGTGCGGCCTTGCTGCTAGATGGCCTCTGCGAGCCGAAGCCGCAGTTGGTACTGTATTTGGGCGGAGACCCCGATTCTGCAGCTTTGTATAACTCGGACCGGGAGTAGGCCCTTACTTCCTCTTACAATCCCCTTAAAACCCGGAAGGGTACCCTTTTTGTTCCTAGGTTGCTATCAGGTCTAGATAAGCTTGTGTAGAGCTCAATAAGTAGCGTAGTCTACCCTAAGACCCTGATGCCCTTACCCCCCTCGAACACATTCAACATGGTAAGCAGAGCTGTCAGATCTCGCACACCTGCAACATAAAGCCTTGAAATCTGCTCCCTCTCTCTCTCTCTCCCCCTCTCTCATTCGCTCGCCTGCATGAGGAGGCCTTGTGTCGGGGCGCATGAGGCCGCTGAAGGGCTTAAGGGCTGAAGGGTTTGGGGTTTAGGGTTGAGGGTTTATGGGGTTTTCAGGGTTTCTAGCGTTTAGGGCTGTGAGAGAGGGAACGAGAGAAAGAACGGCTGAGGCTGGGTGCCTACCGGGTCGCTATCATACGTAAGGGAGGGAGGTTCGAGGGGGGTATGTAACCCAAGGTTCCCGAATACACCCCACTACTCCCTCAGCTTCCCTATAGGTACCTGGCCCTATGAACCCCCCCTCCTTTAAGAACCAGCAGAGCGGAACCAGAAGATCCCAATGATCCCACCGTCTCGGGGGGGAAAGGGAGCTACCTCTTTAGGCACAGAAGTTCTCTGGCCTTCCCAACTTAGAAGGGGTTACACAGAACAACTAAGTAGGCGTTTACCGGTTTACCCGAAAACACGACGACAGAACTGGACGAATCATCCGATCATCGTCCCGCGTTCAAGGCATTAAGTGAAGTCTAAATCTGGGTTTAAACAGAAGTGTTACTCAGGTTTACAGATGGCTTCCGGAGAGGTGTTTCAAAGGCTTTCAGGGTATCGGTCCGCGTGTTCGCGCCAGTCGCAGGCCGGGCGGCGCAGCCGGGCCGGCAGCCATCGCTTCATTCGGCGCAGCTCTGTACAAATTTTAAGTACACTGAGTACACGTGATATAGGCTCGTTGAAACCGGGGTGCGGCGAAGTGACGTGCGAAGGTCCTGAAAAGTAAAAGTACTGTCAGACAGTAGACGAGGCCCCGCAAACCCTGTACCGACAGATTGATCCACAAAACCGTAGCCATCCTAGCAGTATGTTCGCCCCAACTAGGTTGTTTGGACCCCATGGCCAGGCCCGAATTCCAGCTACCTACTACTTGAGTTTGGTCTGCAATCACTTCCCCCAATCCCGATGGAAATTCGCATTGCCGAGATGCTTCAGAATAGCCGGCGCTCCCCTTTCCTGGGAAGATTTAAAGGGAAGGAAGGCCGCGACAGCTGTCCCTCTTGCAAGACCCTGAACCCATCGATCCCCCACAACCCTCACTACACCCCACAGTCCCTAAACCCTGAACCCTGAACCCGAAACCCTAAACCCTAAACCCTAAACCCTAAACCCTAAACCCACATGCCTGAGTTAAATGCTTCAGGCACCAGCTCTACAATTTTCTCAGCCAAAGTCACATGCCCAAGGCTTAGGATGCCTCCGAAGGCCGAAGATTGCGAGATGCGATGCATGATGTTGGTAAGTCAGAGGTTTACGAAAACAGGGGAAAACCCAATATGAAAACCCCCAAATAGTAGGTGTCGTAGCTTACATTGTGGGAATGGGGTAAGTTGTTTGGGGTTTTGGGCTCGATGGATGGGCTTGAGTTGTTTTTCTCAGTTCTTGGGGTGCGCCCACAGTCACGATGCTAAAGATTCTCAGACCCTGGGAGCGGGACACGCAGGCCGTGAGCCACATGCTGTCCGTCACCGGCCGATTTGCAGAGCGATAGACACAGCGAGGGCGGCCAGGGCTTCAACACGTTCTGACATAGCATCCCTTAAACTAACAGCCCTTGATAGGGATTATAGTACCCCCCCCCCCATTATAATCCCGCCTATTCAGGACTGTTCGTATATGGGGGAACATCCCAACACATCATGCGTAGCGCCGGAGCAAGCCCGGCACCGGCGAAAGTGAGCTTCGGCCATCTGGAGAACCGCATGCTTTACTGCGAGCAACTACGTTGTAAGGGCTCATCCCCGTCCCTGAAGCAGCCAAAGCCCAAAGCCCTCCACCTGAAGGCATCCAGTAGACAGTCGAGGCTGTAGGTCGTCTTGCAGCTCAAAACCGCAGCCTAAACGTCTGCTTTGGGGCTGTGGTACACCCCAAAAAAAGCTCCCAGTACTCAAGACGTTGAAGCCCGCAAAGCCTCACAGTTTCTTCGGCTTGCGGCGTAGGGGGAGTTTCAGGTTCAAGCTGTACAGAGGTGTACAGGGGTGGAGCATCGGGCGGCTGTGCCGCTGCCAGCACCCTTCCTTTGTAAACAGGTGTCTGCTTTACGCGTCCCCGGGATGGCGCTCTCTCAAGCTTCAGCCGCTCCCCGCGCCCCGGGAAAACTTGCACTGACAGCTTCCCTAAACTTCTAAGCCCTAAACCCTAAACTGCAGTTTAAGCTGCCATTCTGATTCCTAGTAGCTGAGAAGATAGCCTTTAAGGTTTAGGGTTTAGGGTTGTAACCTTACGGAGTATATACAATCCTACCACAAATCGAGAGGTGAATCTTGTTTTGGGGGCCAGGGCACAGCAACGGGAGGCCATCTTGGACATCTGCGCACTCCTTGAACCGGGTGACCCTCAACCCTAAACCCCTAAGAGCCCTAAGCCCGAAACCCTAAACCCAAAACCCCTAAGAGCCCTAAACCCTGAACCCTAAACCCTAAACCCCAAACCCCTAAGAGCCCTAAACCCTAAACCCTAAACCCTAAACCCCTCAGAGCCTTAAGCAAGAAGAACCTTGAGAGTACCGAGGCCCCGCCAAGGGCGTGCTGCGCTCGTCGCGGCCTACGGAGTTGAGCCGGGGGTCCCAGAGGGCCGTAGCACCGGAGAAAGCCTAGGGTTTAGGGTTTAGGGTTTAGGGTTTAGGGTTTAGGGTTTAGGGTTTAGGGTTTAGGGTTTAGGGTTTAGGATGAATGGTCGAAGGGTTCCCAGGGGCCTCCCAGGCGATATTTCCGGGTTGATGAGTTTATGGAAAGGTTTCGCCATAGTTTGGAAGTTTGGGGTTCAGGGCTTCGGAAAGTTCTTAGAGCGCGCTTAAGGAGAAACAGTTTGAAGAATGCCATGATCCTCGTTTGCTTCTTGAGGGGCCCAAAGTTTTCATGTCAAGTTCGGCCTGCTTGGTTCTGCTCTGTCCGGGGGTCTCCAAGCATTCATGTCAAAGTCTGGTGCAGCTGTTCTGCAAGCCTCCAAGCGCGAAGCGTGCATGTCAAGGCTGGTCCGCTGGGTTTTGCTTCGTCCCAGAGCCCAAACACAAAATGTACAGTGTACATGTCAAGTTTGCTCCGCCTTTTTTCTGTCCCGGAAGCACCCAAGTTGTTCTGCTCCCGTCCTGAGAGCCGATCGCGTCTGCTCTGTCCAAGGAGCCTCATGCTCAAAGCGCGGAGTCCAGGAACCAACAGCCACGGCTTGCGTCAGCAAGCAGCGCTACAGCAGTTGTGCGATACTTGTCTTGCCTTTGTCGATGACGACTTGAATCCCAGGTCGGAAAGGAGTCAAGTCGTGGTGATGATATTCCGCTTTTTGGATCATGCACAGACAAAATCTATAGAATGCAAAGTTGAGGGGATGGGCTCAGGTCGTTCTCGTCAGAAACATTCATTCGCAAGATACGGATACTTTGTTGAAATTGTAAGCTGCGTGGCGCCGGTGTGACGCCAAGACACATTCTTGCAGTCGGAGTCCGAAACATACACTGACAGCAGCCCGTGTGGAAGGAGGTGGTTAAGATGTGAGTTGCCATGGGCGAAACGATACACACCTAAACCCGCTGCGGAGTTACAGCTGCATCCTCTCTGTCCAACGAACGACGTGGTGCTCAATCTCCGGACTCATTCGAGGTCTAGCTCTCGAGATGTCTGTAAGCATGCGAGTCATTTCCTAATATCCGGCGCAAGAAGCTCATTGGGGCCACTGCAGTTGATTTCACGTTGCTGGTGCAGCGCGGCACATCGATCTTGATGCTTGAGACATCAGTCCCGTCCCCGAGTGTTCAAAACGCACGTCAGAATTTGCAAGGATGCTCAGAGGGCAAAAACAGGTCCAGACCTTTAAGTGATCCAACCTGTATGGACTCTAAGCAAACACACAGACAGACAGACAGACAGACACAGACAGACACACAGACAGAGAGCTCACCGTGAGAGGCCTCTCGTTATGCGTCACCGGGCCGGTGCTGGAGAGGCCCCCCATTTCCGCGTTGATGAATATCGGACAGGGAACTGACGAGAACTGAATGTGAATGGACTTGACACTTGAGTATTTCTGGAGCTTCGGTAGAATCCAAGGCGGCCGGTTTCAGTCGGGGTCGATTTGGCTTATCCGCCTGGTTGGTGGAAGGAAAGGGACTCTCCTGGAGTCCCAGACTAGAACGGGCTTGCGCGGCCTTTTGCTGTCTGCTATACTGGATCATGCTGTTACTCAAGGAGAGAGAATCTGAGAAGCAGATAACCATGAACCCTTGCGTGTGGCCTTTGCACCCTGAATCGAACCCCAGCCCCCTTGAACAAGTCTTCGCAGGAACGATCAAGAGGTGACTTTGGTCGTCCGTGTCGGAGATGGGGACCGCCCAAGAGAGCATCCTGTTCCGGGGCACCTCCTTAAGGTGGTTCGGATGCCTTTTTGAGAGAGTGTGTGTGTGTGTGTGTGTGTCTTTTGCACCCGTGCTGACTGCCCCTGCGCGTTGCAGGACATGGGAAACTTTCTCGAGCAAAGCCTTGTCGTCCGCGCCAGGGGCCCAACATGTCATGTGGAATTGAGGGCTTATAGGGTCATAGGGTTTGTGCTTTCCGGCTGACCCTTCTTGAAGTGTGCCAGACCTATAAGAAGTTTCCGACCGTTCTCAGCCGCCTGATGACCTATGAGGCCCAACTGGAGCCCTCGGTGATGCGGGTGCGGGGGCCCGGTTGGACCACAAGAAGCCGGCAAGGGTCTGGGAACCCTTGGGGTGGATTTAAGATGATTTCAGGTTCCGAGGCGCCTGAAACCTTGCCGGAAGGGTCGTTTACAGGGGCTTCAGGCTTGCCAGCGGGCGGTTGGGTTTAGGTTTTGCAGGGGTCGCCGGGGCTTTTGGGATTTAAGGCCGTTGCCACAGGGCAGAAGCATTGCACCCTCTGAACTCCATCACTAAAGGGGCCCTGCCAAGTAGATGAAAGCAGCCAACACTGCCAAACACCAGGGCAAGCCCGCCGTCAGAAGGAGGTGTTCTTTGTGATCCTCTGTGCAGCCCAAGGCCCCGCTGGATGCCCTGGCAAAGCTCGGGCGCCGAGCACTACTGGGAGAGGCGGGACCTGAGACGTTGGACTCGGGGGTTTGTGGTTTCATGTCACAAAAGTGTAGCTGGATGGTCTGGTGCAAGAGAGCAGCTCCTGCGGGCGAAAAGGGGGCAGTAGCATGATTAGGGGATGTATGCTTTCGACATGAAGGGGCTACCAGGGAAAGCCTACACAAGCTCTGCAGCAGCCATGGAAGACAAAGAGGTTGCGTGGCAGGACTCGTATCCCAAACTCGATCCCCTGATCCAGGCCCATCTGTCCACCCGACCCCAAGCCCTGTAGAGCTCCTTGTCAGCTGTGCGCAGCCCAGACTTGGAGGTTCAGGTTGGGGAGGGCACCCTTTTTTTCTCTCCTCTCTCTCGAATTAGGTCGATCTACTACTATTTGCTTACAAGCTCCAAAAAAAAAGGACATAATCCCTATGTTACCCTTGTAAGAGTCGCCTTCAACTGCCCAAGTTGCTTGCACCCATGCTACGGCTCAAAGGCGTCACAGGCGCCTCAAGTTCCGAACATCTCGAACGTTCCAAAACATTCCGAACATCACTTCTTTATGTGCAGGCACAAAGAAAAGTAGGACGCAGGGGCACGTCCGGGCCTGTCGAAAAACGCGCGGGCTCCACTCCAAAATGACAGTCGCTTCAGCCGGGGCCTGATGTCGAATCCGACTCTGAAGTCTGACAGCATCTCCCGCCGAAAGCCTTAAGACCAGAAATGGGTCCCAGATCTTCCACCCCACAACCCCCATAACCCCCATAAACCCCATAAACACCATAAACCCCATAAACCCAAACCCCTATAAAACCCCATAAGCCCCCATAAAGCCTAAAACCCCCATAAACCCTAAACCCCTCCCCCCGCCCAAGAAAGCCGGGCCATCCCCCCCGGGCCATTCGGCATCTCGTGTGCCATGCGTCCGCCGCTGACGTTCCGCTCAGTGGCTGAATTTAGAGTACAAATTGAGGTAGCACTTTTCTGCTAAACCTTGAATTGGATCGACGGATTGACTCCATGCGGTTGTTCCAGAAGCTTCTTGTGCGGAGTTTTCGACGTGGACAGCAGAATCAAAGCGGAAAAGCCCCTCTAAGAGCTAACCCGATAGGACAGTTCACCGAGGCTGGCGCAGGTTCGAGCACGAAGGCAGCTACTGCTGTCCCCCGCAGCCGGGACACAGATGGCAGAGAGGGTCTGTAGAATGAACCGGAGTGTTTAGGGCTTGCTTTGTGTTGAAGCATTCCTCATTCACGGAAAAGTGCCTTGGAGCCACTTCAACATGGTTCAACCAACAAGAACACAAAGCCTGAACAGCGGAAGCTACTTGCAGTTCTCTCAAAACGAAGCCCAAATCATCTGGCAGCCGACCTGCCCTGAACTCTTCAACCGTAGGCGTATTTCCGACGGCTGAATCGCAATCTGCGCTTCCTGACAGCTCCTCTCAACCTACCCGAAAACCCTACGTTCTGATTGCTGTACAGCTCGCCCGATACGCCCTAAACGAAGCCGTCAATAAGTCAATAAACGAAGCCGTCAATAGGCCCCGAAAGCCCGAAAAGTCCTGAAGACTTAAACCTTGCTCAACATGAGGGTTTCCGAAAATAGGGGACCCCCAACATAGACCCCCAAATAGTAGGATTCCTTTAAAAAAGAAGGACCCCAATAAGGTACCCTCCCCGAATTTCGGAACATCAGCCCAAGCTCAGGTACGCGATCTGCGAGCCCTGGCGGGAGTTCTGGTGGCGAAGAGCGCTGCTCGCCTCGAAAGGGTAAGGGGGAGAAAGTAGCAGAAACCCTTCTGGGGGTTTCCGAGCACCCCGAACCCTAAAGAATGTTCTTCTGGAGCATGGTTCGCTCAAAGTGGGGAATGTTGGTGACAGTTGCTTTTGCCATTCGAGCGGATTCCAAAGCTGAGGATGTGCATCGTGTTCTGTTGCCTGCGCAAGTGCTATCGGATACATGAACCTCGCTGAGTATCCATCCTTACACAGGGACGACTCCGCTGCCTTGACTTAGCTCGTGCCTAAAAGGGACTCTGGGTTCGAGGACGTCCATGGGACCCTGCAGGGTTTAGGGTTTAGGGTTTAGGGTTTAGGGTTTAGGGTTTAGGGTTTAGGGTTTAGGGTTTAGGGTTGGAACTGCAAGTTCATCACTTCGATTTCCAAAGGCCGGAGGCCTTGAACCTAAATCCCCCCGAGGAGGCGTTCGCCTCCCTGGCTGCGGAAGTATTTCGAATTCGGCCGCCCGGACGCTACAAGGAGGAGCTATTGGGAGTGAAGGCTATCGTGGAATCAGGACTTCAACAGTTCTCAAGGCCCCATCTATGGGGGGCGGTGCAGCATGAGGGTTGGCAACTACCGCAGAGCGATCTTGGACCCGGAACCCGGACCCATATCCCCCGTTTCTGCCACTCTGAGTCTTTAACCGCCCTGTGCGGCCGGAGCCGCGGAACGAGCTGGAGGAGAGACTCCGCGAGCCCCGGCTCCGGATGGTTTTGGATTTTTGAGGGCTTGTAGGGTTCAGCACTGGAGGTTGCAGGGCTCAGAAGCCGCAGGGGTGAGGCTCAGGCAAGTAGGGCTCAGAGAGCAGAGGATGCTTTTGGTGTCTTAGAATTCTTGTCAATGCTTCAGGTTGACAGCGCGGGTTTTGGGGAATGTTTACAAGTAGTGAGTCTTTCGAGTCACAGGAACCCTAAACCCTAAACCCCTAACCCCCTAAACCCTAAACCGAAGCCTTCTGCGCTGGAAGCACGTGAAGCCTACACCGCACGCCGTAAACCGAAAGCTCGGAAACCATCAAACCCTCAGACCTAGTCTTGATCCCGCTATTTCTAACACCCCTTAGCATGAGAAATTCTGGAACTCGGACGCGTCCGAGGCCAGTTTCAACACCGTTTAAGTCACAAGGGAGGCTAGTGGGTGAATCTGTTCATGTTAATGAGAGTTTCATCATGAGTGGACATGACCTGGGATCCTTATTCCCTTTTTGTAGGGTTTGGGTTCCCTTCTAAGCCCCTCTAAACCAAAAAGGGCACTCTCTTTGTATTCCCCTAGGCTACTCTTGGGTCTGGTGATGGAGTTCTCTTTTGAGGTGAACGAGCTGGACATTCGGATGTCTTTTGGCTCGCGCCAGCACTCCTTGAGCCTCATCAGGCATGGGGGGGGGGGATGTCTGCTGAGGGAGGTGGGTTGGGCGGAGCTCAAGTCGGGGATCAGTACCTGCCATGGGCTTTCCGGCATTCTGATCTCAGGTACTTGTTCTTTGTGTGTCTAAACCCTCCACCCTAAGCCCTAAACCCTAAAGTGTGTGTGTGTGTTGTGGGTACAGGGCTGCGCCAAGCCGGGATCCGGAACGACCCAAAGCTCCAGGATTAGGACGCCAGGAGCGAGAGTCCAATCGATCAGGTCAGCCTACACAGGAAATCTACTGAAGCTGTATGTGCAGGGTCTAAAGGGCTGAGCCGACTTGGTCCAAAAGTTGTCCATCACTGAGAGTTTTCATATCCAGTTGAGTTTTGTGATTTTGCATGACTCAGACTTGCTTCAGCCTCAAGCCGTAAGCAAACCATATGTCAAGTTCTCTAACATGCGCCAATGATCTCAAAACCTTAAACCTTCCACCGTCGAAGGGTGCTGCTTGACCGGATCAGCCTGCTCCAAAAGAGGGACGGGCGCCCCGGGCCGGATACTGGTGCGCTTCGTGTTCAGCCAAGATCTCTGCACCCCACCCCATAGAGAAAAGAAATTGCAGCTACATGCATGAACCACCTCTTCCCCGATTTGTTTGTTGCTTTCGGGGGCCTATAGCACGTCGGAGTGGCAAATCTTCTCTTCCAACGTGTTTGAAGCCGCTGGGCCCGAGTCTTCGCGCCAAACTTCTCCAATGAATTCCGAGGATCAGCAGAAGCTCCTCTACCATAGCTTGCTAGAGGGCCTGGAGGCTCCCGAAGTCAGCGCGGAGGCCCGGCAGCGGTACCTGGACCAGTGCGGCGGCAGCGACTTGTCCCTCGCAGCGATTCGCGGGGATGAGGAGCTAGTCGAGGTGCTGCTTGCATCTGGCGCCACAGACGTGCCAGACTTTATGGGCGTGACCGCCGTTTACCATGCGTCCATGCGCGGCTTTGCAGAGGTCGTGCGGCGCCTGGCTGCCAGACGCGCGGATCTTGAGGCCCAGTGCTCGGACGGCTCGACGGCGCTCATCCAGGCGGCCTACGTCGCAAGCCAGAATGAGGGCCGTCGCGCCGCATGCTCCGTGGTCGTATCGGTTCTGCGTGAGCTCGGGGCAGACTTGGCTCCACGAGACAGCTGGGGCAAGACCGCTGTGGACTACTGCCGTGGCGTGCCGGAGCTTGAGGTCGCCATGGGCTCGGAAGTTCTTGTCACGTGTCCGTACGAGGACTGCCGCCGATTGTACCGTGTCAGGCGGACAGACTACCGTTGCCGTGTGGTGAGGTGTGGCTGCGTGCTTTACAGAGGCCGCGAGTACCAGCTGCCCAAACACGGGAGCCGCGCAGAGGTGCGAAGTTGGCTGCAGGAGAGTTGGGGATGGCCAGATTGGCCCGGAGAGGTTTTCGGGTGTGGGCGGCCTTTCCGCTTTCCAGACGACAGCGGCCTGGGCTTGTTCCTCACATGGTCCGAAGAGCTCACAGGCACCGAGCATCCCTCCAGCATCGATGCCGAAGGCGATTACTCAATCGCCACAGCTAATCTTTGACCGGAAATGAAAGAGGGAGCCTTGCAACTGCCACTGAAAACCCTACATTCAGTTTTTGCCCCTGAACCCTTGGGCTGGAAATGGCAGGCCTATGGTTCCTCCAGGTGTCAAGGTGTTAGGGCACCAGCTCTCAAAGTCTAAGTTTAGGGAGGACTCAGGGGATCGGGCTTGCCGGGGTTGCGGAGTGCTTGAGTGTGATAAGCATGTAGATTTAGGTCTACTCAACTCACTCTACTCGTGACCTACTTCGGAAGGCCTGGTCAGAAGCTGCTCCTGTCCTGAAGCCTGAACCCGAGGGTGACCTTCACACTTCATGGGTTTGAGTCTTTAGAGTTCAGGGACCAGTGCTGCTGCTCAAGACGGCCCGTCAGTTTTTCGTCTAGCAGGTTTTGAGCTCAGGGCTCTATAATGCTTACTGAGTTCAAGGCTTCCTTCCCGAAACCTAAAACCCTAAACGCTAAACCCCACACCCTAAACTCGAGGCCCTAAACCCCAGACTGCTTGCTGACCAAGGATTCCTTCTGTTTTGGGGGGGTTACAGGCTTCCTCATCAAGGAATTTGGGGGTTTCGACCCGCTTGGCCTGCTTCTCTCCTGCGCAAAGGAATTCGGACCCTGTGAAGGCACTGAAGTACAAGATCCTCCAGACACTTGGCTTTGTCATGGCGGGGTAACATGTTACGCTTTAAGAGTACTTAAACTCGATAAGGAATAGACATGTATTTTTGTAAGCATACTCTCCCAACAATGAACTAGTTGGGATGTTGGCCGTTTAGGGTTTGCGGGATTTTTCGGGCCGGACGTTGGCCTCCATGCAAGTCAGCATACAAGCCTTCTCGGTTGAAGCGTATACCAGGTAGTCATTGATCAGTCGAACTGAGGGTTTAAGGTTTGCTTTGCTTGCGGTTGCTTCTGGTGCAATACAGCACATGCGTAATATGCACCTGCACTGACATGCATGCACAGCGCCAAGTACATGCAAAGTCGTCCAGATGTTACCCACAGGCGATTCACTTGTTGGGCATCAAGTACCCAGGAGTTCATGTCTGCGTTTGCTCAAAGATGCCTGTGTGTGCAGTATTTTTTTGTGAGTTACCCAGTACTTCACGACTGTGCGACCTACACCATATCCGGCGGCTCTGTTGCCTCTTGTCCAAGACAAAAGAAGTCTTCGTTTGGGAGCCATCTCGAAGCGACACAAGAAACTATGTTAAATCTGCCTTCAACTCAAAGGTACGCGTGCCCTCGAGCCCGAAAAGCGACCCCACTCTCCCATGCAATCAAGGAAAGAGCTGCAGCGGCAAAAGGCTCGCAACACAAGGGCTTGATTACTTCCTTCACCCAAGCATCATAAACACCTGAACTCCAGAAATCTCTAGTGTCAACCCCAATTTCGCAGACTCCTATGCAACCCTGACTCCCTGACACCCAAGAGTAGCCCCGGACAGAATTTGCAGATTTGTGGGTAGATCTCGTTTCGCGGCCTGTTCCGGGTGCGGCTTTTTGGCTCGGGGGGTTCAGTGGGTTTAGACTTAGCAGCTGAATGAGCAAACTTTACCCATTATGGGATACTACAATCCCCTATAGAGCTGAACGTGTACACTATTTTGGGCTTATGAACTCAGCAGCTGAGTTGAGGGTTTCGAAGGGTTTGAAGAGGAGCCAGGATGGCTTCGGGTATAGGCGATCCCACGGTTTAGGGTTTAGGGTTTAGGGTTTAGGGTTTGGGGTTTAGGGTTTAGGGTTTAGGGTTTACTTCTAGTTGGATGTATCGACCCTCGCACGTAGCAGCATCCATATCGGCATGGGGTGCGGGCTTCTCGCGGTTCGGGCGTAGTAGTAATTGAGAATGATGTTCCCATACGACGGCAGAAAGCCCCATCGTGGCTTGCCATCTCGTTGAAAGTTCATAGGAAGAGTCGTGCTTAGAGGGAGAGACAGAGACCGAGACATGTGTGTGCATATATATATATATATATAGAGAGAGAGAGAGAGAGATGGAGCAGAGGCTAGACCGTAATTGGGATCTTGACAGGGTGCAGGGAGGCGGCACAAGAAGCTGCCTCTTCGGCTCACACCTTGACAACTGACCTTTAAGAATCCTTTACGAGACTCCTGTAAGAACCCTCTAAGAATCCTCAAGAACCCTGAAACCCTTTTTAAAACATCTCTGAGCCCTCAAAAGTGACACCAGGAGCACTGGATCCGGGAGCTCCAGAGTGCCGTCGGCCACGTGAGCGCCATGCGCGCCCACTGCGCCGTGGAGGATGCCCCGGGTCCCAGATCCTACATGGGCTAGCATGCCCTGCATCCCCTCAAAAAGGCCCTTTATAGGGTTGGTTGGGGGACCCTGTATCCCCTTAAAAAGGCCCTTTATAGGGTTGGTTAGGGGATTGAAAGGAATAGCCCTTGCTGGACTGCCGGATTCGAGGCTTAGCTGCTTGGCGTTTCGCAAGCGACGTCTGGCGAACAGGGTTCAGCTCGTAGGGCTCGCAGCTCGAGCCCCGCCGCATTTAAGTGTGTGCCATCAGTGCTGCAAACCTCCACAGCAGATCCAGAACAACAAGTGCTTAAATCCGGGAGCGTCGAGGGCTAACCGACTCCTTGAGCTATAAATCTTCAACGCCCTGAGAAATCCCCACGCCCGATAAACCTCGAAAACCTCGAAAGCCCTCATCCTCTGCAGTCTTCTCAAAACCTCAGTTTAACGGCAAGCCGCATGCCGCACACTGCAGAAACCCGGCAACTGTATTTGCGTAGATCCCACGTGTGTGAAACGCAAAGTCGATGTCCCAATATAGCCATAAAACCATACATATATCTCACCCCCACCGGCACGGGTCTGGGAGAGGGGGGTAGGGGAGTAGATCATAGGGCGGCGGGGGGCGGGGGGGAGAGGGTTGACCGTATATACATGTATACCCCTAAGTTCCCCGAACTTGAGCACCTGCAAATCCCAAAGCCCGAATGTCCCACACGCACGCTTCGCAAAAGCCCAAACTCGTCGCCCTGTCGCTCAGTCCCTGCCGCCATCAGCGGAAGACGACGTCCGCACACTGGCGCGGAAGCATTGCAGCAACAGGATTTGTTGACAGATGCGAATCCAATCAAGACAGCATGCAATCACGCCAGTTGCGCTTCAACACGCGCTTTTTCTTTCTAAGCAATTGCTCCACCTTTTTGTGGGTTGGGATGGGCAGCAGCGGTGTGTCATTCAGCTGGCCCTCACCCTTAGGGGTGCACGGCCCTGTAATATCGTGCTTGTGCAGAGAAACATTCACTCGTGTAGGGTCACAACCCTATCCTTAGCCCCCAGCAACCTGAGCTCAAAGCCATAGCCTTCAACCCTATCACCACATCGTAAGAGCCTCAACTCCACGCAGACAGTACTTCTCAGCAAGCACAAGCCCTGAACCCTTAGTTTCAAACTCTTCTCAATGGCAACGGGCTTTGTCGTATACTCAGGCCACCCAGACCCCAGAACCTTACGACCCAATACCCTGGACCCTGCACTGTGCAATCAGAGGTTCCTGCGCGATGTGCAGAAACAGCTGGAGAACGACGCGCCCGGGGACATCCGCCCCAAAGTTTGTCAGGGGTTCGTTTTTCTTTTGATTGGGTGGAGGCTTTCCTGCTGTCGGGGGAACGTAGAGTAGAGTAGCCAAGGAAGCTTCCTTTCAAGCCCTCAGACTTGGAAAGCCCAAATCCTGAACCCTAGACCTCCTTCGGGTTTCGCAGAAAGTCGTTTCGGGCCCGACGAGATGCTTACCCCGTTTAGGCCCTGTCCAGGTCGCAACCACGATCCTCCCCTTCTTTAGGGTTTGCTGGGGTTTGGGGTATAGGGTTGAGGGTTTAGGGTTGAGGGTTTAGGGTTTAGGGCTTCTCGCTGAGAAGAAAGGACGATGCTGCCGCATTGGCCCTGTACACCGTGCGCGAGTCGGTACACCAACGCAGTTTAGGGGTTGCCTTCTAGGGCATTACTATAGCTACTTGAGGCTTAGAGGGGTCTGTGGATTTGTGGGGTTGTGGGGGGCTTCGAGGGGTGGGGGTGAGGATGGGCCGGGGAAAGTTTTAACGGGTACGGGTCGTGGGTCCCAGACTACCGCCAGGGCTCCAGGTTTCGTTGCTCGCAGCATGGGAGGTCCAGCGCGAGAAATACTTCGGACAGGATCCCTTCGCAGATATAAAGTTTCAAATATCAAGGCTCTAAATCTTTCGCCCAGAAGTGCACAAGTCTCGACCCCAAAAGCCTGTAAAAGCCCACTCCAATATTTGCTTGAGAGCCCTCAGAAGAAAGCAAAGACAATATTGCCATTATCAGGAATCCCTATATTGCCATTATCAGGAAGAGTATCTTTATTTTTTATTTATTATTTTTTTTTTGGGGGGGGGGGGGGGGGGGGGGGGGAGGGTGATTCTTAAGCAAATCCTAGCAATGGGACCCCCCAAACAAGCTCCCAGTTGCAGCGCGTGGAGAACCTCAACATGACGGAAGCAGGGAGGCCGCTTCGTGAGGCCGGGGGGTTTGGGGTTTAGGGTTTAGGGTTTAGGGCTTAGGGCTTAGGGCTTAGGGTTTAGGGTTTAGGGTTTAGGGGGTTTATAGGGTTTATAGGGTTTCTAGGGTTTCTAGGGTTTCTAGGTTTTGTAGGGTTTATGGGGTTTAGGGTTTCCCCCCAAAACGCAGCTCATTGTTGTTGAAACCCGGTCTCCTTGCGACCCCTTTCAGTCTCCGCTCTGACAGGTCCAGGACCTCCTCGCGTGCTGCGTGGAGGTGATCTGCGTGAACATCCTAGGCGAGCATTCAGGGTTCGAAGTTTCGTGGGTTGTTGAGGTGTTGCTTTCTTCGTTTTCTTGGAGGCCTTGAGGACTTCAGGCATACGGGCATTCTTGCCGCAGCCTGAGGTGCAGGATCTTTCAAGCTTCAAGGCTCCACGAGCCCCCGAATTTCACAGCTTTGAGCCCGCGGACGTTGCGAGACTTTCGTTTCGAAGGCAGCTCACGGGTACCACTGGCTGCGGGACTCCAGGACCGGGATATACGTGTGTTCATATATTATGTATATGTATACATATACATATATAATACATATATATGTATATATATATATATATATATATATCTTTATTTATTTATGTATTTTATTTATTTTATTTTTTGTTTAACTAATTCTGTGTTGGAATGGCCTCGGCATTGTTGTTTTTTGCATATATATATAGAGACATACATATACATATACATATAGAGACATAATACATATACACATACATATACATATAAGTAAATGTATGCGTTGGTATACTGCAGTCGGAGGTCTAAGCCTATGAAACCGACAAGGATTGAACCCTACGCATTTTTTCGTAGAGTAATCAGTACAGAGCTCTAGTTCAGCTTATCAGCTCCGTTTCCTGTAACTGGAAGATGTTGCCCCCAAAGCGTTGCGTTCCCGAATCCCAGCCCACTCCTGGGTTGCTCCGTAAACGCCTATAGGAAACCTGGACGTTTCCCTCGGACCACGTGCCTGTCGGTGCGCGCATCTTGCTGCTGGCAGGTAAAGAGGCAGGACATGAAGCTGAACCCGCAAAACTCCTGAAGCCTGAAGATCCCATTGCGGCCGCGTTCCGCGACTGCAGGCCGAGTACGCCCGAGTACGCCCGAGTACGCCCGAGTACGCCCGAGTACGCCCGAGTACGCCCGAGTACGCCCGAGTACGCCCGAGTGCGCCCGAGTACGCCCGAGTACGCCCGAGTACGCCCGAGTACGCCCGAGTACGCCCGAGTACGCCCGAGTACGCACGAGTACGCCCGAGTCATACCCGAGTCATACCCGGTCATACCCGGGCATACCCGGTCATACCCGGTCATACCCGGTCATACCCGGTCATACCCGGTCATACCCGGTCATACCCGGTCATACCCGGGCATACCCGGGCATACGCGGTCATACCCGGTCATACCCGGTCATACCCGGTCATACCCGGTCATACCCGGTCATACCCGGGCATACCCGGGCATACCCGGTCATACCCGGTCATACCCGGGCATACCCGGTCATACCCGGGCATACCCGGTCATACCCGGTCATACCCGGTCATACCCGGGCATACCCGGTCATACCCGGTCATACCCGGGCATACCCGGTCATACCCGGTCCCGGTCATACCCGGTCATACCCGGGCATACCCGGTCATACCCGGTCATACCCGGTCATACCCGGGCATACCCGGGCATACCCGGTCATACCCGGGCATACCCGGTCATACCCGGTCATACCCGGTCATACCCGGTCATACCCGGGCATACCCGGGCATACCCGGTCATACCCGGTCATACCCGGGCATACCCGGTCATACCCGGCATACCCGGTCATACCCGGTCATACCCGGTCATACCCGGTCATACCCGGTCATACCCGGTCATACCCGGTCATACCCGGGCATACCCGGGCATACCCGGTCATACCCGGTCATACCCGGTCATACCCGGTCATACCCGGTCATACCCGGTCATACCCGGGCATACCCGGTCATACCCGGTCATACCCGGTCATACCCGGTCATACCGTCCCGTGGTTTTCCGCAGTCGCGGTTTCCCGTCACAGTGGAAGATCCCAATCCCTTAAAACCTACACGTTCGAACCCTAACGTTGTGACCACGTTTCGTGCTGCGTGTTGGGAGAACCCCTTACTTCAATTCTGCAACCCTTGTCCCAAAAGTTGAGCAGCTGGTCGGCGAAACTCCTACTTCAAGCCGACACTGCAAAGGTTTAAACTCACTCCTGAACCGCAATCAAAGCCGCATTCCCAAGCCATGAAAGCACCCTAAATAAGCCGTTGAGCCGAAGGTGGAGATGAATGTAGTGTCGTGGAATGTGCTGAACACGCACTACATGAAGCACATCTACACGGACCAGCAGGCTCTCTAGGGTTTAAGGTTTGGGGATCGGGGTATCCCTGAACCCGTAAGGTTCTGAGTGCATTGATCCTAGTACTGACTTCTAATCCTCAACGAGTCTGAACCCTCGATTGACCAGTCCCCTCTAACACGCTGCTGAATACAGTCGTGCTATTGCCCGATTGCATCTTTCCAGCGGCGAGATTCCCCTGTTTGATGCCCTAACCACTAAACTCAGTAAACCCGGTTGACCTCCAGAAGTTCTGAACCTCTTGGCTCGCGAGAATTTCGCAGTCCCGGCCCTACGCAGTCCTGTCACCCCAAGAGTCCAATCGAGGGAGATGTAGATAAAGCAGTGATAGAGAACCTCGACCCCTCATAGACGTTCATTGAGATCCTAAACCAGCCACCTGCTGCCACCTGCTGTCTCCTGCTGTCGCCTGCTGGCAATTCCTAGCCCCAGGGTCTCAAGAACTCCCGTCTGGCGACGATGGGCGAGGACTTGCGTAGATGGGCTTGGCTTATGGCACTGTAGGGTTAAGATTTGAGATTGATTTTGGGGTTTAGGACTCTTGGGGCTTGGTCGGCTTCACTTGCTTGGGATCTGTACAAATTATAGTGACGTCAGCGACGTCATTTTGAAATTAGCGCCAAATTAGTGACGTCAGAAATCCGAAATTAAGCCAAATTAAGGACCTGGTTTGGCACCAACAAGCTGTAGGACCTGAAGCCCCTCCTGGTTGGTTTTGGGGCTTGGAATTGGCTTCAAAAACCCTATCTTGCCCAGATAGGGTTTTCGGGAGCAAAAAAACCCCATCTGGCCCAGATAGGGTTTTTTTGGGCAAAAAAACCCTATCTGGCCCAGATAGGGTTGTTTTGAGCAAAAACTGGCCCGTCCCCTTCCCTGCCCCCCCCCTCTCCCCTTCCCCGCACCCCCCCACCCCTCCTGGTTGGGTTTGGGGCTTGGAATTGGCTTCAAAAACCCTATCTGGCCCAGATAGTGTTTTTCAGAGCAAAAAAACCCTATCTGGCCCAGATATAGTTTTTTTGAGCAAAAAAACCCTATCTGGCCCAGATAGGGTTTTTTTGAGCAAAAACTGGCCCGTCCCTTTCCCCTCTCCCCTCCCCCGCACCACCCCACCCCTCCTGGTTGGGTTTGGGGCTTGGAATTGGCATCAAAAACCCTATCTGGCCCAGATCGGGTTTTTGGGAGCAAAAACTGGCCCCTATCTGGCCCAGATAGGGTTTTTGGGAGCAAAAAACCCTATCTGGCCCAGATAGGGTTTTTTGAGCAAAAAAACCTTATCTGGCCCAGATAGGGTTTTTTTGAGCAAAAACTAGCCCGTCCCCTTCCCTGCCCCTCCCCTCCCCCACACCCCCCCCACCCCTCCTGGTTGGGTTCGGGGCTTGGAATTGGCTTCAAAAACCCTATCTGGCCCAGATAGGGTTTTTCAGAGCAAAAAAACCCTGTGGCCCAGATAGGGTTTTTGTTGAGCAAAAAATTGGCCGAGTCCCTTCCCCTGCCCCCCCTCTCCCCCACCCCTCCTGGTTGGGTTTGGGGCTTGGAATTTGGTTTCGCGTTCTGGAGTTTGGGTTAGCCCAGGTCGCCCTGAAATATGGGGTTTGGCTTTGCTTCGGCCCTATTTGGCCAGATAGACTCAAAAAAACCCTATCTGGCCCAGATAGGGTTTTTTTTTCAGGGTTTGGGGCAAGGTTTGGGGTACAGGGCTTAGGTTGTTCCCAAATCTGCTTGACATTGTGTTTTGGGCTGCAGACAGGCTCGTTGTAGGGTTGTTTCAAGGTCGTTGTAGGGTTGTTTCAGGGTGGCCCAGGTAGGCTCCTTTTAATAGGTTGTTGCAGGGTTTGAGTGAGTTTACGGCAGGGCTGAGAGTTT
Source organism: Symbiodinium natans (assembly GCA_905221605.1). Taxonomy (NCBI): domain Eukaryota; class Dinophyceae; order Suessiales; family Symbiodiniaceae; genus Symbiodinium; species Symbiodinium natans. The sequence goes on along the minus strand of CAJNDS010001114.1, from coordinate 497,958 downwards.
TAGGTTCCGTCAGGCCCTTGAGTTTGGGTGGCTGGGCTATGTGTAAACCCTGGAGCTTAATTTCGGAAACGAAATTAAGCGCGACGTCCTTAATTTCAATTTTGAAATTAAGCGCGACGTCACTAATTTCGCGTTTCATATTTAGCGCGACGTCATTTGCCTAATTTGGGTTTTGAAATTAATATAATTTCGGCAGTTGGGATCTCAGTTGTTCCGCGGCTGGGGGTGTGTGTGTGGAGCAGGCGGATGCAGGGGGTGCGGAGCTCGGCCCGGAAAGCTGCCTGCAACCCCTGTGACACCTGCTTCTTGCGAGGACGCCCGCCAGGAAGATCTGGTTCGAAGAGCCACGAAGCGGCATCTGGTCGTCTACTGTCTCTAGAGCACTTACCTAGTTCTTGGTTGTTGTTTATTTGTTTGCCTGTGTGTGTGTGGGGGGTGGATGAATAGGTGCAGGGGTTGATCGAGGGTTTGGTTGGACATGTGGCCGCATGGAAGCCCCAGACCCCAGAGCCCTTAAACCCAGTACCTTTCAGAGAGTTGTTGGTTTCGCAAGTCAGCACTTGACGCAATCGCGCGGATTCATGTCATGAGTTCTTCAATGGCCCCGAGGCCCCAAACTCCAAATCCTGAATCCCAAGTTTACGCTTTGCTCATAGCCACTTTCAGGTGTGTAAATGTTGGACCCTCTTCAGTGTTGGCCCCCCTCCCCCCCCAGAACAGTCGAAGCTGGTTTCGCCTTGTTTACACCGTCCACGGGTTTTATATGATTTTAGTAGGGAGGAGTTTATATAAGCTTAAAAGGGGTAGCGATGCCCAGCAAATGATGTTGAAGGCGCACTGCGCGGAATTTTCTTACGACACCCGGACGATTTGACTTCAAACAGGGACCTGGTCTGCACCCCCAAACAGTCAGGCTGTGCTGAATAGCCCAGCCCATTTAACTTTATTCAGGGGGCCCCCACAACCTAAACCCTAAACCCTAAACCCTAAACCCTAAACCCTAATGCTGCCCATGCAGGTCATCGAACTGATGGAGAGCCACACGTGCCCCAAGCACGTACTGTGTCTGCAGGACGGGGCATGAAGCACCCTGGGCATAGGGATGTTTATGGCTGAGGATATACTTAAACCCCCCAAACCTAAGGCCTACACTTTGAGCTTCTAGTTCATGCGCAAACCTGCAAAAGGTAGACTCTGTATCAAACGCCATCGACAATGTACAGATGCTATTATACTATATAAATGCCATATCTGGTTCCACCAACGTCTGCCTTTTCTAAGCCAGTGTGCCGCTCAAACCTTCCAGGCACCATCTTTCTCCCCCAACACATAGACATAAACAGCGGCACAGGCATAGGCATCAACAAAAGCATGTATGGATAAAGAACACCTGTATGCGGGGACACCGGGAGGTTTTGAGGTGCTCAAGTACTGAAAATGACAGCTTGGGGGCTGAAAGATTGTCAATGCAGGAGCGAAGCAAAGAAGGAGGCAGGCAAGTAAAGATCGCACGAGAAGGAACGAACGAAGGGACAGAGAAGCGAAGCAAAACAAGAGATCGCAAGCCTGAAGATGGAGCATAATTAGGAGGTGGGGCCAGCTGCTCCCTGCCCTTCAACCCCGCCCTCCCCCGGCTGGAAGTCGAGCCAATCTTCTACGACGTTTGATTTGTTGCGCTCGCTAGCATAAGTCGTATTCTCAGTCTACCTAAGCTCACGCGGACTGACTCCAACTATTCCCTTCCCCGATTTGCGGCAACCTGGAGTGTATACTGTAAAAAAACTCAGTCTGAGCGTAAACCCGAAACCCTAAACCCTAAACACTGTCAAAAACTCGGACCGGAGGAATGCTGGCCCGAATTCCTGGACCTCCTGGAAGCAAGGCTCCGGCGGCGGGGCTACGCGGTGCTGCGCTCGGGCGCCACCCCGGATCAGAAGAACCAGGCGGCTGGAAAGGTTTCAGGATGAGGGTTTTAGGGTTCAGGGTCTCGGGTTTAGGGTTTATAGGGTTTAGGGTTCAAAACGTTTCAGGTTGAGGGCTTTAGGGCATAGGGTCTTTACTTGTATTTGCTTCTCAGTTTGTGAGCGTACACCTTCCAAACTGTTTGAAAGCCTTGGCGCCAAGGGAGCAGTAAGGCTTCGGTTCTGGGGCTGCGGTTCGGTCTGCTTTGGCTTGCTCTGAACATCCCTAAACCCTAAACCCAAAACCCTAAACCCTAAATTCCCCCTAGATTCCCGGCCAAACCGAGTTTTTGTAATTGCTACCGCGCTTTATTTCGCCACCCGGCCCTCTGGCATAGATGCTGTCTGCCGGCCGGGACCCTGCCCGGGCCGATTGAGTATCAAAATTGCAACCCGTACATCAGTTGTTTATTCAAAGGAGTCTTTTCTTCGAGCTTCAAAATAGCAAGATCTGCAAGGGGTTTTGCCTCTCGGGGCTGGTGTCCATCAGCTGTACATCGCATCGCCAGAATCTGTGCCAGGAGGCCATCGTCTACGACGTCAAAGGCCTCGATCTCAACCGTGAGCAGGACTCTGAAGCTTGAGAGAAGAGAGCGTCGGAAAGTCGGAGACGGTCTGTGGTTTCGTTCAGAGTTATGAGTCAAGCCAGGCAGTTCCAGGATACCTTATAGAAGAGACAGGAATGTGAACGTAAGCTGCTTTCTGTCATTCCTGCAGCAATCCACCTCCCAGATATGGAGGCGGAATGTCGTTCGAGGAGCAGAACCACTTTTGCAGTCAACACCCTGCCAAATCCGAGTTTTCCGCTTCCCCCAACTCCGAGGGCTCAGCCCCCTTCACCCACCCGCCCCACCGCGCGGCCAATCCGCACACCCACACAACGACACAGAGACCGAAATGCCGTGAAACGGAAAACACACACACACGCGCGCACACGTACATTATTTCTCCGGGCAGACATGAACGGCATGCCAAATACCAGGTCCTGAAAACCCTGAACTCGCAAAGCCAGCACCGTCTCCCACAACATCAGAGATACGAACTTCCTCCAAGAACTGTAGCCTCCAACCTCCCTTAACTGGCAGCCCCCTACATGTGACGACCACACCATCTTTGTTGCGCAGCAACTTATGTCTCGGCAAAAGGGAGTGCCCGGATAGACGGAGGACTTCCGCGTCTACCGCGCTGAGACAGCCTACACAACGTCTGACCCCCGGAAGGCCACAGGGGCCGCAAGGAGTTACTAAACTTGCAGGCTTATAAGCCTTAAAGTTGCAGGCGTTGTGCGGATCAACCTGAGGTTCATGGGAGGTGTGTAGGTTTGGGGGGCATGGACCTTTACGTATGACTTGGCGTCCCCATGAAGGAAAACTCTTGCTCCTCCTCTTTTGTCATTCCCTTCCTTCTCATGCATTATCCTTTGACCTGAGCCTGAGTCCAGTTAGAGAGAGAGAGAGAGAGAGAGAGAGAGAGAGAGAGAGCTAGAGAGAGGACGGAGAACGAGACGATAACAGCAACAAGCGGGAACGAAAGGTGGGGAGACTTCTTGCGGACCTAGTACTCGGAAAGCGCGCGAAGCAGAAAAGAAGAGGTGGACACTGCGGGGCGGTGTATCCTTCGAGAGAGTCTTAACAGAAACGGTGATGGGGACACCCGTTGCGACTTGACCTTTTGAGAACCGTTACAAATAAACAAGTGACGAATCATTGCCTGGGATTTAGTATAAGCAGATTAAGAGGAGAGAGCGAATATTGAAAATGCCACGAGGAAGAGAGAGACACAGAAAGAGAGAGACAGAGAGGGACTCCTTCGGGGGGCCTCTTCGCTGGGTAGAAGAAGAAGAAGAATAAGAAGAAGAAGAAGAGAATAAGGGGGGGTCGGGGGCTTGGGGGTGAATGCTTGAGGTTATTTGGTTTTAACCGTGACTGTATTGTAGTATCTGGAATCCAAGGTTTTGACTCAGCCAGCAGCCATGGGTCTTGCTTATCAGGGGGGGGGGGGGGGGGGGGGGGAGTGGGGTTGGCGTTTCAAGTCATTATTGCTTTCTCATTCTAAATATTGGGACATGTGTTCTTTCTTAATTCACTATTGCAAGTATTGCATTGTTATTGCCTCTCTCACGTCAATGCCTTTGGTCTCGTGCCCTGACTTGTGTTCTATTCTGGGATTTGCAAACGCAACAGGGTGTCCCGGACGGTGTCAGACTTAGGTACGAACTCCCGAAAATGGTGAAAGCACATGAACGCCCATGTGAAAGCCCAAACTGGTAAGGGCTTCCGAGGTCTGAATTGTTTAGCAGAACAAGAATAGAAGAGGTTTGACAGTCCCTGGCGCCCTGGCCGCTGGAGGTTCCCGGACTTTCGTAGTTTTTACAAAGTTTTATTTTTACAGAGACCCTGAACATGTTGAAAGTTATTGAAGCCTCAAATGTTAAAGCCTCGTTTTCAAAACTTCAACCGTTTTCGAAAATATAAGAGGCTTGGGCTCCATCGTCGGTCGCTAAATAATATATAGGTCCTACGTACGTAGGTTTGTAGGGCCTCGTGCTTGCCAGAATTGCGTCGTTGCTTTAGTGTCTAGGGTTGGAGGCGTTGAGACAGAGGGAGGGGGTGTGTGTGTTTGGCTCTGAGGGTCTCAGAGTGTTTGCGGGAAAGGGGGGAGGGGGGGTGGCCCCCCCAGTCCCAAAAACACATCGAACACACTGAAGGCCCTGATGCGTGAATAGTGGTGAAGTCGTGAATGTGTGCACCTATGTATATAGACACGCACACACATGCTACCGCATTTACATGTTTTATTTCTAACCACCCAACTGCCCCAAAATATTGCAGCAACACATGGTTGCACGCCCTAGTGGAGACGGCTGCCCATGTGCCAGGGCATTAGCGAGGCCATCTTCTCTTTGCGGGGAGCTCGGGCCCCGGCGCCTTTGTTTGTTGTGTCAGGTATGTTTTGGTTTTTTTTGGCGGGGGGGGGGGGGGGGGAGGCGTAGGGCGCATACAGTCCAGGCTTTAGGGGCTTAAAGTTATGGGCTTGAGGCATTCTACAGAGGCTTGCAGCAGAAGGCTTCGAGACTAAGTCCGAACCTCAGAATGCATGGAGGGCGACTCGGGACTTCCATGCCGTTCCAAACTTCGTTGCCTCTCTTTTTTTTGTTCTCGCCCTGAGCCCGAAAAGCAGCAAGAAGACTCAAACCGCAGCCGAAGCCTTGAGCTGTGTCAGCCTAAACCCTAAACCCTAAAGCCCTAAACCCTAAACAGGAATGAATGTACAAAATGCTGTGGTGAGTTCCTCGGGCGCTTCGTTCTGGGATTCTTGAAGATTCGCCCAACCGCCCAACGCTCTCAAAGGGGCTGCAGGTCTTTGAAAGTTTTGAGGTCAAGGTTTCATGGCTGCAGGATCATATGCTCGGTTATCATCGCGAAAATGGTGCATGGGGCAAAACTGGGCTGTTTTTTTCTGAGCACTTGGATGCTTGAGGAAATGCTCATGCCTTGAAGGGCTTCTTTGTGTTCGCTCCTCTGATAGATTCTGTCACCATCGGCGGACAATCTTGTGCAACTGAAAAAGAAGTACGAGAAACAAGTATTATCCCAGCTCCAAGTGGAGTGCACCGTTCCCCAAAAAGGCAAACAACTGGCTGAGCAGAGCCGCACTCAGGGGAGGATGTGCCCTGAACCCTAAACCCTAAACCCTAAACCCTAAACCCTAAACCCTAAACCCTAATTTTACTTCCGGCTCCTGGACCAGGCGGGGCGGGGCAAGCTGCGGGTGATCACCACCCACGTGCCTGGCGTGCCATTCGGCCCAGCAAGGGAGGACCCGGTGGTCGAGCTCATGGGCATTCCCCCTTATGCTAACAGTCCTTAATTGGGATTCTGATAGGGGGTACTATATTCCCTATTAAGGACTGTTAGTATCTGTGATTTGAAGGTGCAATGATGGTCTGGGGCTTTGATGCGGGGGTGTGAGTTGGTGCTCAGGGCCTTCAGTTTAGGGTTTAGGGTCCTGGCCGCAGTGCCCTGCTCAAGGAGCCCCCAAGCCCCCAGTCCAGGCCCGCAAGCCCAAAACCCCTGAGCTTGGAAACCTTGGTAGCCCAGGTGGTACCCTATCGCACTGTTTTTGCTTCTATAGGTTCCCTTAAAACGTAATCAAGACCCAAAAAGGGTAGCCTTATGACAATATGGTTCCTCCGCTACCAGGTACCAAGAAACCCTTGCAGCCTGCTGACCGTGGTCGGCTGCACCTACATCCGACACCAGTACCCCCCCAAAAATAGAATTCTCGAAGCCAACCCTATACAACAACAGCCCCAGCATCCCGAACCACGTAGTTACATGCCATGGGCGATTCGCTGGAGTCCGAAAACTGCAGCATCTGCTATGACTCGATCCTGTGGGAGCCTTACTTGTCGGCCTGTCAGGGATTCAGACTGAAAGGTCTTGGCGTCACGAGGTTTGGGGATGCTGGAGTTCAGGTTCAGGTGCCTTTCAAAGCCAAGCGCTTGGGCGCAGAGTATTGACTTCCGGGCTCTTGTGACGACTAAGGTCTCAGCCTACTGCGGCCCTGGGCTGCGGGCATGTCTACCACCGCCAGTGTATTGAGTCATGGCTGGCACAATGCAGCACGCGGGACAGCAAGACCTGCCCACAGTGCCACTGGGTCTATCTTGGTTCAGCCCCGAAGCTTACCCGTGAGATGCACGCGCACACACACACAGTTAAACCCTAAACCCGAAGCCCTGAACCCTCAACCCTAAAATTTAAACCCTCCACCCTAGACCCTAAACCCTAAACCCAAAGCTTCGTCTCTGCCAGGCAAGGTCAGGACGCGGGAGAGCCAGGTGCGGCCCCTGCTGTGCCTTGGGATGCGATTTTGTTGCAGTGCTCTCAAGTCGAGTTTTTTACGGTTTAGGGTGTAGGGTTTAGGGTTTCGGGTCCTGACCAACTTGATTGGAGAAGTCTAGGATGCAATGTCTTGCTTTGGCAAGGCTTTGGGGCGTATCTTCCTTGTCTAGGAGTTTGGAATTGCAAGGCTTGTGTCGTGGGGCTTTGTGAGTTTCGGGGATTTCAGGGTTTGAGGTTCACGGCTTTGTGGGGGTGGAGGTTTAGGGGGGGGGGGGGGGGGGGTGGTGGTTCCAATCCAAAGCTTCCACCTGTTTACAGGCCCCCAATTCTTTTCAAGTCTCGAGGCCACACATGAACACCGAACCCTAGAGTTGACCCTATACAGCCCTTAAAGCCTAAACCCAGAACCCCATTAGTTAAAACCCTAAAACACCTGAAAGGCTGAAGGGCCTCAACCCTGAACCTTAAAAAAGGAAGCCCTACTCAAGCCCTGTTAAGCCCTTTAAAACACAACCCTAAACCCTAAACCCTAAACCCTAGACCCTAGACCCTAGACCCTAGACCCTAAACCCTAAACCCTAAACCCTAAACCCTAAACCCTAAACCCTAAACCCTAAACCCTAAACCCTAAACCCTAAACCCTAAACTGGAAAGGTATGAAGTGGTTCCGGCTCTCATGGAGAACCCCGTTGAAGTGCAGCGGGACCTGGCTGCCGATCCCCAGGTGCGGCGAAATCGCCTCAAGGAGAGGTCGGTGTCAGACGGCTCTCTTTTGGGGCGGCCCTGTGATTTAGGGTTTAGGGTGTAGGGCTTAGGGTTTAGGGTTTAGGGTTTAGGGTTTAGGGTTTAGGGTTTAGGGTTTAGGGTAGGAAGTTTTTGAACATGAGGTTTCCACTGTCTTTTTTTGGTTCGCCTCAGGGTTTATTGGTACTTCAAGATTTCTGGATTTGGGTTCAGACTCCCCGTAGGCTTGAAGGGCTCGATTAGAGCCTGCAGGTCCCGTCATGACCAGATGTTGTCCCTTTTTGGGGGGCTAGGTTTCCCTTGTTCAAGCCCCCCAGTCTAGCAAGAGCAGTCAGAGTCTTCCTTCTCAGGACCTTCACCAAGAGCTCTGTGATGCCAGGGCTGAGAAGAGGCGCCTTGAGGCCCAAACACAGGAAGCCACGGATGAGGCGAACGCAGACAGGGACGCCCTGGCCGAGATGGGAGCCCCAAACTATCCCTCGAAGCCTAAACTCCCAAGCCCAAACCCTAAATACCTGCTTGATGAGCGTCCTGAAGTTTGGGCTTTGGGGTTGAGAGTCTGCGGTTCAACGCGCCTAAAACTGAAATCCCCCAAAAGGCTACTTCTTGTAACGACAAGACCGAGCGCTCTCAAAAAAACAAGTCGAGTGACCCTAAACCCTCAACCCTCAACCCTCAACCCTCAACCCTCAACCCTCAACCCTCAACCCTCAACCCTAAACCCTAAACCCTAAACCCTAAACCCTAAACCCTAACCCTAAACCCTAAACCCTAAACCCGAAACCCTCAACCCTCAACCCTCAACCCTAAACCCTAAACCCTAAACCCTAAACCCTAAACCCTAAACCCTAAACCCTAAAGAAAAAAAAGGGAATCTCTCAGGACGAGCGGAAGCGGCTCCAGGAGTTGCTCCGGGAGCTGCAGCAGCGCGGCGAAGAGCTCAAGATCGAGCAGAACGACGCCACCACGAAGTGGAACCAGGCGGTGTTTAGGGTTTAGGGTTTAGGGTTTAGGGTTTAGGGTTTGGGGTTTAGGGTTTAGGGTTTAGGGTTTAGGGGCTAAGGGCTTAAGGGCTTAAGGGCTTAAGGGCTTAAGGGCTTAAGGGCTTAAGGGCTTAAGGGCTTAAGTCTAGGGTTTTAGGGTTAGGGCTTAGGGTTTAGGTCGAGGGTTGATGGGATTTTGGGGTGCTTCAGCAGAGGCCTTTGCTCTTCCTATTGACTCTGCGGGATGGTTCTCATGGGGTTTTTGGTAGGAACCCTAAACCCTAAACCCTAAACCCTATTGCTGGGATTTTTTGGGGCCGTGGATGGACAGCATTCCTTGTCACCCGGGTTCGAAGTGTCCGAAGTGGTTGGGAGTAGGGCTTCCCGCTGCAAAGTCCCCAAGCCCTCTCTATCAGCTCTTATTGCATATGTATATGTAGAAAAAATATATACATAGATTATCCTTAGACCCTGTACTTTGATCCAAGTATGTCATTGCGACCTTACTATATACCCGACACACAGCCCAAGCCCTGAGACCCGGAGCCCAAAGCAGGTGCTGCAACACTACGACGAGCGGATTGCGCAGACCTTCAGCCGACTCCCCTTCGACGACCCCAGACGCTGGGCTTTTCGGAAGCTAGGGCACACCTTCAAGGGTTTAGGGTTTAGGGTTTAGGGTTTAGGTTTAGGGCTTTTGAGTCCAAGAATTGAGATTAGGGTTCAAGGGTGAGGAACTTGTTTTTAACGCTGCGCGACCCGCCTCGGCCTGGCCCTGCAAGGGCAACCCGATCGCAGGTGTGAAGGTTGATGTAACACGCAGGCTCATGTTTAGACCAGGCACCCCCCAAATGGTCCTGATGCACCGTGTCCCCTCCCGGACACCTGTCGGCTACGGGGGGGTACCCATGCAAAAAGTGCCAAAATAAAGGGGTGCAAGCCAAGGCCAGCTGTAGCCGGGACGGGTTACAGCGTGCGCTACAGCGACAAGCCCGCTGTGGGTTAACATGACAAGAGTCAGCTGTTCTGGAAAACACACACTCCAGCCATTCTGGCTTCTCGCTGCACCTGCCTAAACCCTTAACTTAGCTGAAAACGCTTTGCTGAACAACTAGCTAATCCCGTACACAGACTAGGGAGCTAGGCCCTCCTTTCTCGGCCCCAAAAGTTTTCAGAAGCTCCCTCAAAGGTCCTTTCCAAGGTCTCTGGGGTCTAGTAGGACTTCCCAGACAGGCCAGGCCGCAACAGACTAGGGGGCAGCAGGGAAGGTAGTCTGTTTCCTGCCCGTCCCTTCTCGCCACCGGAAGCTTTCAGAAGCCCCCGAAAAAGTTCTTTCCAGGGTCTCCAGCGCTTAGTAGGCCTTCCCAGACAGGCCTGCACCTCACAAGCCCAACCGTACCACCCCAAAGTAAAGCATCAATGGCACGAGCGTCTGGTACGGCGCTTCAGGATTTGCACGTGCTGAGAGATGCGACGAGCATCGCCAGCGGTTGTGTTTGTGCCGGGTTGCAAGACTTCATGGATTTCCCTGCTACCCCCCTCTTCACCACTCCATTATCTCTAAATAGCCTTGATTATGGGGGGAACCTACGGGGGTAGTATAGAGGGCGGTAGTAGGGGAACTCATGAAGAATTCTCAACACTCTGTCAACGCCCGCAGTCTGCTCTGAAACTTCTGATTTTCCTACTTGCGTCCTCGCGTCCAGCCGATGAGGAGACAATGACGCCGACCTGCTGGAGGCGCAGGGCTTTGGCACTGACTTCAGACTTCTACCTACATGCTACAAAGGTGAGTGAGCCTAGGTTAGCGAGACAAGCCACGGGTCTATTTTTAAGTTTTGAGAACTTCACCGGCAAGTCATCACTTTCCAGCCTGCTGATCAGATTGCAAGACGCGAGCAAACAAGTGTCCACACCCAAACGGCAGGAGAAGAGGAAGCTGAAGCACATGGATCCCGGTGAACGCGCATTGTCGCTGCACAAGGAGCTCGTATCGTCCGTAACGCAGACACTTTGCCGAGCACAGGGAGCTTGGGATAGTTTGGGATGCGGGGTTCAAGGTCACGTCCACGGATTGGGTTCGAAGAGCAGGTTCGGGACCCCTCAACCGCACCATTTCCGACATCCCACCATTGCACAACCCCACAGACCCCACAGACCCCACAGACCACCCACAATGCTCGACCGATAGAGAAGTCACTTTGCACACCGACAACTTCGAGCCTTTTCTGGGCTGAGGAGTTTCAGTGCAGGCCCCTGAGAAACGTGCTGCTGTTGAACGTGCACTGTAGGCTGGATATCCTGAAGGCAACACACCGCGACGAGTATCTTAAAGACGTACATGGACACCCTTGTAAACTCTAAACCTAACCCTACACCCTTGCTCATAGGCAGCTCACTACACACCCCTCTCATGCCCCGACCAAAAAGGAACGAAACCCAGCGAATCCTGCGCCCTAAACCCTCAACCCTCAACCCTCAACCCTCAACCCTCAAGCCTCAAGCCTCAAGCCTCAAGCCTCAAGCCTCAAGCCTCAAGCCTCAAGCCTCAAGCCTAAAGCCTAAAGCCTAAAGCCTACAGCCTACAGCCTACAGCCTAAAGCCTAAAGCCTAAAGCCTAAAGCCTAAAGCCTAAAGGCTAAAGCCTAAAGCCTAAAGCCTAAAGCCTAAAGCCTAAAGCCTAAAGCCTAAAGCCTAAAGCCTAAAGCCTAAAGCCTAAAGCCTAAAGCCTAAACGCAAGCCGAGGAAGTCGGACGCCCACAAGGTTAAGGTGGACCGCTTGGCCCACGCAATAGGCGCGAGCGCGAAACCCCCCCGAAAGCCTCGCCGTAGATTAACCCTAAACCCTAACCCCAAAACCCCTATATCCTATAAACCCCCTAAACCCCCCAAAACCCCCAAAACCCCCTAAACCCCCTAAACCCCAAACCCTAAACCCTATGCGGTTCAGGTAGGCCAGCCCAATCCCTCAGCCTTAGGCCCCCGCCCAAAATTCCTGAACATCAGGATCCGGAAGCTTTCGAGTTTGGGGTTCGTTGATGGGCTTTGGTTGTCTTTAGAGCTTCAAGGCTACACACATGGCTGGCTGGTTATGAGTAGAGAATGAGGGAGTGAGGTACCCTATATAATCCCTTAAAGGGTGATGGGCCCTAATTCCCTCATTCCCTGCTAAGAACCAGGGGACAGTTGCTGCAATTTTGTTGCCGTCCGTGAGTGGCGAGCCAGCTTGCGGGCTTGCGGAGTTCCCTGAGTACGCCCTCAGCTTATCTCACCCTAAACCCTAAACCCTATAAACCCCTAAACCCCCAAACCCCTAAACCCCTAAACCCCTAAGCCCTAAACCCTGAACCCCAAATTCTCATATTGGACCCTCTGTAGTGTGTGCCCCAACTTCCCCGCCCAAGTCCGTCGAAGCTGGTTTTCGCCCTGCTTACATGCCACGAGGTTTATATGATTTTTAGTCGGGAGGAGTTTATGTAAGTTTAGAAGGGACAGTGACGTGAAGCCCGGCAATTGACTTTAAGGGCACGCTGCGCGGAGTTTTCTTGACTTTAAAGAGGCACCCGGTCTGCACCCCCAAACAGTCAGGGTGTCCTGAATCCCCCCAACAGTCAGGGTGTCCTGAAGAGCCCACGCAACTTGCCCAAGCAGGGTCCAACATTTAAACCCCTCAGTGGTTCAGTGACCTCAGCCTGTTTCAGCCTGAGTATTGGCGAAGGAAAAGAGCAGGAGTGCGAGGGTCTGCGCCTGGAGTGCGAGGGTCTGCGCCTGGAGGCAAGCCACGACATGTGTTTCTGCTTGGGTTGGGTTGGGTGGGGGAGGGCATGGTTGGGTTCAGGGGGTCAGGATACTTAAGGGGTATAACGGGCTGTCAGGCTGGTTACACAGGGTCACTTGCTTTCTTTGGGGGGCGGTCGGTGGGTCTTGTCCTGTTGGGAGGCCGGTCGGGGTTGAAGTTTGCGGTTAGGGGATCCTTTTCTGAAGGTCGAGATCACCGGGTTATGGACTTTGCCTTACACTCTGAGACCAGAGATCGCTGGTTTTCGATACGCCCCTTAGCAGCTCTCCTTTGAACTTGCGGGGTCTGCTCAAGGCTTGGGGCTGTCATTGCCTAGAGGGGCCCCTCATCGCCTCCGCAGAAGTTGCAGCCGTGAGCAAGACCTGTTTTCTTGGGTTTCCGAAAGTAGGGGTGTCTTATTTTCCTAAACCCTAAACCCTAAACCCTAAACCCTAAACCCTAAACCCTAAACCCTAAACCCTAAACCCTAAACCCTAAACCCTAAACCCTAAACCATAAAACCTAAACCCTAAACCCTAAACCCTAAACCCTAAACCCTAAACCCTAAACCCTAAACCCTAAACCCTAAACCCTAAACCCTAAACCCTAAACCCTAAACCCTAACCAACTGGAACCGGCCTTGCAGTTGCCCTTCAAGACACCGACTCACAGGTCGAGCAGCTGAGACTCCGAATGGCCCCGGCCGCAACCACTGCGCAGGCAGGTGGAAAGAGACCCCCGACCACCCCCGACTACAGACCCCCTAGTAGGTTTAGGGTTTAGGGTTTAGGGTTTAGGGTTTAGGGTTTAGGGTTTCTGCAGAATCCCTTAAAATAAGGAGCTCAAACAGGTACTCTCTTATTTCGAAAAGCCCCCCCCCACCCCCCCCCCACCATGTGCGCCGTGCCCTCGTAAGGTGGTTCAAGGGAGGGTTTCGAGGGTCAGATAAAGAGGACGATCTAGCACTCGGAAATTCTCACGGGCCGAGGCGCCGCGGGCCGACACGTCTGCCCCGTCCATCCGCGATTTAAAGCGGGACTACCGCACGGCGCCCAAGGCCAGCTTGGGTGGTCACATAGTTGCGAGCCCTCACCCTAAACCCTAAACCCTCAACCCTAAACCTCCCTTCTAAGTCCTGCACCTTAGAACCGTGCAGCCGTCTAGCGTCTTTCCTTTTCGATGTCTGAGGTTTCCCTTGACTGAAAGGAGCCCGGAGCCCCTTCAAACCTTGAAGTTGCGCATGCCCAGTGGAGTTGAGGTGCCCAACACAGCTCAGATCAAGCGCGCCCGCTCCCAAGACCAGGCAGGAAGCGGAAGCTTTCAGGGTGTGTTGAGTGGCTTATTCTTGGGCCCGCCGAGCTTGAAGATACCCTCAAACTGCTCCGAAACCTTGAGCCTCTGAGAAGAGGACCTAAATGACGAGTTCGAAAGAAGGGAGAGCCTTTCGAGAACAACACCCCATCAGAAGATGCCAAAAGGCACCGGTGGACTCAGACGACGACCTCCTCGACTTCGCCGGGCCCACGTCCCTCGCATATGTTTAAAGATGTTTAAAGGGTTTAGGGTTAAAGGGTTCCGATGATGGGTTTAGGGTTTACGGTTCAGGGTTTGGGGTTTGGGGTTGGAGGCTGCTTCTCATGAAAAACTCTCGGCTCTAGGGGCACTCGGGCCTGCCTGTCGTATCTCATTGAAGCTCTTGGGCGGCAGGGAGCAGCTTCTAGAGTTGTGTGGGACGCGGAGCGAAATTGGAAAAGTTGGAGGCGTCTGATTGTTTTTTTACTTCGAGAGCGATGGGGGAAGATGAACTTCAGGGTACACAGCACACAGCCACACAGCACATTCTCCAGTCGCAGGGTGAAGGAGGCTGAGTTGCCGGCTTGGTAGAGAGGAGGCGGAGGCACTCAGGGGCTTCACCATACAAGCTCCCATCATCCCAGCTGCCAGGTCCATGTACTGTGGTTGTTCCGAAATTCTGCACGCTGATTATTCCACACCCTGTGCGTCATGGCAGGCCCCTGAACCTCCCACGTAGAATCCTTTGAACCACCTGAGTTACGACCCCTAAGCGTTAAAGACCAGCATCCGTGCACACCCGAAGCTTCAAACCTCTCACTTCGCTGGCAAAGCCCAAGCCTCTCAACACAATTGACACAAACTCCTGGATCTTCTGCACTGCGCCCGAGCATGAAATTGAAGCCGATCCACGAGCCCTGAACCCTCCGGAGCTTCAAACGCTCGAAGCCCCCCCCCAATGCGCCTAAACCGCCCAAGCCTTGGAACTCAAAAGCCCTAAACGCCATCTCAGGTCGGAGCCATGGGGCCCTTCGTATGGCTGTGTAAGGGTTATGCCACAAGGGACCCAAATTAAGGGCCCATACTTGGCACACTAGAAATAAGCAACCCCAAACCCTAAACCCTAAACCCTAAACTTGGGACCCTCGAAGTAAGCAAAAGCAAGAAGTCAGAAAAGGAAGCTACGCCGGGCATCCTCAGCTGGCTTCGGCCTGGCTCTGCGCGGGGTCCAGGCAGGGCCTTTTTTTGCAGAGGGTTTAGGGTTTAGGGTTTAGGGTTTAGGGTTTAGGGTTTAGGGTTTAGGGTTTAGGGTTTAGGGTTTAGGGTTTAGCGTTTATGCCTGCGAAGGCTCAGGAAGCCTCAACCACAAGTAGCAAAAGTGTCCTTCTCCGGTGCTCCGAGGCTTCAAGGGGGTGTTGCTTCTCACGGTCCCAGTGCTCCAGTTAATTCATCGAAGCTGCGAGGCTGCGCCGGCCCCAAAGTTGGCGACCACAGTGCCGCCCCTGCGGCGGGTGAAGTCGCAGAGCTGCTTTCGCTGCAGTGAGGGCTTTGAGGGTTCTCTTCGGCGCTTCAGGGCTCATTCTCAGGATTCAAGAGCCATTGAGTTCGCAGAGTTTGGCGCTTTGGGAATGTGGGCGTTGGGCTTAATAAGGGGTTGAAGAGTTTCGTTTGCCTGGAGTTCGGACAGCTTCGGCCGTAAGGCGTGAGGCTTCCACGTGCCTTGCTAAGACCTGAAGGCGCCCAGCCCGACATCCCATAGCCCAACTTCACAGATTCCTTGATGTCCGGCCTGCTCTCCATGTCCTGCCCTTGGGCCGATAAAGCTCTCACCTGGCTTGTGGGGGTCTAGGGGAGGGTGTTGGGTCTCAGGACTTGGGTTTCACAGGCAAGGCTTAGGATGTAGGGGTTCAAACCCCGAACCCTTAACCCTAAACCCTAATTTCCTCTTCCCTGAGCTTCAGAAGTTCTATGTCCATGCCCAGGTCTGAAGGCGCTCTTCGCGCAGCGGGCATGAGGGGGGCAAGCTGTTGAACTAATGGCCTGGCTTTAAGTTAGAAGCTAGGGTTTAGGGCTTAGGGTTTAAGGGTTTAGGGTTTAAGGGTCTAGGGGTCAAACGTCTCTACGCAGAAGTACCCAACATACACCGATCCTCATCTTTAAAGCTGTAACCCGAACCTGCTCCACGAAAACCCAAAAACATCTAAACCCACCCAAGATGGTCTCCCAGACACGAAACCCTAAACCCAGTAAGTCCTAACCCCCTTTAACCCCCTGAACCCCTAAACCTGGGACGGAGAACAGACCAGAGCTCAACACAAGCTTGCGCAAAGCGTGCGCCTGTCGGGGGGGACAACTGTCGAGAGCGTGCCTTTCGAAAAAGCCGGTGCGTTGGCTGTCTAAGAGCGGCCGGTCGAGAGTTTCAAGTACTCGCGCTCCGGGCCTTGGCACTGAAGCGGCTTTCGTTTTAGGCTTAGGTCCTGAATCCTAATTAAACCCTAAGCCCCTTTTAAGGACTGTTAGTATAAGGGGGGAACATCCCAACCCTAAACCCTAAAGCGAGGCAGTGCACAGCGCGAGAGGCTAAAGCCAGAGTCCTGGACTAGAAAGCCAACATCAGCTTCGATCAGTTCAGGGCCGAGAGCCTTGCCGGACTGAAGCTCCATCCCAGGTAGGAGAAGGGTGACCCTTAAATGGGAACCCTTCTGAACCCTCTCTTGAAGCTCTCTTAAACAGGGGACCTTATTGAGGGTCTATATCCCCTTAAGGGCCCCCCCTAATCCTATCCCCGACTCCACACCCTGCTACATTCTAGGCTGGGCCCGGAAGCGAAGGCTAAGTCCCAGCACTGTTCGCTGTGATTCTATTACCTCGCCTATAGGTTGAACTTTAAACCTTTTGGGTTTCCGTATTTAGTAGGAATATTAAGGTTTTACATTTTTTTCCCTGGTGGTTGTTGGAGAAGTAAGTTCCTGAGACCGCGAGCCCTCAAACTCCTGGAGATCCCCGGAACGTAGGTGGGGTGATTTAGCGACTTTGGCGACCCTCACCCGCCCCACGAAAGAAAGAAAACATGAACAAATCAGTAGAAGCTCTGAACACCGTCCTCCTTCGAAGGGGAGGAGTCCCATTGAAAGCTTTGGGTCAATTTTTTTGTCCGCCGTTGACCGTTCATTCTAGCTTCGAGACTAACAGTAAAAGTCATGGATGTTGACAAAAGGCAATCTGTTAAACAGCTTGTGGTCAATAAAGCTGCAGCCGCACATCGAACCAAACTCCGACCCACACATGACTAAGATGTTAACACAAGCCCGACCAGCAAGAAGCACCCAAGCTCTAAGGTTGCCAGTGTGCACCGATCCATACACAATGATTTTCTACTCAGCTTTCCAGACTTCCTCACTTTTGGATTTTGTACAGCAAAGCCTTTCACTTTTCTAGGAGGGGGTCTGCGGTTTGGCGCATGTGTAATGGATTTGGGATAGGAAGCTTGACAGACAGGGGTTTCTTGGCTGGTATACAAGGTTTTGGTCTTGAGGGAGGGTGGATGCGCTGAGGGCCCCACCTGCCTCAACCCTCAACCCCGCAACGCCCCTCGTCATAGGAGTTCTGCAAGCGCGTGGCCCTTATCGGCGGCCTCGATACAGCAACTCAGCTGCACTACGGCACTTCCCTGCAGCCGTTGGACCGAACCTTCGGCCCTGTGCACGTGAAACCGTGAAGCTCGAAATGGGGGAGGCTCGTCAGACTCGCATGTGCCTGTCCAAGCGTGCGAAATTTTTTGTGTGGAGGAGCTATTTCTACTGTATTACATTGGGTGGATCATGAGAAGCTTTGCTGAACCCAAACGAACTCAAGTTCAGAAGCAGAAGTGGGAAGGTCATACCAAGCCTTTTACCCACGACTGACGAGAAGTTGTCCCACCGAAGAGGCTTTGACCTACACCCGCTTGAGCGGAAGCAGGTGTGACGTGTTTCTTTTCACCCTAAACCCTGAACCCTAAACCCTAAACCCTAAACCCCAGAGCCTAAACCCTAAACCCTAAACCCCAGACCCTAAACCTTAAACCCTAAACCCTAAACCCTAACATCAAAGGCATGCCTCCGCTTGAGCCTGTGTTGTTCAGAACCCTCCCCTAAACCGTATACCCTGAACCCTAGACTTGGGAAGCCTAAGCCCTAAGGCCCAAGGCAACCCTAAACCTTGTACCTAAACCCTTAAGACACTAAGCCCCAGAATCCCCGCCCTTACAAACATCCTGAAGCCCTAAAAGCCCTAAACCCCTGACCCTAGGCAGCAAGGCCAGAAAACACTTCCCAGAAGTCAGTCAGGTTGTTGGAAGGTTTTTGTTTATAGTCGGGCATCAGGTGGAGCAATCTAGTGGCGATGCAAGTTTACCCTCAACCCTCAACCCTAAGCCCTATAAACCCTAAAGCCTAAACCCTAAACCCCAAACCTTCGCCCCTAAACCCCAAACCCCAAACCCTCAACCCTCAACCCTACACCCTACACCCTACACCCTAAACCCTAAACCCTAAACCCTAAACCCTAAACCCTAAACCCTAAACCCTAAACCCTAAACCCCAAATCCAAGCACCTGGGCCCAGATTCCCACCATCGTGATGGGCGACTTCAACTTCCCGGAGGAGGCGTTTCGGCCTCTTCTCCGGCACATCCACCAGCTGAGCCTTGCTACTGTTTGCCTAAACCCTAAACCCTAAACCCTAAACCCTAAACCCTAAACCCTAAACCCTAAACCCTAAACCCTAAACCCTAAACCCCCCAAAAAATATGAATATTCTTCCCTATAAGGGTCATAAGGGGGTTATTCTTTTTTTAGTTTTTTGGGGGGTTCTTAAGCAAATAGTAGCTTGGGGCCACTTTCAGAGGGGTTTTGGGGGAACCTGCGGGGGTTCAACGTTGAAATGGGTTTAGGGTTTAGGGTTTATAGGGTTTAGGGGTTAAGAGCAATGAAAAGCAGGGGGGAAGTCAGAGCGGCACAGCGTGGCCGGGGAGAGCTCAAATTAGGGCCTGCCGGGTTTTGACGTGTCAGGCGTTCGGGGGGGTTTCAGGATAGGCTTTGGTCTGCAAAGTTCGGGGACGCTTTGGGGTTTTTGGGTTGTGGCTTACAACGTTTTGTGGGAGAGGGTTGAGCTTCGTAGTTTAAGCCTCCGGGGTTTTGAGGTTGTAGGGTTCGGGCATTCTTTCATAGGCTGCGGCTGCCCGAAACCCACCGACCTCTTCAGCAGTGCCAGGGTTTGGGATTCAGAGTCCATCCACCAAGTGGCCACCACTACTTGGTTGATGTTGGGGGACAGGCTGCCTTACCTATGACTTAGCTTAAGAACTCGAATCTGGACCTTCAGAGTTCAGAGCAGAGAGGCGGCGTTGAGGAAGTCTAAGGATGTGTTTTTTTTTTTTGCAGTTTTTTTCTGTTTTTGCTGATGCTGGCCGAGGAGGGATGTCCACTTTGTGCCCTTCCAGTATCCGACGAAGCTATGGCCAACTTGAGACGGGTCTAGGAAGTATACTGTGGGGTCGGAATATTTCTATTCCTTCAGTTCATGGTCCCTTTATAATTATACTAGATTGCCCCCCCCCCCCCCCCCCCCAAAAAAAAATAAATAAAAAACACGAACAAACATATATAGATGCATATTCTAATTATCCAGGCCCCTAGACTAGGGGAGGATGTCGGGTTTGAAGCTCTGCAGCTGAGCCCAAAGAGGCGCCGTGCTGGGTTGGGTCCGGGCCCTCAACCCGGCCCTACAAGGTCCCCCCAAAGTGCCTGGGTCGAACTTGTCGACGGCTTGTGTGTTGGTTTTCATATGATCTCCTTGGATCCGGGCAACCCGAAGATTAGGCTGCGCATCTCTAAGACGTTACGTCCCGCGTCAGCTTCTGACTCCTGAGCCGCAGAGCCTGAAGCGTGCACCCAAGAGCGCCAGCCTGCAAGGAACGTCATGCCCCGCTCTTTGTTGCCGTCGCTTGGCTGAGACTGTGGCAGCCGGGGGGAACTGCAATCATCTCCGAAGCCCTTAACCTTTGTCATAGTTGGGTAGCATTTTACATTTTTAAGGGTACTTAAACCCAATAAGGAATATAAATTTAAAATTTTAATACTATCCCAACAATGAACATGTAACCCCCAAAACCCTCCAGCTCGGAGTTCATAGAGTTCCTTCGACCATTCGAATGTCTAGCAAGTTGCCCCGCTTGGAAAGATTCACTGGCAATGTTTTGCAACCGGCAGCCTTGTAAAGAAAGCAGCATTCCTAGCAAAATCTTAAAGATGCCTAAGACCTACGGGCTCCAGTTTGCCTCATTGTGCAGCAAACAGTATGATGACTAGCCTGGGATTCGACCAATCCCTCACATTCTCAATATCCTGCACCTTCAGCCCCAACCTTAACCCCCCAAGCCTGAAGTCGCGTCCCCAAATCCCTCGGCCGGAAAGGCACGGACCACGAGCCCTTAAGCCCTTACTGCAAGGGGTTTAGGGTTTAGGGCTTAGGGTTTTAGGGTTTTGGGGTTTTTGGGTTTAGGGTTTAGGGTTTAGGGCCCCTAAAACCCTGAGCCGGGCGCAAGAAGCACAGCCATGATGGCCCGCCCGAGAAAGCGCATCGACCACATCGCCTCGCTTTCACCGGAAGATTGGCTCCGAATGGAGCCCTTAGGCGCGGTTCAGGGTTTAGGGTTTAGGGTTTAGGGTTTAGGGTTTAGGGTTTAGGGTTTAGGGCTCTGTTTTGGAGGGCAGTTGAGGGCAGTTGAGGGTAGTTGAGGGCAGTTGAGAGGTTTATGTACCTGATTTATGTTCAGTCTGGCTTAGGGTTTGGCGAAAATCGAGGGTGCTTCAAGAGCCCTGAATCATCATCTACAACTTCTGTTAGTTAGATCATGAGATCTCCTTCAGAGACTTAATGGCCTGCACAACAGGGTATTCGCTTGCCCTCTCCTTTCCTATGGCCTTGCTTGTAGCGAGGTTGCTTGCACGGTCCGCCCGTTGGATCCACGACGTCGGAGTTTGGTCATGGAGCTTCGGGGTTTGAATGTTGTAGGGCCCCAAGACGCCGAGCCCGCGTACGAAAATAGAGCCTGCGTGTAAGCTCAAGTCGTGTCAAGTCCCCTCCGCGCAGAACCGGTGGAGCTTTTCGCGGACTTGCAGGGGCAGGCGCAATTTCCGCCTAGCTTAGAATCTCCCCAGGTTCGCGTGCTGTTGAATTTTGCGCCCCCAATGCCTCTGCATCGTACTATGGTTAGGACATGGAAAATCTTTTTTGTGAGTTAGGACCAGTTAGGATGTAGTGTTGGGCATGGCAGGATGTCACAATTTGGGGCTGCGGTTCAAGCAGTTGTGAGTCACATGAGCTGTGTCATCAGGGCCTCAAGGGCCACCAGAGTTTGATCAGCTTAGCGTTGAGAAGGCCTTCCGATGCCACGGCACGCGCCCTTTTTTCATGGGAAGAGAGCTGAGACTTTGCTGGCAGGTGGACTTGCTTGAGAAGATTGCCACCTCTGAGCCGGATATTCCTGTCGACACGGTCTACGAAGCAAGCGTGTAAGATGGCGGCCTGGACCGCTATATCCTCGACCCCTGACCTTGAAATGCAGTCCCGAATCCCTACATCACTTATGTCCTTTTAGTCCACAAGTGCTACCAGGGTTCAAGAGTTCAGAGACGGGCAAGAAGCCAAACAATCAGACCTTAAGGCGTCTGTACCATAAGCCCCATAGGCTGCTTGGCAGCTCCGTGGCAGGCAACGAACAAAGGACTTCTGCCAGTCGAAGTGTCGGCACCGTGTGCAAGCCAAGGGCCCCAGAAGGGCCCTAAACCTCAACAGCCCTGGCTCTGCCACCCGGGTCCCTCAAAACTCCAGCCGCCTGATTTCGGTCTCTCAAAATCTCGAGAAAGAAGGGCAGCAATTTGGAGGGCCCGAGAGTTGTCTATCTACCCATGCAATGTACATGCCTATCTATCCTATGTCTTTTTCTTGCCTACATATGCATGTCCGTATTTGCCTTCTCCAAACAGTGTTGGACACCTGTTCTGGCCATGCCGGGTCCTCGGAGACGTTGCCATAACCCTGCTTGCGAGTACTTGTCCCATCCCGATGTGTCGAAGATGGGAAGCTTCTGCTGCAAGAAGTGCCACTACCATTTCGATGTTGGGTCCAAAGCGGGCAAGAGCCTCACGCATGGCGACCTTTGCGCAAGAAAGCCTGCTGGAGGTGCGCAAAGGGCAGAGCTGCTTGCTCCGCCGGCACCGTTGACAGAGATGTTTAGCCGTGGGAAAGGAAGGAAGAACAAGAATCAGTGGGATAAGTCAGACACGTCTGCCAAGTGTGAGGGGCCTTCCAAACCTTCAGCGGAAGTGAAGTGCGATGGGATTTGGGCGGACGCTGCGTCAGTGCCCTTTCCGGGGCAAAGGGCAGAGGTGGCACAAGGGGTGCATCTGCGCCCACGAAGCCGAAGTCGGACGAGGAGTCCATCAAAAGTGTGTCACGAGAGACGAGAAGGACGTCCTTCCATGCGGAAAGAGTTTCGGCCTGATCCAAGCAGCAGTTGCAGAGATGGGGCCGAACATCCGGAGATTTCGAAGGAGCAGATAGAAGCGCTCTTTATCGTGCCAAGGGCTCGGTGGACTGCAGGGGACTCTTGCAGCACAACGTCCGAGTCATCCCCGTCCGTCCACTTTTATGATGTCGATGAAGAGCAGCTGGCGATGAGCGATTCTGAAACGGAGAGTAAGGACTGGCTCTGACCCGAAAGACGGCCCAAGTGGAGCGCGAAGGGAATGTGTTTTTTCAGTGTCGGCCTGGAAGTGGCTGCAGCCCGTCCTGCTGCTGCATGCTGCCGACCTCAGGCATTGCAGATCAAAAAGTCATTGCCAGTTGGCAGCTTCATTCATGTGGGTGATTTAATGGTCCATGTAAGGACTTGATACGGGTTTAGGGTTTAGGGTTTAGGGTTTAGGGTTTAGGGTTTAGGGTTTAGGGTCTACATGTCTTGCGAAAGTTCGACAGCAGTCCCCCTAGGTCCCTGGACCGCTCCTCCTTTAGTGCACGCTAGGTAGGACAAACCCTAAACCTTAAAGCCCAAACCCTAAACCCTGAACCCTAAACCCTAGACCCTAAACCCACGTGTGTGAGGGTGAGAGCTCATCAATTCAGCTAGGGCCTTTGTGCCGATCAGGGGTCTGCACATGACAAGTGACCGGCCGAACTTCATGTTCAGAGCCACAGTCTCGGAGGCCATGTCTTACTTCGGAACTCGATGCCAGCTCGACGCCTGACGCCGAAAACGCTCTAACCCCCAAAAACCCTCAAGCCTTTTCTACGGCGGTATGTGCTGAAAACAACCACTCCACTTACGCACTATACAGGCCTAAAGTATAAGGATCATACACCCTAATCCCCCAAAGGGCTCCTGTGATCTAGACCGACCCTTTTCTTCCTGCCCTAGAGCGAACCCTGACCTCGAGCCAACTCTGCAGGTCCCAGCCTCACCATCGTCGCAGCCAGCCCGGCACCCAAGAAAGGCAGCAAAAGGCTTTAGACTTTGGGTTCAGGGGGGTTTAGGGTTTAGGGTTTAGGGTTTAGGGTTCAGGGCTTCAGGGCTTCAGGGCTTCAGGGCTTCAGGGCTTCAGAGCTTCAGGGCTTCAGGGCTTCAGGGGCTCAGGTCTCAAGATTTTCCGACGCCCTTTTTGGAGTCGAAGACGGGGAGCGGCATGTGACGAGATCCCGAGCAGAGTCAAAAGCATTGCCGGAATGTAGGTAGCCAGGGCGGGCAACAGCGTGCCCACTTTCCCCCTTGTACCACCCCCCCCTTCCCCCTGTGACAAAAAATGGGTCCGGCAGGTATAAAATATTTAGCGTTAGAGGGGTCTATTTGGGAGTCTTGGCAGGGTTTCTGGCAGAATTTTGCCGATAACTAGTTGAAGTTTGGTGGGGGCTTATAGACAACTTCTAGAATTCAGGGGAAGGAATAAGTGAAGGTTGAGGCGCAGTGCAGGGACGACAAGAGGGCAGGGTCAAATGAAGAATATGGTTCAGGGCTAGAGGTTTGAGGCGGCAGTACATTCGGCAGTACACTTGGAATCTGGCCATCAGCAGCCAAGGCCCTGCACTCAAACCCTAAACCCCAAGCCCTAAACCCCAAACCCCATACCGTAACCCTAAACCCTAAACCCTAAACCCTAAACCCCAAACCCTAAACCCTAAACCCTAAACCCTAAACCCTAAACCCTAAACCCTAAACCCTAAACCCCAAACCCAGGACTCCCGTCCGCTGCTTCCGCCCAAAGAGGTGATGCACCCGCCGGCGCGATTACCCGAAACATATTCCGCGGTCTTGAAGTCTTGGAAGTGTTTCAAGGGTTTAGGGTTTAGGGTTTAGGGTTTAGGGTTTAGGGTTTAGGGTTTAGGGTTTAGGGTTTAGGGCTAGGAGGATCAGGATCAAGTCTAGGAATATGCTTTTTCAGAGGGCTTGAAGGGCCATCCTATGAAGCCTTTGGAAGTGTTTCAAGGGGGGTCTGGGTAGCCCAGTGGTACCCTTTACCCTTTTCTGGGTTCCCTTATTAAAGTAGCCAAGCAAAAAAGGGTACCCTCCTGATAAGATGGGTACTGGGCTACTGAGGGGTGTGTTATAGGGTTGTTGCGTGCATGGTGGTGGTTTGAATGAGCTCCCAAGCGGACATGTAGTGGTGGATGTGTTTTTGAAATGGTCCGTCCGTCCAGTTACTTGAAGATCCGAGCGTTTGCGGTACCCAGGGTCGATGCGTAGGGAACAGCTGGAAATCAGCCAGTAATATCCCACTCAAGCTCACATGCCAGAGATTTAGACTTTGCATCGCAAGTTTCGAGGGAATAGTTGAGGACGTTCGATGGGTTGCAGGCCATTAGCTTCAGGGGCTCTGGCTGTGCAGCCTATGAACCCTACAGTTCGAGTTCTGCGAACTCCGAGCATTCCGAAAAGTTCCTCCCCAACACTGTTAGCATCGGTAGGGCTCATGGTTGGAATTTGTTGGAGGTTACGGGTGCTGCCGGTGTTGTGCATGCGGCGCACAGACTTGCCTGCCCAAAGTGCTCCGCGAACATGGCAGGTCCGTAATGCAGTGGGTCGGCCTCTTACAAGTTACAGGGTGGTGCGCCGTGAGCGGAGATTTGAAGTTGGCTCTTGATCGCCAGCATCTCGCTGGACTGATATCGTTCGGGGAGCTAAGCTTTGGCCCCCTATTTGCTTTTTGTTCTTTCGTTCGTTTTCGGCTTCATGTTTTTGGGGGGCTACCGTTTTTGTTTAAATACAGAGCACTGGTGGTTTTCTGATGAAGATATTGCAGGAGAAAGAGGGCTTCCTATGAACATATGCAGGAAAAAGGGCTTTCTTATTAAATTGACAGAGGTTTGCCGAACAAGCGAAGAAAAGGAAAGGCATAAAGAAAGAAATTAATAAATTTCGACAGAAAGAGTCAAAATAAGCAAGACCGACATAAATTCTGTCCGCTCCCCCCGCCCTTGCAAAAGACCTGCCCCTTCAGTGTTGTCGAGTCCTTTTTGACTCATTGTGAGCAACATGTTTTCCGAACCGCAAAATCCTAAATATACGTTTTTTTTCTCCTATGATTTGCTTAAGAGCCCCCCCCCCCCCCCCCCGCCCAAAAAAAAGGGAAAGCAAGAAAACAAACGATACTCCCCTCGTTGGAACATATGTATATGTAATAATAATAATAAATAATCATAATAGCAGTAACAATAATAATAGTAACAATAATAATAACGTATGTGTATATATATATATACATATATACATATACATACATATATGTATAAGTTTACATATATATATATATAAATCTGTATCTATCATGTTTTTTTTTTCCTGGGGGGGGGGGTGCGTTCATAAGCAATTCGTAGTTTCAACTTCGGTTTTTGACATTTCAGGTCTTGATCCAGAGTCGCGACATGAAGCCCGGGACTTTGGAGTGGTGGCACGGGCGCTCAGTTCAAAAGGGGGTGGCTACGGGTGGGGTTTAGGGTTTAGGGTTTAGGGTTTAGGGTTTAGGGTTTAGGGTTTAGGGGGCGAAGTCAAAAGAGGCCTTTCTAGATGTGGAGTTCCAGGGCGAGTTTCAACGGAGTCGATGTTTGTCTCTAGAGGTCTTACAGCCTTCAGGCTCGAGGGCCTAAAGGTTGAGTGCTTCGGCGGTCTAAGGAGCTCAAGATTTCAGTATCTCAGGATCTTCGGGCGCAAGGACCCTAAACCTTAAACCCTAAACCCTAAACCCTAAACCCTAAACCCTAAACCCTAAACCCTAAACCCTAAACCCTAAACCCTAAACCCTAAACCCTAAACCCTAAACCCTAAACCCTAAACCGGAAGCACTTGTTGGCTCCGATGTTGGTGTTATTCGGGGTTTCAGTGTCTATATTGTCTTCCGGTAACTCAGAAACCTGACCGTGAAGTAGAAGCAAGACCATTACTGAACCCCGCACCCTAGCTTCCTAGACCCTAAACCCTAACCCTAAACCCTATCTCAACTCTGGGCACCTCACGTTGAAAGCCCAAAAACACATATGGTCAGTTCTCTAATCATAGTCCCTGTTGGGGTACCCTAAATAAAGGGGTCGCCTCGTCATAAGGACCCCAAAAGGGACCATAATTGAGAGAAATCGCCGTATCATCTATGGTGCATCATCGCGAGGTGGCGGCGTGTCTAGCATTCAACAACGGCTGGCATTTGGTGTGCTTACGTGTTTTTGGGCTTGCCGTGATCTCGTTCAGGTTTCCGAAAGGATGGGTCTAAGAGTTCACGGCGTAGTGGCACCCTAAACCTTGAACCGAAACCCTTAGCCCTAAGCCATGCAGCTCTGGAGGACAGACCCTCTGTCGGACAACCACGCCAGGACTTTCCTTGAGTTTGCTGATTTTTCTGGCGGTCAGGGCTCCTTCTTGAGCCGTTCTGGGTTTAGGGTTTAGGGTTTAGGGTTTAGGGTTTAGGGCCACGTGCGAAGGCCAAACATTCTGTCCGGTATGGTGAAAACTAGCTGCAGCTGGTTAGTTATAGTAATTGGCTAGGTCACCCCAAAGCCTATTCGTAAATGTTGCTTGTGCCTCGGGGTCCAGGTTGGAGAAATCCTTGTTCCATGATGAGCCCGGGGTTGCGGATTCAGACTTATGCCAGCCATGTCTAAGTAATCCTTACATATGTTGATATACATCTATACTTTGCTATACCCATTGAACTGTGAATCTGAACCAAGTCTTTGCTCAAGGTTTGCATGGGATCGCTGCGGCGTCCCCAAGCACTGAAATACTGAAAGCAGTTCAATGTTTCCATCTCGGCCCACGCCCAAGGAACCAAGACAATCACCTTTGGTCCCAGGCCGGAGACCAATGTTGAACTATTCTTCAAAGATGGCCCATCAAAATTGGTCCCCGGTCCAGAACCAAGATGGCCTACTTGAAAATCTGTTATGCCATATAGGTTCTTGGCAGTTCTTCATTCCCGGCCCAAGATATGAGCATTACATGCACTTCAACAGTTCAGGATTCATAGTCCCATGCTTGATTCTGGGGTTTGCATCGCGTTCGCTGACTTAGCGTCCGGCTTTGCTTTGTAAGCCCCATAAGCCCTCTAGTAACCTCCAGAAAGCTGGAACATGGTTTAAGGGTGATTAGTGCTGGGATTCCTTTTGGTTTACCTTTTGGGGCGTGGGGATATGGGTGTTCCAGCTTCTGGGGGTTTACTGTATATACTCTGTCTCCGAAAGCAGGGGTGCCTTATTGGGAGCCCTATTATCAGGGATCTATATTTGGGATCCTCTATGTTCGGAAACCTCCATATACTTTAAATCCAAATCTTGGGTGCAGGATGGAGAGTGAGCTTCGTGAGCTCCAGCGCTATGCCGCTCTGGCTGGAACTAAAGGTCCCTGATGTTGGGCAAGTTGGGGATGCACCCTAAACCCTAAACCCTAAACCCTAAACCCTAAACCCTAAACCCTAAACCCTAGACCCTAGACCCTAGACCCTAAACCCTAAACCCTAAACCCAAGAGTGTTCGGAGCATGGGCTGCATACAGCTTCGACACAAAAAGACAACCCGGATCGACACCTCGGCAGGCCTTTTGCTCGGAGGGAATCGGACGTTGCGAGTTCCCTTGTCCTAGGTGGTATAACCCTCCGAGGCTTGCTCGAGCACAGAGCGGACCAAGAGATTTTTATGATTTTAGTTAAATTTGTGAAGCGTTTTTTGGTGTTCAACGTGCCAAGGTCCGGGATCAAAGGTCAGTAAGGCTTAGCGAAACCTCGAACCCCTGACCCTGCAACTTCCGAGCCCCACCTCGAAGGCCTTTGAGCCTTCAAAGCCTACACCAAGGTGGAGCATGGTTGGTGCTTCCCGCGTGACAACTTCCAACTGCCACGGGCCCACGGGGAAATACTGTAGAGAATTTGTTTTCGAGGCCCTGCATGGGTTTTAGGTTCAACGATTAGTAAGGGGGTCGGGGTGTGGGCTGTTGTGACCGAAGCTGGACATCTTAAGCTTAGTTGAGGCCCTGCCGCAGCGCAGCGCCCTTCATCCTCCGATGGCTGGGAGCCGGGAAGCCCGGGCTTTAGGGATGCTTGTGGGGGAGATTTTGCGGGTCGGGCTATAGCGCACTAGGCTGTCAAAGGTTTTGGGTCCCAGCGCGAGTTCGGAGGAGTTCAGGATTGCCCTAAAGGAAGGCTGAACAGCTTCTTGCGGGCCTCTCCAGATCTGATCTGTAAACCTTGATCCGAGTAATGGGCATTCCAGGTCTATCGGTGAGGAGTGGCAAGGTCGCAGGTGCTCTGAAGGCAGGAACCAAAATGCGGCTTCATTCTGGCGAACCTTGTGTTAGACAGTTTTGCCTGAGGGGGTTGGGGTCGTTTCTAGGGTAGTTCGTGCTCTGTGGCTGCAAAGCCAAACGTGCCCGTTCTGGTTCCGTTGATGATACATGCTGATACAACGGTCGCTGTAGGTGGTGTTAGGTTCCCATGCCAGTAGCAAAGCTTTGTCCTGTGGAGGCAGCACGATGTCTAAGGACCCAGGCAATCATCAGATGCCTTGCTACGTCATGCCTTCTGCAGCCAAACCACAGGAAGCCCAGGACCACACGATTCTTGCGTGCCAAAAAAGGCCTTCAGCCCTCTGAGCCACCAGATCCAGAAGGCCGCACAAAATCCTAAGGTCTTTCAGCACAGACCTCAAGCATAATTCTAGGCGTCTCTTGCGACCCCTGGCGGAGTTCGACCGAGGTGCTTCCCGAGCCAATTGTGCCGCCACACGTCATAAAGGCCAAGTCAGTGTCTGATAACGTGTCGAAGTATAAGCCGCATGTCAACAAAGGGTGACTACAGGGCTCGTTGCAGATTCTGAGCACTGTGCTGTTTTTCGCCAGTCAAGAAAGGGGTTCTACTAGGTAGTCTACTGCTGCCCAGCGGTCTGTTTGGGCTGCAGCTTGTAGGGCGCAAGTTTTGTCAACGTTCTTTTTATTGGACAGCTGTTTCGCTGACACCAAGGTTGAGGCACACATGCTTTCCTGGTTTAAGCCCTTGCTAGGCTCTGCTCCCCCCTGCCTCCCCCCCCTCCCCGCCGCCCTCCTCTCCCAAGCCTCCGACGGGAGCCCATAGCAACTGCCGTGCTTGGCGCAGCTTGAGCCATTTTGGGGGCGCCATCCCCCAGCCTGTGCACCTAAGTTGCCTTTTGGGTCACTCTGAGAGCGCTTTGAGGTCTTCCGGGTTTGGCTTGGGAGGCCTACTCATATAGGAACTCACCAACCCTCCTGAACCCACTCCCGAACCGATTGTTCGAAGATTAATTTTCGAAGGTTTAAAGCACAACTCAGAGAAGCCTTGAGGCCCGAAGCCCTCAAATCCACAAAAGCCCTGTTGGCATGGGTCTATATATTCCCGAAAACCAGACTGAAACTGACTTTCTGTACGTGCCAAACACCGAAATCCTCCTGGAAGCCTTACACCCTAAACCCCAAATCCCAAACCCTAAACCCCAAATCCCAAACCCCATACCCTAAACCCTAGACCCTAAACCCCAAACCCTAAGTCCTAAACCCTCCTACCCGATTTTTTTGGAGCTTTTCCGAGAGCTCCAAGAGGCCTTGGAGGCCGAGTTAGCCGACGGCCGCTCCAAGCGCGGGCGGCTGCTGCGGGACCTGCACCTGGGCGATTTGGGGGCTTAGGGATGTTTAGCGTTTAGGGTTTAGGGTGTAGGGTTTAGGGTTGAGGGTTCGTACAGCCATGTAGATTATATATGCATACATACATACATACATACATACATACATACATACATACATACATACATACATACATACATACATACATACATACATACATATACAAAGCCTTTATAGAGAGAGAGAGAGAAAAAAAAACATACAAAAAAAACACATATACATATATGTATATGTATATATGTAGAGCCTTCGAGCCCTTCACCG
Source organism: Symbiodinium natans (assembly GCA_905221605.1). Lineage (NCBI taxonomy): Eukaryota > Dinophyceae > Suessiales > Symbiodiniaceae > Symbiodinium > Symbiodinium natans. The sequence goes on along the minus strand of CAJNDS010001114.1, from coordinate 467,882 downwards.
TCCTCATCGCCGCGTGCTCACCACCAAGACCTGAGAGCTGCTTCCAACTTCTCACGAAGCCCTTCAAAGCCTAGAGCTCTGAAGCCTAAGCCCTGAACCCGTCCTAAACCTGTCCGCCCCCCCTCCGACTGACCCTCAACCAAGCCAAGGACATGACCGGGTTTAGGGTTTACAGGGTTTATAGGGTTTATAGGGCTTATAGGGTTTATAGGGTTTATAGGGTTTATAGGGTCTATAGGGTTTATAGGGTTTATAGGGTTTATAGGGTTTATAGGGTGTATAGGGTTTATAGGGTTTATAGGGTTTATAGGGTTTAGGGTTCACTGATGACACGCCTGTGGAAATCTTCGCTCCGGGAATCGGATTTTGAAGGCTCAACGGCAGTGCAGTGAACCCCGATCCCTTCTCCTCTGAACCCACCACCCCCGAAAAGGCGGACTTCTAAGCCGCGCTGTGTGTGTGACTGCATGTTCGAGGCTGCGTGTTTCCTGCCCTGCACCTCGCTAGAACCTGGTGAAAGAATCATGGTACATGGACTGCTCTATTTCTCGTCTGCTTCCGGCACTTGGAGGAACATGGAATTTTAGGTTTCTTGTTGCGCATCACCTAGACTTGTTCTTGCACCCTGACGACCCAATGAACCCTAACCAACACCCTTAGTGCACCCTAAACCCTAAACCCTAAACCCTAAACCCTAAACCCTAAACGCTAAACCCTAAACCCTAAACCCTAAACCCTAAACCCTAAACCCTAAACCCTAAGCCCAAAACACCCCAAGCTCCGCCTTCCATGAAGCCTCGGGGGTGCTCAGGGATGAGTTGCCCAGGGCAGTGCTGCTGACCGTCCGATCCTCGGCCTTCGGGTCTTTGTGGTCTGCTCTGTGCGTTAGGCCGGGGTCTGCAAGGGTTTAGGGTTTAGAGGGCTTAGAGGGTTTAGAGGGCTTAGAGGGTTTAGAGGGTTTAGAGGGTTTAGAGGGTTTAGAGGGTTTCGAGGGTTTAGAGGGTTTGGAGGGTTTAGAGGGTTTCGGGGCCGCTGCCAACAACAAAGTCTTTTTGACTTGTGAGGGTGTGGCAACACGCCCCTCAAGCCCGAAACTCCTAAACCCTAAACCCTAAACCCTCAACTCCCAACTTCGCAGCCCCTCTGCCAAAAAGCCGAAGCAGTTCATGGTTTCAACCAGCTACAGGTCCTGTGCTTCTTCGGGCAGGTCAGCACCCGACACGGCAGCCACGTGGCACATACAAAGTCGGGCTTCTTGGGGTTCTTGCGGTTCGGAGTTCAGACTGAAAGGGGCCAGGGGCTTGCGGGGGCCAGATAGACAGCCGGCTCTGCGGATTCAGCTTTGGGGCTTCGCACCCTGGAGTTCGAGGCCCCTTGAGGGTAGGGGTGTATGGTGCCCGGGTTGGGTGGTTGGTCCCTCAACCCTAAACAGAAGCCAGCGGCAGCAAGGTTCGAAGTTTCGTTTGGGGTTAGTAGAAAATGTAAGCTACACATGTCCATGTCGCTTGTGTACATCAGCCCCGTGTCTAGCAACTCTCCATGAACCTCTGAGTGCAGCTGTGCAGCTCCCGAGGCTTCTTTGGCGACTTCCCAGCCCGCCTCGCCTGCGCACTGACGCAGCAGGCCCGCGTTTTGCCACATCCTAAACCCTCAACCCTGAACCCTAAACCCTAAACCCTAAGCCCTAAATCCTGAACCGCAATCAGCAACAAAATCTTGGCGAATGACCCATATCGTAAGGCTTAGAACTCCAGCTTTTCACATCCCAGGCGCCAGCTCCAGATGCTGCCACATGGCCTGGGGGCCCAGGCCTACGTTGAGCTATAGTTCGAGGTCAGAAGTTCAATCTTCACAGGGCTTTTGCAAGTCTGAGGCTAAGTCCATGGAGAGGTTGGAGAGGTCTCAAACCTAGAAGCGGACTCCTAGTCTCCTCCCTACCATGTGACTGTGAGCAGTCCTTTTGCTTTGATGGTAGGGCACCGTGAGCTAAGGCTAAGGCCCTGACCCTCAGCTCAGTGTGGGTGTAGAAATTCCGAGCTTCCGTGCTTTGGGCTCACCTTTGTACAAGCCGCAAAGGCTTCGAGAATGTAGATGACCCGTATCCTTTGCACTTTTGGTAACATATGGTCATATAGTAGTCGTTGAAATGCTACCTATGCTACCCATCTCCGCACCGAGCGCCTGCCAACGCTCGCCTTTGAAGACGTATTTGGAACCATTGGCTCTTTGAAGGCATATGCTTCGATTGCCCGGGCTGGACCATCTGCTGAGCTCTTTAGGTCTTCTGAACAACTTGTCGACCTGAATTGACCTCGAGGTCACTCCTTAACAAGCCTACGTAGGTTCGTTTAGAGGAGCGGCCCAGTGAACAAAGACCGGAAGGCGCTTAACTCGATGGGCTACGTTATTCGGTTCAAACTGAGGGACTTCAGAAAAGCGGATTCTTGATTGCGGGTTCACTTTGTTCATGATGTTCAACGTCTGCACTTGTGGCCGAGGCTTGTCCATGTACTGACAGAGGAGGTGAAGGCTTGCCTCTTATGCAAGCCGTGTGCGTGTGCGTGTGTGCGTGTGTGCGTGTGTGCGTGCGTGCGTGCGTGCGTGCGTGCGTGCGTGCGTGCGTGCGTGCGTGCGTGCGTGCGTGCGTGCGTGCGGGCGTGCGTGCGTGCGGGCGTGCGTGCGTGCGTGCGTGCGTGCGTGCGTGCGTGCGTGCGTGCGTGCGTGCGTGCGTGCGTGCGTGCGTGCGTGCGTGCGTGCGTGCGTGGGTGTGTGTGTGTGTGTGTGTGCCTCTGTGTGTGTGTGTGTCCTTTTTTATTTAAAGGCTGACTCCGCTGCCGCCGACCCCCGAGGTAAGTGCCGCGGGCTTTGCCCGGCTTTTGCAGGATGTCGGCTCGCAGCAGGTGCATTGCCACAGCGATCCTTTGAGGAGGACATGGGTGTCCCAGAACGAATGAAGATGTCGCTTGTCTTTGGGTCAGCGGGATTTAGCAGCCGCAGTATGAAAAACGCCAGTTTTCTGGCTCGGGTGGAGGGGAGGGAGGGGGGGGGGGGGGGGGGGTTGGGGGGGGGGGGGGGGGGGGGGGGAGGGGCGGCTGGGGGGGGGGGGTTAGGGAAACGGCTCCCAAAACGCGTGGCTTGGGCCGCCTTCCAAAACAACCAAATCGGGTTTTTTTTTTTCTGGTGGGGTGGAGGGGGAGGGGGGGGGGGGGGGCGGGTTGGGGGGGGGGAGGGGGGGTGGGGGGGGGCGGGTTGGGGAGGGCGGGGGGTGGGGAAACGGCTCCCTGGTTCCACCCTTGGGGGGCGGGGTCACAAAACGCGCGGCGTATGGAGGTGGGTTACCATACGCGCGGGTCCATCCACGTAGGAAGCAAGCCGCGCGGGTCCATGGGGAACGCCACTAGCGGGTCCAGCGGGCAAGGTACGAGTCCAGCTTCTTGACGCCGACAAAGGGGGTCGGCGGATTTGTGTGTGCGTGTGTCGTCGTGCATTTCGGTGTGCCTCTGCGTGTGTTTTTGGTGCACGTATATTATACATATATATATATATATATATAATCTCTCTCTCTCTCTCTGTGTCTCTCTCTCTCTCTATCTGTGTCTGTGCGGGCGCATGTTGTTGTGGGTGTGCTTGCTGTTGCAGGTGTTGTGATTAGTTAGTTGTGGTTGTGGTGGTTGTTGTTATTGTTGTTGTCGTTGTTGTCGTCGTCGGTGTTGTCGTTGTTGTCCTGTTGCTCTCAGTGAAGGACTCGATTCACGACCTTTTCGTCGGCGCTTCCTTGCTAACACCCGCTTTTGCATGCAGCCTCAGCTTACAGTCCAAGTTCTTCATCGGGCGAGACAGGCATCACTATCACATTTTGATTGGCATTCAGCCTCCCCGTTGCAAACAAGCAAAGCCACAGAAGGCTCAGCCAGCAAACTCTGCGCCCAAAGCTCTGAAGCCAGCACTCTTGCATCTTTTCAAAGTTAGCAGCTTGGACGTTTAGACCCAAATGCCACTACCCGGCGCCTCAGCTACCCCACCTCTTTTCCTTCTCAGCCTCTTAAAAGCCCCCCGCTGGGCTTCTCGAGATTTCGGCTGCCGGAAGGCGGAACGGCGCTTTCCTCCATTGCAGACCATCAGCGCCTACAGCGCCTGCAACGCCCTTGCGCGGCTGGGCGGCAGACGGGTCGGATACGAATTGGACATGGCATGCACTTTCAGTGACGCTGTTGCTTTTTCTTGTGTGTGTGTGTGTGCATGAGTGTGGGGTTGGGAGTGGGGGGCGGGTGGGGCGCAAGGTGCCGCGTTGAGGGGACGCTTCGAGGGCACTTTGCGGATTTTGGGCTTTTTGGCCTTGCTTGTGGTTTGGCGTTCGATCGGTTCTCGATTTGCGGCTTAGTTCGGTTCGGTTGGGTTCCGGGGTTCTATGTGTCGGGGTTTTACGAGGTTTGGAGTTCATCGTTGCAAGGGTTTGAGCACGATGAAGTAGGGCACGTAGCTCTTTTCCTGCCTGATCCTCAGACCGACTTCCGCCCGGCACACTGTTGCTTTAGGGCATGGGGCTTAGACATTCAAGTGACATTGATGACCTACATTGTGAAATCTTGGGATTTGCATGGCGCCGCGCAAGCTGCGACATATCTTAGTGGTTTTCAAGGAGCCAGGTTCGGGGATTCAAGATCTGAGGGTGTAAGGGTGTGTAAGGTTGCAGCATCCCGGCTTGTCTTCGGGGATGGGGTCCAGGGCTTCCACCCTAAACCCTAAACCCTAAACCCTAAACCCTAAACCCTAAACCCTAAACCCTAAACCCTAAACCCTAAACCCTAAACCCTAAACCCTAAACCCTAAACCCTAAACCCTAAACCCTATTCGGGATGCCCAGCAGCTCTGGGAGGAGCTGATCCTGGGCCAGCCCTTAAACTGAGGGCTGCCAGGCTCTGCCGGGCTCTTTCGCCAGGCCCTGTCGCCAGCAGATGTGAGCATAAGGATGCGTTACCCAGAGTTAGGGGTTTAGGGTTTGGGGTTTGGGGTTTGGGGTTTAGGGTTTAGGGTTGAGGGTTTAGGGTTGAGGGGAGAATGGGTGGCACTGTCTGAAAGGGCGTGAAGACATGAATATTGACATAACGCAGGAACGAAGTGAGTGTGCCCAAAGACCCTTTTCTAGCGCTTTTTGGCTTCATCGGGTCTCTGGAGTAGTATCAAGTCTGGGGCTGTTGTATTCTCTTTCTAGTCCCCTCAATCTTCCCTTGCTCTTGCTTCGCAATCCTCGAATGGTGCTTCGCCGTACTGGTATTAGTAAGTCCTTCCGGCCCGGATCCCAACACACGAGACCCTGGAACCGATCTGGGAGAAAAGGTTCCGGCATGCTAAGACGGAGGCCCTACATCCAGTTGCCACACCTCTGGCGAAGTTAATGTCCCGCAAGGTTGCCACCGCCTTACTTGCAACTCACAGCTGGGCTTGGAAATAGTGTTCTTCATGTGGAGCTGACTGGTTTAGCTGTTGAGAACCCACCACTGAACCCACCACTTGGGTTTAGGCTTCCCATTTCTGGGCTTACAGGGGAGCGTGTGTTTCATGATTCTGCCCCAGCCATTAAGCCACCATGCCTTTTCAAGGCTCCCACGGAAGATTGCTTAAGGCAACCGGCGCTTACTTCGTAGAAAAGCATGAAGCTTGCTCGGAAATGTGGGAGGGTGACATTTACGTAAGGTGCTTCTCCCATCCTCTCTAGGGAAGCCTCGCTTCATGACGGGGCCTTCATGAGCCCCCCCCCCCCACCCGGCCCCCCCCTAAACCCTAATTATAAACTCTAAACCCTCAACCCTAAGCCCTTAACGCAAATTAAGCAAAAATTCCAACGTGAGTCCCCCTTTGCAGCTTCCCCACAGCATTCCACGCAACCCAGAATAACAGCTAACAGCAGATGTATTACCCCTTTATTTCGGTTCAAGTCTTAGCCCCTTTAAGCAGGAACATGGCTTTCTTGCTCCCAGGATGAATGGGTGTGACATTGCAAACACATTTCCGATCTCCCAAGGGATCTGCTGAAGGATCTCTGGGCTTCTGATTCTCGAGAAGACGTCGGGCTCGATTCAAAAAGGATCGCGCCAGCTCCTTGCTGCTTTCCCACGCGCTCGCACTAAACCCTAAACCCTATACCCTAAACCCTAAACCCCAAACCCCAAACCCTAAGCCCTAAACATACCTAAACTCTAAGGTTCTGGGACTCGGAGATCTTCAGAGGGGAGTGCCGAGCAAACCCACAATCATCTTCCCAAGCATCCCCCACGGAGGTTCTCCCTAAACCCTGAACCCTCATACCCTAAACCTCTCTAAGCTTCCAAATGCCCTAAACCCTAAACCCCAAACCCTAAACCCTAAACCCTAAACCCTAAACCCTAAACCCTAAACCCTAAACCCTAAACCCTAAACCCTAAACCCTAAACCCTTGAAACCTCAGACTTCGAGAGCCCTGAGCCGCAGCTTCCGAACCCCCAAAAAAACGACCACCCAAAGCTGCAGCAATCTCAGAGCTCTACTTGCCCGGTCCTCGCTCTCGACGTCTCGTGGTGACCTGAGCTGCCGGCCATCCCTAAGCCCTAGACCCTCAACCCCTAACCCCTAACCCCTAACCCCTAAGCCCTAAACCCTAGACCCTCAACCTTAGACCCTCAACCCTAAACCCCTAAACCCTGAACCCTGAACCCTGAAGCCTAAACCCTTTCCTCTGCGCAGTGCCTTGAAGGCACGAAGGAACCAGAAGGAAGCCCCCAAAAGGGGTGTTGTAGGGCATTCATGTGTGCGTATATATGTGCGTGTATATATGTATGTATGTATGTATGTATGTACGTACATACGTACGTATGTATGTATATATATATATATATATTCACATACACATTCATATATGCATATAGTAATAGTACGTATCAATACAGCCTGTAGGGCCTAGACCGCGGTCTCAGGGCTTCGGGCTTTAGCCGTCAGTGTTCGCTTGTGTGGGATCCGAGACGAGACGATCCGAACCCCGGGATTCTGACTTAGGTACCATACTACCATGGCTTTGGGGATGTAGGTTGACGGAGACCTTAAGAATTCTGAAGCCGAGGTGTTGCAGCAGTAGCCCACATGGGCTCTCAAAGCCTGGAAACCCCCGAAACTCCCTAAGCTCCCAAGCCCGTACCCCATACATTGCCTGTGCCTGCGCCCCAAGAGACTACGGAGGGCCAGCAGCATCACCCGGAACCTCCAAGGCAGCATCAACTACCATTTGCTTAAGAACCCCCCCGAAAATATAAGATATTCCTCCTTGTAAGGGCAACATAGGGATTGGTGTTTGTTTAGTTTGTGAAGCAAATAGTAGTCAAGAACTAGAAATTGCTTAACAGCCAGCCACAACAGAAATATTCTTCCTTACAAGGGCAATCGAGGGATTACTATCTTTATTTGTTTTGCGGGGTTCTTAAGCAAGTAGTAGAGAACTCACAAGCTTCTGGGAACCGTGAACTTGAGGGCTTTGGCTGTTCACTGTTTGGTGGTGTAGGGCTTTCGGAACATATCTTCGAAGCACGTGGCCTAAGGGGAGGGGATTTAGGGTTTAGGGTTTAGGGTTCAGGGTTTAGGGTTTAGGGTTTAGGGACCCAGGGTTTGGGGTGTTGCGCTGAGCTGATTTGTTGGCCTTTTCAAGCGAAGTTCAAGCAGCCGAGGTCGTCATGTCCCGAAAGCTTCGCCCCCAGGGCGCATGCTGTCTTCTTTTGTGCTTCAGAGTCCAAGGCTTAGGGTTTAGGGTTTAGGGTTCAGGGTTTAGGGTTTAGGGTTTAGGGTTTACGGTTTTAGGGTTTTAGGGTTTAGGGTTTAGGGTGTGAATTTCGGGCTGAGGACTTAGTTGCGTATGTTGGGTGCTTAAACTGCAAGGACCAAGCGTTGGAACCCTGTGGCCTGCTCTCTAAAATCCTAAGCACAGGACTGGTTTAGGGTTTAGGATTCACGGGTTTAGGGTTTAGGGTTCAGGGCTGTTTGCCCGTAATGTCTTAGCCCCAAACCTACAGTGCTGAACTCAGCAAAGAGGCCGATTGTGGGTGGCAACTGGAAGTGCAACCCAGCCAAATTGGGAGATGCCAAGGCACGATGCACTAGGGTTTAGGGTTTAGGGCCTAGGGTTAACTCTCTTTGATTGCGGAAGCTATGGTTAAGGCCTCAAAGGGTTTGTGGTTGGCAGGAGATTCCAAAAGTTCCCCCAGCGTTTGAACAGGATTCTGGAATAGTACCGGTCTTGGCACGGGGGAATCCTGGTCACTGCAGATTGTTCGGAAAACTTCCACCCCCCTGCCCCCACTGTCGCGGTTATGGAGCCCCAAGCAATTAGCCGCTGCAGTCTGGATTTCAGTATCTAGGGCACAGGGCCCCTAAAGGTCCTAAGTTGCCTACGTAGGTCGTAGGCAGTTCGGGTTGATGATTTCAAGATATGCCATGCCACTGTTGTTTTGCCGGACTCTTGAATTGAAGACCCTAAACCCTAAACCCAAAAACCCAACTCTTCAAACCCTAAACCCTTCACAATGTTTGTATACTGAGTTACTGAGGTTCCTCCACCATCTGAGGCACAGGCCTCGAAACCCACCTGAATCAGACGCATGTCGGAGGCCCTGGTCGATGCGTGGAAGGAGAAAGGCTTCGACAAGGACATGGCCGGGGATGCAGAGGGGGAGATGGTAAGCTTCGGCGTTCAGGGCTCGTTGTTATCACGGCTGTTTACCCGTCCTTGCGCTTGCTAGGGGTTCGAAACGTGCTCGAAACGAAAAGGAGAAACGCGGCAAAGCAAATTACATGCTTGTGGCTTCGCGAATGTGGATGTTGTGGGTGGTGTTTATGGGTGGAACTCGTGCTCTCCACCTTCGCCACAACAGCCACAACGACCGCAACGGCTGGCTTCAGACTCCAAGAGTCAGGGCTTCATCCGTCCCCTCCTTTTCTCTTTGCCCTTGACAGGCAAGACGAAACCAAAAGGTTTCTTCAACATTCAACCACATACAATGCAGATCTCAAACAACTGAGGCCTTCGGTAGCCAGGCCCTGCGGCTCCGCTTTCAGGGCCTTGCTTTATTCCCGGCACTTTCGTTGCGGATTTCGAAAGCTCAAGCTTTTGAACGCGCGTTCCTCGATTAGCCTTTCGCTTCCTCACGAATTTTCCTCCTATCAGGCGACCCCAGTCCCGTCCATGTTACCTTTTCATACTCCCTTCCATAGGGCGTTTAGGGTTTAGGGTTTAGGGTTTCGGGTTTAGGGTTTCGGGTTCTTCCCTTTCATCGAATCTCAGAGCGACCCCCTGGCCTCATAGCTTGCCGGGGCCCACCCCGAAGGTGCAAATGAAGTTGGCAGCAGCCCTGTAAGCCTAAACCTTGGGATGTTCCCCCTTATGCTACGGTTTAGGGTTTAGGGTTTAGGGTTTAGGGTTTAGGGTTTAGGGTTTAGGGTTTAGGGTTTAGGGTTTAGGGTTTACTTAGGGTCTAGGGTTTAGGGTTTAGGGTTTAGGGTTTAGGGTTTAGGGTTTAGGGTTTAGGGTTTAGGGTTTAGGGTTTAGGGTTTAGGGCTAGCAGTCCTTAATCGGGACTATAGTACCCCTATTCTAATCCCTAAGTATGAAGGACTGGTAGTATACGGGGGAACATCCCAATCCATATGCCGGAACCCGAAGCCCACAAGCCTACGCCTTATTCCTTGGGCGGTTACAGTTACCACGGGCAGGGTTCCGCAAACTTTCAACCGATTCCTGCATTTTGGGGTTTGGGGTTTAGGATTTAAGGTTTAGGGTTTAGGGTTTAGGGTTTTGGGGTTCGGGGTTTAGGGTTTAGGGCTCATGGTCCGAAACCGAGATCTTTGCATCCTCAGTTCCGGAGCGCAGGCGCGTCTTCTTGTCTGCGGGAATGAACACACTCTTTGCTGATAAGAACCACCCCTAAAAGAATAATATTCTTCCTTACATGTCAGTATCATCTTTCGTTCTTTTGTTTGTTGTTTCATGTTTTTTTTTTTGGGGGGGGGGGGGGGGGGGGGGTGGGGGGGGGTTGGGGGGGGGGTGGGGGGGGGTTTTGGGGGGGGGGTTGGGGGGGGGGGTTGGGGGGGGGGTTTGGGGGGGGTGGGGGGGGGGTTGGGGGGGGGTTGGGGGGGGTTGGGGGGGGTTGGGGGGGGGGGGGGGTTTGGGGGGGGGGGGGGGGGGGTTGGGGGGGGTTGGGGGGGGGGAGGGGGTTCTTAAGCAAATCGTAGGAAACAATGCAGCCATAGACCAAATGCAGCCCTGGACCCTATAAACCCTAAACCCTCAACCGCACGGCGTGCACGGAGCCCAGCGCGATTTGAGCTCGGGGGCTTTGCAGGACAAGGTCGACGTCGTGATCGCTCCAACGGCACTTCACCTGGGCACCTCGGTTGCAATCGCTTTGGGTTTAGGGTTTAGGGTTTAGGTCCAGGGTAATTCGTTTCATGTTCTTGAGGCGTGTGTCGTTTACTCGAGGCAGGTAGGATTGGAGGAAGAGGGGCGGTAAGCTATCGGTTACTTGTCATCTTTCTTTGACGAGCTGGTGACAGAGTTTTTACCCCGACGCCGTTAATGTGAGAAGCCCTCAACCTCAATCCAATAAGCCCAACCTTCAATACCCAGCGTTTCACAGATGCAAAGTCTATGGCTAGTGTCTAGGCCCTGGGGTTGTTAGTCAAAACCTGTGTAGAACAGAGAACTTTAGCCGCAGCAAGCTACGTTCAGCAAATGCGTGGAGGAGGTCTAGTTGCACATCAATCAGCCAAATGGTACGGCTTGTAAGCTTCAGCTATGTTAGCCTGGACATCGTGAGTTTCAGGATGTAGAGATTCCTAGGGACGGGGTAGGTAACCTTCAACCTTTTTGGTAAAATAGAATCCTATACTATGTATATATTAAAGATTAAGCTTTGTTGGGCTAGGGTAGCACCCTAAACCCTCAACCCTATACCATTTATATATTTAAGATTAGGCTTTGTTGGGCTAGGGTAGCACCCTAAACCCTAAACCCTAAACCCTAAACCCTAAACCCTAAACCCTAAGTCCCCAAGGATCCCACCTGAGTCCTCATCCGAAAAGCTAAGGATCCGTCAAGGCCGGCTTGGAAGGCCTTGGCATGCAGGTTGGGCCATTGGGCAATTGAAGGGGGTTTAGGGTTTAGGGTTTAGGGTTTTGGGTTTAGGGTTTTGGGTTTAGGGTTAGGGTTTAGGGTTTAGGGGGTCTTCCGGCACTTGGGTGTGTTTAGGCTTCGTGGGTTTCGATATTTTTAGAGTGTAGGGATGAGGGCTCGAGGCTGGGTGAGAGGTTTGGTGGGCCTATGGGATCTTGTGGCCGCGAATTGAAGGCGCCCGCGGATGCCAGGACGAATCGTAGGTGCCAGTGGATGCCACGACGACTCGATGTGTTTGGCTTGTGTAGAGTGACGCGACCACGACATTCCCTCTTTGTAGCTTGTGACCCCAACTCATGTTCCTAGACTTGTGGTCTCTGTAATACAGTCCAATGTGGCTACGAAGTCTATCGACTGAAACATGTGTAAGAAGCGGTACCCCTAGAACAATGGCTACTAGGTCAGTTTCGAGACTGAACAGGTTCAGCTGTACAAAGTGGGCGCTATCTTAGTAGCTGAGTAGGAAACCTTCAACATTTTGGGGTATGTAGATATTTATATATATATATATATCATCCTACCACAATTGAAAGGTTAACCTTTTTTCGCCCAGGTTAGTCAGCCATCTAGCGTGCAGGTCTCGCAAGTAGCATCGGCTGCACGTTGCTGAGCAGGTGTCTTCGCAGAACGTGGGCAAGAATGATTCTTCGCAGCACACAGCCCGTAAGCGTGGGACCGAAACTGCAAATAAGATCCAAGCCTCTGTGGTTGGAGGATTTTGGGGCTTAGCACATTTAGGGTGCTCGATTTCTGTTCCTTTTGCGCGCGCGTGCGTTTCAAAGTACCTTAGCTCCCATTGCCAGTTGCAAGTGCAGTACTTACAATCCTGCATGCATTTTTTCCTGAATCTCGACCTTAAACTGGCTCTGCCTCAGAGATGGCAGTTTAGGGCTTTTCGGGTTTAGAGTTGTTTAGGGTTTAGGGTTTAGGGCAGTTTAGGGTTTAGGGTTTTTCGCAATTCCTCAACAAACCATCACTGGTTCCTTTGCCCTATACCTGGGGGCCCCTGGAAGCTCAGCAGGGTGTTTTGGGCGCGTGTTGGGCGGTCGAATGCCAGTAGGTCGGATGGCTTCCACTAGGTGAGGAGATAAGGCCCCAGAGCCCACAGGCCGGTTTTTTTGGTTTTCGTTGTTCTTTCTGCAGAGATCGGGGGGAAGGAGTCAACTGTGAGATCAGTTGTATACAGTTATGGAGTCATATCCCATTTTCACACATCCTCGATCAGCGCCTCTAATTTAAAGGCTTTCCAACCAGACCATCTCAAGTTAAGTTCAGGAAATGGGCGCATTCACTGGCGAGTGGACCGCCAGGGGCCCGGGTGGCTACGCATGGAGAGAAATTTGAGTCCAGCTGCCTTCAGTTGAGAGTTGAGGGATCAAGGAAGTTCAGAGAAGTTCAACTGATGGCTTAAACTAAGAGGTGTTAAGTAAGATTATTATAATTCTTATCATAAGGTGACTTGGATGAAAACTCACGCCCAGGCTCTCGAAGTCCAGGTCGATTCTTTTTTGGGAATGCGTGCCCCATCTGTCGCCTACGACAGGGACTTCTAAACTCAGCCAAAGACCTTAGACCGCATGCTTTCTTCGACAACTCAGGTATCTGCCCTCTTGACTTCGCGCCCTCTCAAGTCGTAGTCCACACAATCTCAATTGAGACGTACCTCCATGGGATATTATACCCTATAACCCCTCAAAAAGGCCCTTAAGAGGGTTGGTTAGGGGATTATAAGGCCTAATGGCCCATGCTGGCACCTGGCACTGTGTGTCGGCCGTCAGCTCCCAGGCCACGCACTTGCAGGACATGGAGGTGCCGATGTCTTCTCTTGCCTTGAAGGGGGGCTTCGCTCCCCCTGAGCGTTTATCAAGGCCCTATGAACCCACCACGTGCCGCGAGAATCTCGATGATCCCTCAGAATCCCTCATAGGATCCCTCGATGCCGAAACGGTCTCAAAAGTCCCCCTGCACCTTCGGGCATCATCCACTTGACTGAAGTCCTGGTGTAACATGCAGCTTCGCAGCCGGGAGGAACCAGGTCCTCTTTAAGGGGTGGTAGTCATCAGCTGGATCGCTGTAATCCCAGAAATTTCCAAGAGAGCAAGTTCTTGCATGCTCGCCCAGTGCCCCTAAGCCTCCTACCTGGCCAAACCGACATCACCTAAACCCTAAACCCCAAACCCTATGTTCCGGAAGGTGCCATACACGCTCATCGGCCACTCGGAGCGCCGAAGCAAGTACGGAGAGTCAGACGAGGCGCCGACTTCGGGGAACTGCGGAAATGGGATTGGAGTCGGGTCTGCATGCGCGGAGGTTTGGATATTGCCCGGTATTACTAGCTTGCTTCTTGTGTTGCTATGAACTGATGGCGAGCTTCTTCAAGCCGGAGCACCGCAACTCCCCCTCTGTCCGAATCCTCACCTGGAAGGACACGGCCGTGAAGGTGGAGAAGTGCCAGGCTGCAGGCATCAAGGCCCAGCAGCCGTTGGATTAGGGTTTGGGGTTTAGGGTTTCGGGTTTAGGGTTTAGGGTTTGGGTTTAGGGTGTAGGGTTTAAAGTTTGGGCTTGGCTTGAGAAGTTGCTGTCTCGGGGGTCAGACTTAGCAACACCTAAACCCTAAACCCTAAACTAAACCTTAAACCCTAAACCCTAAACCCTAAACTCCCAAGAAGACAGGTGATCTTCTGCATTGGCGAGCTCCTGGAGGAGCGCGAGGCCAACAAAACTGACGAGGTGCACAGGGTGCATCCTGACACTAGGACCCGGAGTAGGCCCTTCTTGGGTTTAGGGTTTAGGGTTTAGGGTGTAGGGTTTAGGGTTTAGGGTTTAGGGCTACTGGGACCTCAAGTAGGCCCTTATTTCCTTTTCTTCGGGTTTCCCTCATAGTCCCCTTAACCACAAAAAGGGTACCCTTGCTATTCCTAGGTTACTCCTGGGTCTGGGACATGTATTGCTTGGGATGCTCTCTCTTGTACGAACAGTCCTTAGTAGGGATTACAATAGCGGGCACTATAATAGGGATGATTATCGCGAGTACTATAATCCGGATTAAGGACTGCAAGGGGGAACATCCCAATTGCGGAAACTGTCCTGCAAAACAGACTTTCTCCAGACCCACTGCTTTTGCCCGAGTGACGTCAGGTTCCCCCAGACTCTAGGTACCAGTACAACACATCTACGCTGTGATAGGCTGGCGGGTGTGGGATTCCAAGCCATGCAAGCTCCAAGCCGCTTTAGGGTTGGCGGCCAGGCCCTTGTCCTTGAAATTCCCTGTTTCACAGACTCTAGGTAGAGTACCCAGGGCTGTTTCTTCAAGATTTGGGGCTGGTTCGTATCTTCTTTCCCACATCCTAAACCCCCATCAACCGCGAACCGTAGAAGCCAAAGAAGCTTCTTCAAGCAAGGTGAACAAGCGCCAGCTCGCTGCCGTGATCCCAAAAATCACGAACTGGGACTGCCTTCGGGTGGATTTTGGATGTAGAGAAGCGGAGGTTTGTTTCCCTTGTGTACACTTTATTTCGGTAGTTCATTGTTCCAAAGCATGAATACAAGTGTAGAAATAACAGCTGTTAAATAGTAAAACATTATCGTGAAGCAAGAGCAAATACTCTCTCTCTCTCTATAGATATATCTCTCTCTCTACAATATATATATATATATAGTTGTTGCCTACATATGAAATGGCTCTGACTCTGTTTCAGGGTTTTTGGGGTTTGGGTTGGGGTTTTGATGCCGCAGGACAACATTGTCATCGCCTACGAGCCTGTCTGGGCAGCTCGGCACGTTAAATGGCTAAGCCCACTGCTTGGGCTCTTTGGTTGTGGTCTTTCGCTCCTTCGAATAAGCCGTTGCGATGCAACCAAACTAGCTCGTTGAGCATGTTCGGGCCGTTGTGGGACGAGGCCCCTGCTCGGGCATAGCCACAGAGCCTTAAGGAAATTGCAGTTCACTTCGGGTTGTGGCCTAGGGCAGCGAACTGCAAACAGCAAGATGTCTGGAACCCACACAGAGCGCCTCTCCTTGTAGTGCGTGTGGTAACCCGCATGGGCCCTGTCTTAGGCACCCGGGCCCGAATCAAAGTGCTCGACCCTCCATCTTCAAACCAGAAAATTGCGGCAGAACAAGTCCCTGAGGCTGTCTTGCTTCCGGAGCTTTTGGGAAAGTGGGGAATGACGTATAAGCACTACTGCTATGTGAGTTCGTTGAGGAACTGCGATAGGGTCTACTGCTCCACCCCCCGTAAGCAACAGTAACTTTTGGAATGCATGAGCGAGTCATCTTTGGCATTTTCCGTGTTGACGGTCAGGAACCCCCACTCACTCCCCACTGCTCCTCCCCCTCTCCCCGGCCCCTCGCGTTCCAGCTTAGGGTTGTAGGGCTTCGGGTGGGGGCACAGAGAAGCCTCACAAAGAACAGTGCTTTCTCAGCCCAACACATCCGAGAGGCCTGGTCTAACATACTAAGGACGCCCATTGCGGCCAGATTTACTTCTTCATCCCAAATTCACAAACCCTATGAGTTTCACAGATAAAAAAAATCCCTAAACCCTAAACCCTAAGCCCTAAACCCTAAACCCTAAACCCGAAACCCGAAACCCGAAACCCTAAACCCTAAACCCTAAACCCTAAACCCTAAACCCTAAACCCAAGCACCCCCAAATGATTTCGCATGGCAGGCCATCGGCACCGGCAAGGTCGCCACGCCGGAGCAAGCCGAGGAGACCCAGGTCCCCTTCCACAGAAATGGGGGGGGGGGGGTTGGTTTTAGAAGAGCTCAGCTGGGTTTAGGTGGGGGTGGGGGGGGGTGGTTCTGGCAGTCTGGGGCATATGTGTATATATGTATGTGTGTGTGGGTTGCTAGGTACCAAGCGGACAGGTTTGGGTTCTGAACGTTCCTTTCCTGCCCAAACAAGTTCATTGCTCTCCAAGCCTTCTCTGCTGCAAAACGAGGCTCCTGGGCCCCAGGCTCTCCCTTCCAACTCTCCATCGGCCCCCACGACAGAACAACACGATCTGTCAATCTAATCGACGAACAGACCGGGAGAACGGGTAAGTAGGTGTGGAACGGGGCGGCGGGTGGGGGGAAGGGGGCGGGGGTAGGGGACCCGTTAGGGTTTCGAACACCGGGTCTGAGGCCTATGATCATGTGGTTTGGGGTGCAGGAATGATTAGCTCCATGGAGGTAATCTCGATCATGCGCGATGTGCAGTAAAGGAGGGCTGTTCACGACTGCGAATTGGCGTTCAGACATGTTTTCGGAAGCAGCAGCAGAAGAAGAAGAAGAAGAAGAAGAAGAAGAAGAAGAAGAAGAAGAAGAAGAAGAAGAAGAAGAAGAAGAAGAAGAAGAAGAAGAAGAAGTTGAACGTGCCCGTGCCCTTGTCGCGGCCGGCACGGAGTGAGGACCAGTCAACCACATTCGCGGGGCCTCTTAAGGACCTTAGTCCTCCAAGCGACGCGCAAGCTCCTATGGAGTCCTACGCGTTCCGCACGCCATGCCGCGCGGACCAAAGTTTACACGCTGTGTCAGCCGCGTGCACGCTCGCCCACCAACCGTCCCGCTAACATGTCTGGTTCCAAGATGCTTGGAGCGACAGGCTGAGGAAATTGTGGTCCCAGGCTTGTGGGAAAGTCTGCGAAACGCGGTTTAGGGTTCGACTTTCTCCTTCGTCTTGCTTGCAAGTCTTTGGGAATGAGGGGTCCCGGTCTACGGTGGAACGATGTTCAGCCACCCCCTCCAGACCGAACCCTCCAATCCCAAAAGCCAACCCGCACCAATGGTTTTGGCACTCAGGCCAACATTCGGGCCTACCTCAAGGCGTGGAGTCTTTCAGCGGCTTTGGGTGCGGGAACTCTGGGGTCCTTGCTTTGGGTTTCGGGTGCCAGAATGTCAGAGGACAAGGGTTTAGGGTTTGGGGTTAGGGTTGGGATCTGCTTTAAGAAGTGAGGGCTGAAGAGAGCTGCCTTTGCGAGCATCGGGTTGCCTCGGCGGGGCTCCATGCCGCTTCAGCATCTTCGGAGATGCGCGCTCTTCGGTTTAGTCTTTTTTTGCTGCGGCGGTGGGAGGGGTAGAGTGAAGATTGAACGCTTTTTTGGTTTTGGTACGTCGGCCAGAAATCCTGAGACGCCGACTTTAAAACGAGGGTCTGTTGCTGTAATCAATGGCTCCGACGGCCGTCCTCTCTAAACTTGCAGAACGCAAGTCACTGCTGGGAAATGGAACCTCCAAAGCTTGCTTTAGTGCCGAGTTCTGCGTAGGAAGCCGTCAGCGCAGAGGTGGCTGACAAGGTGGATGGGAGGGTTTAAAAGCTTCGTGAGCTTAATGCATATAGGGGTGGGGATAGTTACTACTAGTATTCCTTCATGGTCCCTTCAGAGTTATACTCAAACTAATCCCCCAAAGCCCTGTTCCATTTATTGAGGCCCCTACATGACCAGTGTTGGGTTCGTGCATCACAGAGGGGAGTATGTTCCCCGTTGTACTAACAGTCCTTACTCGGGACTATAATACCCTAAACCCTATAAACCCTCAACCCTAGGGGGTACTATAATCCCTATTAAGGACTTTTAGCATAAGGGGGAACATCCCAAACCATGCATGTGGAATGTGCCAAAAAGCCTGAGACTTCTACGCAGCAAACTAAGACCAAGAGCAA
This sequence comes from Symbiodinium natans, assembly GCA_905221605.1. Taxonomy (NCBI): domain Eukaryota; class Dinophyceae; order Suessiales; family Symbiodiniaceae; genus Symbiodinium; species Symbiodinium natans. The sequence goes on along the minus strand of CAJNDS010001114.1, from coordinate 450,045 downwards.
GACCCATTCGAGACGTAGGGTTCAAGATAACCTTTTGAATTGCCTTCTGCTGGTATCAGACAAGCTGGTTGGCACACATAGTTCTGAGTATGCAAAGACTTTGCTGCTCATGGCCTCATAAACTCGACGGTTTTGGTGTTTAGGGTTTTTGGTTTAGGGTTTAGGGTTTGGGGTTTTGGGGTTTGGGGTTGGGCTTGAGCAAGGGCCCACGTGACCCCGAGCGCCTAGCTGCCAAATGCAGGAGTCTTCGGGCCTGTGGCTGGCTTTCAAGGGTTTCAGAACTCTTACGGAAAAGCTTGAGCTTTGCAACCTTGTTTTGGGCTCTGCGATGCCACGAATTCAGTTGAGGGGCTCTTAGCTACCTTGGGCCTTAGCTGGGGGTACGGTCGGTGTCGGTTGTTGGGCTTACGTTTTTGAGGACTCGCGGTGGTCTTGGCCTTGAATTTTCTCTGGAGTTCCTGAGGGTGTTGAACCATGGTGGCCATGACTCTCCAGTCTCCAGTTTGAAGATCGTTCTGGTGTCGTTTGGGCCCAAGCTGTTCACACGTCCGAGGTAGAATCCGGGGCGGTCAGTGTAGGCCGAAGGCCTTCCACGGTCACATCTTGAACTAGACCCCCGCCCGGTCAACCACTACCCTCAACACCCCAAGGTCGAAGTCGAAAGTGTAAGCCCGAAATCGTGCTACGACCATAAGCCCAAACACACGACAGTTGATCAACGTCACCGGCAAGCTGGTAGGGTCAAAATGGATGTCGGGCAGCGGCCCAAGCCCCCACAGAGCCGGAAGGTTCCGCCCTAAACTGCCCTAAACTGCCCTAAACTGCCCCTAAACTGCCCTAAACTACACTCCCAGAAGCCCTTAAGCCCCCCCATACTCCCTAATTCCCGGGCCCCCCGCTGATGATCTGGTACCATGCCGACTCCTGGACCGATGTCCTCTTCCGATGGGAGGGAACGACCATCCAGGCCTGCCAATGGGATGTCTTGGAGGGTTTTGGGGTTTAGGGTTTATACGATTTAGGGGTTTAGGGTTTACAGGGTTTAGGGTTTAGGGTTTAGGGTTTAGGGGTTGGGGGGGGGGGGGGGTGGATGTTTTGGGTTCAGTCGGTTCAGTGCTCCTCAGCGTGCAGGGCTTCATGTGTCTTGTGCTGTTCCGGGCTTGCCTCAAGTCTTATGTAGCAACGATGCTATGCCAGCGGGCATTGGTGCCTTGAAGGGTACTATTGGGGGTTTCCGAAATTAGGGGTACCCTATGGGCCCTTTTTATAAGGGAATCCTACTATAGGGGTGCTAATTGTCGTAAACTCCCAAGTAGAGGCTGGTGGAAAGTTGCATGTTGAGGGTGATCAGCGGCATCGCCACGACACGTGGAGTGGTGCGACTCCTCGAGTGTTCCGGGGGTCATCTGCTCAATCCAAGGTTTTGACCTTCAACTCAGACCGAATCGTCCACCCGATGTCATGTTATTGCACTGTTTCCACTTTCCTAGACAAAGACTTCGGAAAGCTCTCCCTCAACAACGGCCAGTTGGTTAGCATCTCCGTCTTGTAAAGCACATGTACTCCTTTCCAGAACAAAAAATCAGCACACAATCATACAGGGCTTAGCAAGTTTTCTCTCGACTCAGCACCGGTTGTCTTTGATCTGCCCTGCTCATAAGTTGCATCCCTGGTGTACCAACTGACTTGCAGCTTTTCCTTCGTCAGATTGACCCATCCACTGTTCCATGGAAGTTCCAAATCATTAAATCCGCAAAAAATCTTGCAAGTGGTTCTGCCCACATGGCCCGGTAGCATCAAGAGCACCCAACAGCAGCGACACACAACCCGCTCCAAAAGGCTGTATGGAGCTAGACGCCAGGCATTTAACCTTTTATGTCGGAGGCGACTTCTGCGTCCGTTCATGGTATGCCCAAGATCCGGATATCAAAATCTGGTTGTGAGAGCAGTGCACTAGAAAAGAGCCCTCTCGTCGACGTTGGTGCAATTGACAACACATCAAAGGCTGGCAGTGGATTGAATGTCGAATCAGGTTTTGGCTTGGCCAGATGTTTCAGTGCGGTTGGCACAGACACGGAGCAATTGCACGGTGAGTTGGTTCCAATGGGACAATCCTGGGACTCATGGCCCCGAACGTTGGGGGTGTGTGTCCCTAAACCCTAAACCCTAAACCCTAAACCCTAAACCCTAAACCCTAAACCGTGTTGCCGCAGGCCTGCAGCACCAAGCTGGGCACCTTCTTCCTGTACGTGGTGGCGGCGTATGCACTGGACCCTCGGACAAGTCGATGGTTCAAACTCAAGTCCAACAATATTAATTTAGGGCCTTAATAATAGGCATAGGGTTTTGGGGGTTACTATGGTATATTTGTAAAAGGGACCATAAGGGAATACTATTAGTGATTTTGCCCCCGACCCCTGTATAACAAGGTCCATCCCGCAATGGCTTTTAATCTTCATCGGGTTCTGTCCGTTGTCTCCCAGGCTTCTTTTACTGGCATTGCGTGTTGAGGTGAACTTGACATTGCGCGACCGTCTGATTCGGAGTGGCTTTGTTGCTCAACATGTGTTTTTGGGGTTTTGGGTTTTTTATTTACGAGTTTTACAGTAGGTGCGTTGTTGCCCCGGGCGCAAGGAAGAGTTTCTGGACACGAATTTCGGCGATGCCTTCAAGCATAGTGAGATCTGGGGCAGCTGGGCGGCATCAAGCTTCCAAATTCACCCTGTCTCCGCCACATGCTTGTTTCGTCTGCATGATGGAGAGCGATGCTGCCCGAAAGTTCACCCTAACCTTCTCCGCCGTATGACTGGACCCAGACTGGCCTTAACCCTTGTAGAACCCTACACCCCAAACCTAAACCCTAGACCCTAAACCCTAAACCCCAAACCCCTTGCCGTGTTTTTTTTCAACAGCCTGCTGCAGCATCTCCGAACAAACAACGAGAGTCGTTTCATTCCAAGCCCAAGAGCTCGACCCCATGCAAACTCTGGCGCAAAGTGTATGATTTGCCAAGATGCTCGAGAGGCGCCCAATCTGCCACCCATGGCAGTACTGGTGGTACCAGGATGGGCTATTAGACCCTATCACCCTCAAAAAAGGCCCTTTATAGGGTTGACTCTGGGGACTCTAGGGCCTATTAGCCCATCCTGGTACATGGTCACAAGTAGTGCGTGGAAACGCGGCTGCGGGTAAAGCCCGAGCAGTGAGGCGTAGAAGCCTTTTCTCTCAACCCTGGACCGCTTGAGGCCATTGAATTCAAACCCTGAACCCTGGGTCCAAACCCTAGATCCTGTAGGCAAGTGCCTCTGCTTTCTGATCGTCTTTCGTGCCAACTCCTCGTACAAGCGCTACTGGGAGGGCCGGATGCATGCGGCGCCTTAGCTGAAGCAGAAATCTAGGAAGGGGCAGCAGCTTCGGGGTGTAACCATTGGGGTTTTGGTTTGGGTGGGGAGCTACTAATAAACATCCAGGGCCGGAGGGGTGAGGGTTGTGTGGTCTATATGATTCCTTGTCGTGTGGCAGCTTAGAGTCCAAGGTTTGGGATTGGCCGGGCCAGCCGGAAGCTCTAAGATTCAAGCCCCCTGGACCCAATCCAGCAGCCGCTGTCTCGAGTGGAGAAAGAGAGGCTTGATCAGAGGTCCGGGGCCCAAACATGCACAGGTCGAGAAGGTACAGAGACGCTGGGCAGACCTTCAAATGGACGGCTGACGCAGCAACATGCACGGTTCCTATTCCCTTGGTGTTCTCACAGGTTGAGTTCTACTCGAACCTCCGATCCGTGGTGATGCTGGCCTGCGGCCTTTTCCGAGGACGCAAGGGTGTTGGCTGGGGGAGTGACCAGGTGGGGTTTGGTCTGACCTGTTGGGGGCCCTTCAGAGCGCCAAAGTCAGGGTAGCCCAGGGAGGCAAGGATCAAGCTGGGAGGGGCATGGGTGGAGTTTCACAGGGAAGCCGGGAGTAATGGGGGGCAATTCTAAAGTACTCAACCCGAGCTTCAAGGCATTCCGTAATGCAGTTTGTTTGGATGCAGGAGGGCAGGGCCAGTACCTTTGGAATCGAAGGTAGCGCGGCTGCACGGGGCCATTGATCTCTTTCAAGGTCGATAGCGTGTAGGGCAGGGCTTTCTGGGTGGTTGGATCGAGACTTGCGCGACCCACTGCCAGTCTCTGGAGTTTAGGGTTCGCGGCAATGGGCTTTATGGGGGTTTGGACTGGGTTGGTGGAAGGTTGAGGAAGCGTCCCTTGACTGGGTGCTGTCCAACAAGCCGGGTGTCTAGATGACTTGCTTGGAGAGTCGTGTGAGCTGCGCTTGATTCATGTGGGAGCTTACGTGAATTGGAAATCGGCTGCGCAGCCATTTTCCCTGCAGGGAATAAGTTCGCATAGGAGGCAGGGATGGAAGACAGGCCCGAAAGGCAATAGGCTCCATCGGATAAATTCGGCTTCTTCTGTCGGAAGTGGCCGGACAATGAGCCCGTAAAGAGAAAATTGTTTGATTGGTGCGAAGAGAGGCAGTCTGTACTATCCGAATGGGTCGTAGGCAGGGCGTAAGCTGCGTGTAGCCTGGGCATAGGCAGTCTCTTTGTAGCAACCCTTCCGTGTTCAACGTCCAAGCACAGGATTGGGAACCAAGGTTCAGGCTATATTGATTGTTGGAACAAAGGTCAAGAACTTTTGATGCGTTGAACCTTTACGAGGTCGGCACTGGTTCCGCGTAGGCCTTCCTCAAGCACACTGGTTGCCTGCGTATTCCGACGTAGCTAGTCTTGCATAAGGTGCGTTCCCCCGCGCGTAGGAGGTCCACAAGATGGGAGTCTGCCAAACAAGAAGAATATACAGAAAAAAGAACACTGCTCATGTAGGAAAGCAGCCGCAACCCTGCAACCTAAACCCAGGGTTTAGAGTTTAGGGTTGAGGGTTGAGGGTTTGGGGTTTAGGGTTTAGGGTTTAGCTCCAACCAAAGTCCTCTTCGAGGTGCGGGGAGGATGGCTTCAACCTACCTTGGAAGCAGAGCCTGGACGATGAGGTGCGCTTGCCTTTCTTGGGGGCTCGGGCACTTCGTTTTCTTGGTGTTTAGGCTGTTTAGGGTTTCCGGAGGGTTGGAGTGCTCGAAATTCAGAAGGAATGTCTGGCACGTCGTATACGATCCTGAGGAGTGGGGATGACTGTATTCCCCCTGGGCCCCCGGATACTGTAGTGCAAGAGGTGGCCACACCAATCAGCATCCACAGGAGGGTAAGGCATGTTCGCTTTGAGATTTGGGGGGTCAGTCGCAGTCGCGTCGAGTGGCGAGGTGCACTAAACCCGATTGTTAAGCTCCAAAAAGCCGAAGCAATAAGTCCTTGGTCCTCTTGCCAACTCCAGGCCGAAGATCGCCACACCTCAGATTACCTTGTGTGGTGTCGGGGGATTGAAGGTGGTAGGGCTCTGGAACTCTTAGCAGCAAGGAGCCAGGAACCCAGAACTCTACAACCCTCGAACTCCCCGCTACCAAGACGGTTTCATGCATACCTGTCACCTCAATAGCGCAAGTAATCGCTTCAGGTATCTACACGATGTTTTTGCTTCCATGTCTTGCAGCCTTAAACCCTAAAAACCTACGTCAACCTTACAGCCTTGAACCCTAAAAACCCTAAGTCAACCTTACACCGCTGTTGGTGTTGCTGGGTGGTCTCTTCAGGACGATTTCAAGGCCTCGCGCGCCCGGAAGGACGTGGTCCGGCGGCTTTGCTATATAGCCCTGTTATCCTCTGAAGCCCTGACAGCCCTTAACCCGATACGAAAGCCTCTGCCCTCTAAGACCCAAACCCTCAACCCTCAACTCTCCACTCTCAACCCAATCACATAGGACCTCAAGCTCGGAGTTGGACGGTCGTGAGTCGCTAGACCCCAGACAGTGAGAGACCATGGGACTTTAAGGAGCACTTCATTGGTCCAAGACCACCTCCAAAATGCACCGAGATCATCCCAAGCGCTCCAGGCAGCCAACATTCCATTGGCACTCGAAGAACATCCCTCAAGAGAATTCCCAGGGCACCACAAGAACACTTCAAGACAGGCGCTCCAGGCGGAAAGCGGATGAGATGAGTCAGGGACCAGAAGCCACGGACGGCAGCATCTCATTTCGCGAGCCTTTACGTCCGTAAAAGGGGGCGACAGTTTCGCATTTCGTGCCAAACATCCAAAAACCAACGAAAAATTGGCATAAACCCATGGTGCGCAGCGGGCGGAGGGGCCCGGGCAGTTCCGACAATCTAGCCCACTGGGGAAAAAGTCTCCAAGCTCAACCAAAGCGGCAGGATGCCGGTCTAGCCAGGTTGCCTGCAATGGGTCATTTCTCAAAGACATGGTCCCTTTTGCCCCTATTATTTAGGGTACGTACCCCAAAAGGGACCATAGTTTGGAGAGCTCACCATATAGGTACCATGAAGCCGGAGGGAGCGCAGCCGGGGCAGAAGTATGCAGGCCAGCCCCAAAACGACCCTAAACCTCAAGACCTGCGCCCGAAAGCCCTGTAAGATAATTACCTTGCGATGAACGAAGCAGTAGCTTTAGATCTACACCTACGCCCGAAGAAGCCCACCCTGGAAATTGGGGGGTAAGGTCTCCTGAGTTTGGGGCCTTTGACGTTTTCAAGCTGATTCCCCTGGGACGTTAGGTTCGCCATCGCCGCTGCTGTCGGCCTCAAGATCCACCTCCGGATGAGCAGCTCCGGCGAGCCCCGCTGGGTTTTTTACGATTCTACGGCTTGCTTTTTTGTAGCAGAGGGAAGGAAGAAGCAGTGTCGTTATCCGGTTGCCTTCAAGCCAACTTCCGAAGTCGTTTGTAAAGACCATCGGCTTGCCGGCTATAGGTTCGAGGAGGCTGCTTCAGCGGGCTTGTCACTGTCTTAGAGTGTCCTGGGCAGGCTACTACGATGGTGAGCTGGACGACCACGACAAGTGGAGGCTCAACTGGGCCCTGCGGGCCGCAAACAGCGAGCTAAGCGATCCAGGGTCTATAGGATGTAGTGGCTCTGGTGTTGCTTCATCCAAGGTTTCTCATATTCTTCATCGTATTTTGTGGCGGGACTTGCTGGCTTTAAGGCTTTGTGGCGATGAGGTTCCCGCATCTTGGAGGTTGCAACTAATTCCCTACTGCTCTTGCCCTAGACCGAGAAGCCACAACTGCAGTGAATCCCCCAAAATATTTCGCCATCAGGGGTCCGTTTACTCCCTTTTTGCAGCTTCGGGCGCCCACCCCGACAGGCCGAGCTTAGGTATCGCCAGGAAAATGGAGGGTCATGTTCCTAAGCCTGTTCAAGGGCTTAGTGGATTGTAGGCTTCAGAGATGGATGAAGATGATTCCAGACGATGTCGGCTTTCAGGGTCTAAGAGCTCAGCGGGTAGACGCCCTCTTTCGTGCTCCCAAGGATCGCATGCGCCTCCGCACGCTGATGACCGAAGAGGCAGCCTTCAGAACCTGCAACATCTGAAAATACATTCCCTAGGTCTAGGTTGGCTTTTGGGTTTTTTATGGGTTGAAGAAGGCGCCCTATATACAAACATTTTTCAAAAGGTTTTTCAGGCCAACCCAGTTCTGCGTTTCTTACAACCACCGCGGGCTTGTCAGCATATCGGCCTGAGGGAGAGCTGACCTGCTTGGGAATTGGGAGTTGGGGGTGCTCAGTGGTGCGGCATTGAAGTTATAATCCCTACCCAGACGTTTTGCAGGTTCCTTCAGCCCTCATGCCCCAACAGCGTTCTACTGCCATGATGAACTCAGCAATGAGTGGTCGATGCAACTGCTGATGAGCTGACTAGGCCCCAAACAGTCTTTCGAGCGCGGAGCTGGCAGGAGTTTGCAGAGGTGGATCGCGCGATCCACGTCGAAGAGACGCATGAGGAGACGGCCCAGCTTCGAAGTCTGTACAGGTTCTGCTTTAGGGATAGCTGTTCTGCGAGAAATTTTCCTTTTGGTTTGTCAGGCTGGCTGAGTCCTTCGGCCCCCAATGGTTTAGGCGGTTCGGGGTGCCTGAGGGCAACGCAGCCAAGAGTTGACCCGACTTAGGATGAGAAGCGCTGCAGCACGATGTTGCCGGGGTTGTGGGGTTTAGGAGTTCAGGATTCGTGTTGCCCTGAAAAGCCCATGCGCCGCTTGAACCCTTAGCCCCCACATCCCTGAAGCCCCCCCCCCAATCTAAGAAATATTCAACATACCCCTAGGGCATACCCCTAGAAAGACATCAAGGGGTATGGTAAGATCCTCTCTTAGACTCCCTTTATATTAACTTTCATAGGTTAAGGGGTATGGGTTTGGTATGGTGAGTTGTTCTTAGCCCAACCCTGGAGTGCCTGAAGGAGATGCAGCTCCTCTGGTCCACGGGGAAAACCGAGCCGCAGGTGGAGCAGCGTGCAGCGTTTTGGGGTGGGGGCTTTCATTTCCAGGTGCCTTGGGCTTCTAGGCTGGCTCGGTTGGGGTTTGGGATGTTGCGATGGAAAGTTGGAGTGATGTGTGAATGCAGAAGCTATTGTAATCACCCATGAGCCTGCCAGCGAATGAAAGGAGGCCCGAGAATCTCTGACAAGGTTTCAAGGCTAGTTAGGAGCTTAAGCTTATGGTTTCGTAGTCCTCGTGGCAGTCCCTTCGACTAGGTTCAGAGCTCGGGACTTCGTTTAAGATGCATTAGCTTTTGTCTCTGCTTTGCTTCGACTTCGGGTTGGTTTGTGCAACGTACGGTTCAGGTAGCTGTTGCTGGGAGGGGGACGCTGTGGACGCTTGTTTGTTTGGGAGCTTTTGCTGTAAATGTAGGTTCCTAATACGGGTATTTCCCAATATGTGGGTACTGCACCACCATAGAGAAACAAAAGGTTCTGCAATCTTGAAAGAAGCCCAGCAAAACGGCACCCCTTCCCTGGGAAGCCACCATGCTATTGTTTTCGATGGAGGTGGGGGAGCCTTGTCATGAATCCTTATGAGCTTCACTTATCAGCTTATATCCAATACAGAGAAAGTTTGCTGCATTTCCCGCTATTTACTTGTTGGCGTCAAGAGGCGAGCCAGCAGGCTTCTTCAGCATAATTCAAATTCATGAAATGCGTGATCACGCGGGGCAGGAGGACGAATGAATGGGACGAAGACATGCACTGATACATTCTTGTTACTTGCTTTTTTTTAAATTGCATCATGTAGTTTTCAAAGCTCTTTCCTTAACTGTGATACAATTCATACAATACAAACCAATGCATGTCAACTTCAAGTTTCAAGTTCCAATAAAACCGAATGCTAGTGGGATTCGATCCTGCAGTCGATTGTTAAGCCAAGAAATGTTTCTCGGTCTTGTGCGCTTTTCCATGGAAGGGTGAAGCTGCTCAATTGAGGAATGTTCGCTTTGTTCATATTGTCTTGCTAGAGGTATTACCCAACATTGTTTCAGTTTCACACTTTCTGTTGGGGCCGGGCGGCACACCGGGCGAGGAGGCGAGGAGCATGATTGATTCAAGATCAACCCTCGGCCGTGGGTGCGGAATTGCGTGGAGTCCCACAAGTTGATCAACTTGCACTGGCTGCCGGATCGGACAAGTTCTTTTCTCAGTGCTGTCGGCAACGCATGGGGACATGGCTAAGTTGAAGTACCCACCTGCGTGGGCTGCGTGTTCACACGCCACTTTTTTGTTTTGTTCTCAGGGGCCGTCCGAGAGGCGCAACGTAGAAGGTAAGTGAACAGGCGTTTGTGTCCCTTTTCTTCTTAGAACGAGTGAAGGTTGTCAGTGTCCCCCCAATGGCCTTACACATAAACAGGTTGTGTGTTTGGGAACATGGGCCTTGCCCAGAAGAATCATCCATTGCTCGTTTTTACCGACCGAGCTGTACACGGATGATGCAAGAGGCCATGGAAAAGATTGCTTCTGACTTCCAAAACTCAAGACAAACAACATCGAAAGTTTTTTGTGTTATTTGTAGAGAATGGAAACCAAGTACAAGATGCGTGAAGAAATAAGTTTGTCTACGTGTATATGAACACACCTACACATGTATCAACATGCGCTGGCTATGCCCCTGAGCCTCTAGGCCCTACGCAGCTCCTCTTTATAATAACGTATGATGATAGGGTTTGTGAAAAAAGGTGGGTACACAAAGAATCATTCACTTACCTGCTGCGCCAAGCGTTACTTTAAGGGGAGCATCCTAATCCTCAGTCCGGGTGTGGCCCACATCCTCACCCTTGACAAAGAAGGCTCCGACCACACCTTCTGATATCCCTGGGCCTAAGTGGCCTGAATGCTAAACGAATTAAGGTTCTGGAGTGTGTGATCCTGCGTGTTTTCGCGGCAGGTCTTCCACGAGCGCCGCGCGCCCAAACATCCGAACGGACCTTGACATGAAGAGTTTGCTTTCAGTGGTATCTTTTTCTGTGGTTTTGAAAACCCAAACCCAAAGCCCTTTATGAATCCCTGGGGTGGGGGCGGGGGGGGGGGGTTGGGTTGGCAAGAGTGGGCTGTGGTCTTCGATCGGAAGGTTGCAGGGTTTTGCTTCCGGACATCAGGACTGCTTCAGGGTGTTGGTCGTCAGGGCCCAGGAACCCGGCGGAGTGGGACATTTGACCTTTGACAGGCTTGTGCAGTTGAGCATGTCGGACGCCGGCTCAAACGCCCGAGCCCCAGAACCTTCGCTGTGCCAAGGAAGTTTCCTGGTGTCCATGGAGCCCTCCTATCGCCAGCTGCTGGTGATCATCAACTTCCTTCTGCACCCTGGGCCTGCAAAGTGGCGAAAGTCCTATTTTCTATGAAGGTCCTTGCAAAGGTTGTCATGCCTCACAGGAGCAGAACCGCCTTATGACGCCGTATGACAGCCCTGCGCATGTCGACTCTGTATTCGCCGGCTAGCACGTTCATGTCGACTCCATGCTTCCCGTTATTGATCCTTGGAGTGTTGAAAACTGTTGCAGGGGGCTCGAAGTTCAGGCTTCAATTCGGGCTTGGGGCATGGCCGGACCAACTCGTTTAAGCGCTTTGTGGTCAGGAATTGGCTTCCCCGAAGCGCATCAAACTTTGATGAAGTCCCAATTCTCAGACACCCCAATCTCGACGGCCGCCCATGAATCCCAAAAGATCTGTAGCCTATCCCTACACCCAAAACCCTAAACCCTAAACCCTAAGCCTTGAGACCCCGCGACGGCTTGGGCCGAGGATGTCCATAAAGCTGCATGCCAACGAGCCGTACGGCTTCAAGGAGACGACCCTAAGATAGGGGTTGAGGGTTTGGGGTTTAGGGGTTTAGGGGTTTACGGGTTTAGGGTTTAGGGGTCAGAAGGATTACAATTTTATTCCCTTGGTCCCAAAACCCTATTCTAATTACTCAGGCTCCTACACTACAGCCAGAGGACGGGCCTTCAAGCTTACGCATGAGCGCTTATGGGAGCTGCACGATGCCAGCTTTCTTTCGAGGTGGTAGCTAGGTTAGTTGCAACCCCCCTTTTGTTCGCTGAGTTGTAGTTTCAAAGGCTCTGCCCCCCCCCCCCCCCCCCCCCCCACTATGGGGATGAACTCCTAAACCCTAAACCCTAAACCCTAAACCCTAAACCCTGAACCCTAAACCCTAAACCGTTGGCTGGCATCCCTCAGGCCCTAGGAGGAGATGCTCTTGGTAACCGTAAAGGGTGGCAAGCCCGAAGCCTCGAAAGGTGACGTGCTGAAGAAAGCCATGTGGCAGACCCCAGAGCTTCAAAGGTTGACTTAAAAGGACAGGGTGAGAGAAGACGTTAAGCACAACACAAGTTACAGCTGAGCAAGGTGTTTGGCTCCTTCTGAGGCCCTAGAGCCCATAATCCGCCTATTCTTAAGTCCGCCGGGCTTCGAACCCTATACTACGAATTGCTTAAGAACCCCAAAAGAATTAACAAATCATTCGTCCTTATTAAGGGTAGTATAGGGATTGTCATGTTTTTATTCTTTTGGGGTTCTTAAGCAAACAGTAGTATAAGTGCTAACTGTATGTATGGGGCAACTTCGAGAAGCATTGAGGGTTCCAGGTGTGGTGTTCATTAGGGCTCTAGCTGTGCAGCAGTGTGGCGTTGCTAGAAGGCCTAGCTCCACAAACCAACCACCTCTGAAAGCCCCGACCCATACCCCCAAACCCTGAACCCTAAACCGTAAACCCTAAACCCTAACCCCTAAACCCTAAACCCTAAACCCTAAACCCTAAACCCTAAACCCTAAACCCTAGACCCTGGCCAGGAGCGCTTCCTTCCTGAATTCATCAAGATGAGCTCCTCGGCCCCAGAGTCAAGCCGGTTTTTTTTTGAGGTTTAGGGTTTAGGGTTCAGGGTTTAGGGTTTAGGGTTTAGGGTTTGGCCCCTCTGAACCCCTTCAGGTGACCAGCGATCCAGACTTTAGGGTGTAGGGTGCGGCTGAAATACAACATGTGTTCATGTGTATCTACTGTTTGCAAGACCGCCCCCCCTCAAACAAAAGCAAGAAATGTCCTCCTCATAGGGGCAATGTAGGGAGTCTGTAGGGTTGTTTAAAAAGCTCCTGGGGCAGATCCCCTAAGCTCTGAAGCTTGGGGGGTTTAGGGTTTAGGGTGTAGGGTTTAGGGTTTAGGGTTTAGGGTTTAGGGTTTAGGGTTTAGGGTTTAGGGTACGGAATCCCCAAAACTCGGCCGGGCTCAGGCACCATGCTCATGAGATCGCAAGACCGCGCGGCTTGGCGGCACTAGGCTCTCCAAGGGCTTCAGGGCTTTTGCTTTGTCATAGTGGGGTAGCTTTCTACATCTTTGAGGGTACTTAAACTCAATAAGGAATAGACATTTTAAATTTGAAGACTATCCCAACCATGAACTAGGTGAAGGCTTCAGAAGTTCAGAAAATTTTGCTAGGCTGGCTTCGGGGATATTTTTACGTCTTCCTTGTTTGGGTTTGGTAAGGCAACCCTTTTAGACTGTTCCAAAGTGGCTAAAGGCCAATGAGGTTGATGCAGGAGGAAGACAGGCTGATTTAGCTCGGGTGGGACTTGGTCTTGTCTATAGTTCAGATTCCTGACCAAGAAGGTGGTCACCCCAGCACCCTGGCCCTACTTCATAGGCTGATGGTGTAAAACTCCAGACTTAGATTGTCAACGCACTATTTCTACTTGCAACAGGCCCCCCTCACCATAGTTCAACCCGGCTCCACCTTGGTTCAACCCAATGCAAGAAAGCTGTAAAACGGCGAAGCCCTGCAGGGTGGAGAGCTGTAGCCAGGGGTTAAGAGCCGTAATGTCTTAATACCTTCTTTGCGTCACGAGGTCCCCCAAGTCGTGATGCGGTTGCAAGTTGCTAGTATCGTCTTCGCCCAAATGGTCGCTCAACGGAAGCCCTCCGCAGGCAAGTTGCCCTAAACCCTACACGCCCTAAACGCCCTAAACCCTAAAGAAGCCCGAAGACCCCTGACCCCTGCGTGAGCTCCTCCAGCGCAAGTGGGTCCTAAGAATTCACAAATCAGGGGAAGGGCACCGTGAGCCGCAGATGTCGGCCGAAGCTGAACATATTTGCGGTTTAGGGTAATGTTGTGTAGTCGTCTGTGCCGGGGCCGGGGGCCGAGCCATCTCTCTAATTATGCTGCATCGGTATGACTATGACACCTGTTACTACGATGTACACTTTGAATGATTGAGGGCACAGTTGGCACAGAAGGGGCGGCATGGCTGAGGTGAATACCGCGCTGTGCACGCCGCTTCCACTTCCCTACGTGAATTTGGTCCGCCTACTGCTGCTACTCTACCTTCTCTCCATTGTCTTTTACATCCAGCACGAGGCCGGAGCATGCCGAAAACCACAGCCTCAGAATCCGAAAACCACAAGGAAAGTCTTGGACCAGAGCGAAAGGCTTAGAACTTTTATGCTTGGGTAAGAACACATGATCAGAAACGCTACTCGTAAGGTGCAGCCTCCCACCCCCTCCCATTCGGAGGCATAGACGCATCAATGAACAGACTCCGCCGCTTTAGATTGATAAAGTTTCCTGTGGCGCGTCGAAGCGCTGGAAGGAACTTGCTAAAAAGAATACTCCCATGTCAATGTGGATAAGATGGCTTCGGCGTTGCAAAGCTTGGCCCCGCAGCGGAGTCAGAGTAAAACAACGCGCGCAAACTGCGCCTGAGCCCAACAACTGCTCTGAGTAGACCCGAGTTCATGGGCTTCTCAGGGGCCGACTTGCAGTGGGTAATGGGCAGGGGCCTCGAAGACCCAAAATCTCTCAAGGTTCGAGGGGAGTGTACACATCAAGCAGCAGTGTAAGGACGCAAGGACGCGGCTCACAAGACGAGGCCTGCCAAACCCTCAAGAGCCCCATTCTGCGGCCTTATAGCCTCGAAGCCTAGCGTCTGCTCCTGGACCCCCGAAAGTAGGTTAACAAACATGGCCCCGAAACCCGCAAGAAAGAGCCATTCGTTTGCATGCTTTGGGGGTGTATTATAGGGGTCGGAACAATTCCTCCCTTATGGTCCCTTTATAGAAATATTACAAGAACCCCCCAAAACCGTGTTCTGTCTTCTTAAGGCCCCTTTTCTTAGGTAGACCATGTGACCATGGCAGGAGGGGGTCTGGGCCAACATCTTCATGCCAACAGCTGCCCGACCTTCTGGCTGGTTCTTATTGGGGAGGTAGGGTTTAGTGTTTTTTTTTAGTGTCTCAGGTTTAGGGTTTGGGGTTTAGGGTTGAGGGCCCTCTGTCATCCCTTGAAAGTTTATATATATGGCCCTCATTCCCTCATTCCCTACTAAGAACCAGGGAACCCTAAACCCTAAACCCTACTTCCAGACGTGGGCCCTTGCGGGTGACTGGGCTTGTCACTGTACTTGCACGGTAACCCGGGGTTTAACGTAGGCATACGCTGCAGTTTGCGATTGAGAGTTTCGGGTCCCGTGATTTTGGGGGTGGTGAGGTTAACGGGCTCACAGGTGGTCTCAGCACCGGAAAGCCGCATGAAGCAAACCTTGCGCGCCGGGGGGGGGGGGGGGGTGACCTCCTCCAGGATCGCGGACGCTTGCAGTTCAGATCTCTAGAGTAGTTCTGAGCATGCTTCGACTGCTTCATTGCTGCCGGTTTGCTACTTGGCAATCAGCCGGTACAATTGTTTGCATCCAAGCATCCGAGCCAGACACCTCGGTGCCGTCAGTTGGTCAACTGTTGGGCTACCGGCATAAGTCCACTTCCTGCCATTGGCGCTGCCCTTCCTGGACCCTCCTCTGTTACAGACTGATTCTGCGGGCTTCGGCTTTTTGGTCGGCATCCACACCCTGCAGTTGACAGATACCTGGCGCTTAACGTAGGAAAACTCCCGTCGCGATTTCTTTCCCGCACCTTCGCTCCACTTTGCTCCGCTAGAGGGTCGCACTTTTCTCTCGTTGTCAAAAGTGGGAAGTGGATGCATCATCTCCACGCTGGTGCCGTCGACGGCCTCTGCCTCTCGGATCTCAAAGTCTGCTGACATCCGGAGATGAGAGCAACTACTGGCAGGACTGCATGGTCTGCGATGTTCGGAGCGCCATTCTGGCCTCGTGCTGGTCAGTTTCTCGTGTCCTTCCCCATGCCTACATGCAGCCGGACGCGTGTAGCCGACTGCGGAGACACCTGCATCTTAATTAAGGCTCTCTGAACGTCTAAACGTCTAAGAGCCTATGCTCCTCCTTTCAGCCAAGAGAGGAAACGCCAAAGCTTGAAAGCTTTACGAGCTCCACCCTATCCTCGGGGTTTCGTTCAGGGAAACCTCCACGATCTCTTTTAAGGTGTACCTTTCGAAAGGCTATTGTTTCCCATGGGTGGAAGGATTTGGGGGCTTGGGGCGTAAGATAGTGTTAGGGTGTTAGGGCAAAGTTCCAGCGTCAGTGGTTAAGGTTGAGGGTTTCGGGTTTTGGGTTTTGGGTTTAGGGTTTAGGTTTTAGGGTTCAGGGTTTCTGGTTTAGGGTTTAGGGTTTTATGTTTCTAGGTGGTGTGGGGGTTTAGGGTTGAGGGTTTAGGGTTTAGGGTTTAGGGCTTGCAAAGGATGAGGGAGTTTATAGTTCTACGCAAGCTGAGCCATGAGGTTGCCGCTGTGGCTTTGCTGGGCATCGACCAAATTGGCACCGAGCTGGAGATCTGGACGGCGAATGTAGGTTTTAGGGTTTAGGGTTTAGGGTTTAGGGTTCAGGGTTTAGGGTTTAGGGTGTGGGGTGGTTTGAGGAAAGTATCTCGGGTGTTCAGGACCCGTGGAGCTGCAGGCTGCTCAGGGTTGTTTGCGCGCTTTGAAGTGAGGACGTCGGCAGGCTTTTGGTGGGCTTCGTTCGGTTTTCTTTGGGGGTGGGGCGGGGTCATTACGCCCTGCCACAAGCTCAGAAACCTAAACGCCCTACAAGCCTGAACGTTCTGCGCCCCAAGCCTGTAAATCTCAAACCCTTTCCGCGGCCCTTCGAGACTTCACCACCACCCCTCCATATCAGAATCTTTAAAGACTGGATACAGTACAACATTCCGTTTTCGCGCGTGAACTTGTCGCCCGCCTCGATAAGTTTTTTTGTTGCCGTGCATTCGCTCGTGACCTTTTGCCATGCGGCCCTACCTTTCGTTTCGGCTTTACAGGCCTGTCAGTTTTGGCTTTATAGGGCTTAGAGAATGAAAGTTGTCATTCTTTGCTGTCGTGCAGACTTCAAGTTCCTTTCACCTTCGGGTGTTCAGAAACCACTTCCCTGCTAGCTCGGGCTGCTTTTCGCAGCCTGTATCCTTGGGAAGAACGCGCAAGCCTTTGCCACAGCCATGACTTAACAGCCCATTTCCCTCAGAAAAGTCAACAATGATAGGAATGTATTGAAATGCTTATGAATGCGGCAGAGACTCGAAAGATGGATCAACCTTCGAAAGCTCTTATTTCGCTGTCTTTCGCTGCAGACAAGTCAACCAAAACGGGCAGCGCTAGACTGACGTTCTTTAGGAAACAGCCGCCTGAAAACGTCGTCGCGTGTGCGATGTGGGCTCCTCCAGTTGCAGTTTCTTGTAGACTTAGTAGCTGATCCCTACAAAACCAACAGTGTACATTTTTTTGGGGCTTATGAACTCAGCAACTAAGTAGAAAAAAAACATCTCTTGCGTCAAGATAGCCTGCACCAGACTGCCGGGTCATGTTCGGGTGGGCAGTGCCTGGTTTTTTTTTTAATGTGGTGCGCGAGGGTCTCCTTGCTATAAGCCTTGGGGTTCAGCACCTTGACTTTGCCAGCTGCAAAGGAAGGATGGTGGTGGGCCTGCGATTGCAGACATGCTTTAAGAACCCTGAGACCATTCGGAGTTGCAGGAGGTGGCTTATGATGTCTTACCGATGTGCCCGGTTTACAGTACGATTCAGAAGTAAGGCAACACATACAGCGTTTCGAAGCTTACACTTCATTCAGAGTCTGTGGGGTTTAGGGTAAAGTTTAGGGTTTAGTTTTTAGGGTTTCAGGGTTTAGGGTTTAGGGTTTAGCTTGAGGATGAATTTCAACTCATCGAACTCGCCCACTTAGGAGAACCCCTTTGGTGACGATGCCAATGATCTGGACGTCCAGGCCTTGGGTCGCAGGGGTACTATAGGGGTCGGAAAATTACTAATAGTATTCCCTTATGATTCCGTTATCTTTATACTACCACAACCCCAAAATCCTATTCTAATGATTAAGGCCCCTACAGTAGGGGGGGGGGGACACCTAAGTCAAGTCTTGCCGAATAAGCCCCGAGACTTCCTTCGACCCCGCTACACTCCCGCCCCAAACCTCAAAGCTTAAATCTCGCTTGGGTGCCGGGGTGGGGTTGGGGCGGGGGGGGGGGGGGGGGAATTGGTGAGGCTCCTTGGGGCAAACCCCGGACGTTTTTGAGGCTTGGAGCTGACAGCTTCGAAGCGATTTCGTCTTCAGATGAGTTCATGTTTCCACTGAAACCGCGGAAAGCTGCTGCCGACTTGCTCTCAAACAAAGCCTTGGCATTGTTTCAAACATGGGTATTTCGCAAAATAGGGGTACCCCTTGTATGCCCCCAAATAGAGTCCCCTTAGAAGGGACCCCCCCAACAAGGGTACCCTTGTTTTCGGAAACCTCCCCGCATGTTCAAAATCTGTACACTCGGTGCCCAACTTCCCCCATAACACTCGATACCTTTGTGGTCCTTTGCAACCCAGGTCGAGGTTACTGAACCGAACCATAATAATACATAATAGTGTAAGATAAGCTAGCATCATACAATATAACATAATACATATATGATATAACACCATATAGTATAATAGTATAATCATACTAGAATGCATTGATATGGTAATATACTAAGAACTCATATACGCAATAGAATGTAAACATGCTAGAACAATAGCACAATCTTACACTTTTACCAGATAAAAAGAAAAGCCATAATAATCGAACAGTACAATAGTATCATACTCTAATCACATCATGCCGCGAGGCCCCCCCCCCCCCTTCCCCTTCCCCAAGTTATGAATAGCGAAGCAGGAGATGATTTGTGCCTTCGAGAAGGAGATGCTTCGGTTCTTAGACGCTTGGCTTCAGAAGCTTCGGGTTTTAGGGTTTCGGGTTTAGGGTATCTGTTGGCTTGGGGTTCGGATTCAGAGATTTCCGGGTCGGGCTTAGGATTCACATGCTTATGGGGGTGACCGTCTGAGGAAGCCTTGTATCATGGCTCAGGGTGCTAAAGCGAGCAGATAACTTCGATCAGCCTCAAGAAAGCCGGAAGACTTAGACCAAGGTTACAGTCATTTTTGCTACTGGATCTGTCTGACGAGTCTCACGAATGGTGCTTGCAATGCCCAAAGTACATGTTCAAGCGGGGCGGACTTCAAGTCAGGAGGAACGTTCATTCAAGGCAGTCCCAGCTTTGTAGGACCAGTTCCAATGCGCAGTAACGTGCACGCGGGTGTTGCCATTCTCGGGCCTGGGGCCCTGGGGAGCGCCTCCCACTCCCCCAAGTCCAGATTTTTTTTAACGAACCCCCGCGATGCCCACGAGCCCATACCCTAAGGGTCCATGTACCCAAAGAGGGAATACTTGGGCCTTGAGGTATATCTCCTATTTAGGGGCTTTAATGAGGTACATGGACCCTTAGGGATACTAAGCACGACCGAGAAGTGCCCCCCCCACGCTTCGAGTCCAAAGTCTTGGCCTTGTATTCACAAGGCCTGGTTTTAGACTCAGGGATTTGAAGCTTGAGGGCTGAGGATTTATACTATGCAAGTATGGCCTGAAGTTAAACGACTCGATCCAGGAACTGTCTGGCGACTCTTCCGCTCGAAGTTGCTTTGTTTGGCTCCTCGGCAAAAGGCCCTCAACCCGGAGCCCTAGACTCTGAACCCTTTCTGGGTTTTACACCCTCGCCTGCTGCACCTGACAGATCAAGTTGAGGTTTAGGGGCTGGAGGGACCCTTACCCTATCATCCCAAAAGCTACAAAGAACAACCAACGGCAGCACCCGTCACACCTTGAGACCCTGACGCCTCGGCTGGCCGACACTCATCTTTCCATGTTTTCCGTCGCCAAGTCACTGGTCACATGCGCTGTCAAGATAACCCATAATATATATATATATATATATATATAGATATATGATATATAGGATATATGATATGACAGAAATCAGGTGTTTCCCCGAATGTTATCGGTTCTTTCGGGGGTTGAAGGCCCGTAGCCCCCTCCCCGTAGTGGTCTGCCTGGCGCTGGGCGAGTTGTTCTCGCAGCCGCCCCCGCCATTCACTACTATTTGCTTAAGACCCCCCTCCCTCCCCCGCCACAAAAAAAGAGATACTAAGAATCCCGATAATTGCCCTCAAAAGGAAGAATATTTAGTAGTTTAGTCTAAGGTCTCTAGCCCGTTTCGTGTCGTAGGTTCGGGCGGAAGGCTGCACAAAGGCTTACGCTACGGTCTTTCGAAAGCAGCCCAAACCCTAAACCCTAAACCCTAAACCCTAAACCCTAAACCCTAAACCCTAAACCCTAAACCCTAAACCCTAAACCCTAAACCCGACCTCAAGCTAGCACTGGAGCTAATCTAAGCCTGGAAACGACACGGCCCGATCCAGGCTGCCGGTCCCGCAGTTCATGCAAGACGCGCCTTGGTTTTTGTTGGTTTCATGTTTCTAGGTGTGGGGGTTTAGGGTTTAGGGTTTAGGGTTTAGGGTTTAGGGTTTAGGGTTTAGGCATTCCTTGCCAAGCTTTTCAGGGCGATAGCGCGGACGGGAGGGAGGGCACGGGAAAGGGATACGCGGCCCGCAAGCGTGGAAGATCTCAAGCACTCCGCTGCCAACCGCCCATGCAGCCCTGTCTAGTGCCCACCTGCCCTGACATGCGAAAGTCCTGAGGACCCCCCAACCTGAACCCTACAGCCTAAACACCCTAAGCTCACTGGCCTGTCACAGCTTCAAAATCCCAGCTGCCCTGGCGGCTTTTCCTTCCGCCTTATGCAAGGAGTGCTCTAAGCCCTGGCAATGGTACGTGGCTGTCAAGAGCCAGGCAAGGCAGTAAGGGCTCGACCACAAGTTGCTTAGGTTTTGGTGATTCTTGGAACTGGCCGGAAGGTTTAGGATTTAGGGTTTAGGGTTTAGGGTTCAGTGGAGCCTACACTTACAGAGCTCGTCAGTTGTTTGCATAGCACACAGTGTCTCAGAGTCTTCAGAAGCAAGACACCCGAACCTTTTGTCTGGTTGCATGCCGCGCGCACAGTGCCGCCATGCAGGGTTCTGGGCAGAAGCTTTCGATCTAGGGTTTAGGGCTTAGGGCTTAGGGCTGAGGATGTAGGATTAAGCTTGGGGTCACAGCTCTTAGAGCTTTGTGCCTGACAGAGCCCGGACTTAAGTACACCAGCCCTAAACAGCCTGACACAGCTACTACCCAAATCCCCCCCCCCCCCCCAATCAACGCAAAAGAAACTGATGGACCAAGTGGATTGTGGGAGTTTACGATTATAAGGGACCCCTAACAAAGACTACCGAATAGTAGGATTCCCTAGTATAATGACCCCAAGGAGGTACCCCCGAATTTCGGTATTTTTCTTGTCACCAGGTTGAGCACATCAGCATCCCTCGCTCCAGAGGGGCCTGGTGCAAAGATCGGGGAGAGGGATCGTTTGGACATAGGGTATTATGGGGTTTAGGGCCTAGGGTTTAGGGTCTAGTTTCGATTTGAAAACATCTTTAAGGATGGCCAGGCCGAACCCGAACAAATCCTGAAGATGTAACTGATGTAGCAGATTGTAGCAGTTGGTTTGTTTACCTGCGCAGCGTCTTGATTGTTCAGGGATGCAATCATTGAATAACTGATTCAAACTGCTAGACTGCAGACCCAATGTCTTGGTGGGCTTTTCTGACATGTAGTACAGTTAGATGGAAGATTTCAGGAGTGCAGCTGAAGGGACATAGTTGGCAGGTCCAGAGCTTGGGGTTTAGGGTTTCGGGTTTAGGGTTTAGGAGCTTAAATCAAGGGAAAAGGGGACCCAGCACAAAGGGGGGGGGTACGGCCCGGGACTCTGCCCCACCTCGTTACGGTCTGGCTGGATCCCTTTCGAAAAATATACTTGCTCACACCTTTCCCCCAAGCATGGAAACGCTTAGCGGTTAACATGTAGGAAGTTTCAACATCAGTTTATGTGTATGTGTGTACAAAGCAGCACATTGTGACACAAGATTGCCTTTAGGCGCTGGTTTTAGCAATTGCTTTTCAGAACAGGTGGCTTGAAACTTACAGCGCTACCGACTTCACTGACTGAGTACATAAGTTAAAAACAATGTCGCACCTGAGATTTTCTACGCAAGAACTTGCTTGAAGCACTGTCGTCAGTGAATCCTGTCCACGAAATCATATATGTAAATATATATATATATATATATATAATGTGTATCGATATATTTGTGTATATATATACACACGTTTTCCACACGTCTCCTTTTTGTGATCGGCCAGGCGTAATTTGGGCTGCAAGGCCCGCCAAAGAGTTCAACAATGTTGCCTATCTCCTTAAAGTCCCTGGGTTGTCATTGTCTTTTTGCTTGGTTGTCACGTGCTTCATCAGGTACGTAGTACAAAGCTCGAGACATGAGATTTATCGAACGCCATGAGGCTCAGGATTCAAAGTAGAGTTTCGAGCCGCTGAGAGTCCGGAAGTCCAGCGTTTGTCTCGGAGGTCAGCGGCGTCCACATGCACAACCTGAACGCCCAGTCCGGATCCCGCTTGTGAGAGCGACGCCGAAAAAGTTTCCGGCAGCGCCCAGAGAGCTGGGGGGGGTTGGGCCTTTGAGGCACTTGAGGGCAGGTGCACGCGCCATGCTTACGTCAAATTGCTAATGATATATTCCCTTATGGCCCCCTTATGACTATACGATACTACCCCCCGCCCCCCCTCCCAAAAAACTATAA
The DNA here is from genome assembly GCA_905221605.1 of Symbiodinium natans. Classification (NCBI taxonomy): domain Eukaryota; class Dinophyceae; order Suessiales; family Symbiodiniaceae; genus Symbiodinium; species Symbiodinium natans. The sequence goes on along the minus strand of CAJNDS010001114.1, from coordinate 427,677 downwards.
AGAAAACCTATTCTATTGATGAAAGCCGCTGAAAGCCCCTATATTTCACTCTTCCGCTTGCGTGTAAAGCAGTTGTTGCGAGCCAGGTGCGCATCCAGTACGGTGGCAGCGTGACTCCGGAGAACTGCAAGGATGCAGCGCCTCGGGGCTTGGGGTTTAGGGTTTAGGGTTTAGGGTTTAGGGTTTAGGGTTTAGGGTTTAGGGGATGAATTCCACCCTCGTTACGAATGGGGAATATATGGGGGTAGAACTCTACTCATCATGGCTGGTTTCAATAACTCTACTCATGACAACAAGCTACTGTATGACAAAACCCTAAATGCAGGATTCTTCTTAAGGGAAGCTCTCGAGGGCTCATGCAGCTCTGGGATCAACAGTCGCCGAGCTTAAGGAGATTTCAGGATGGCTGCCAAGGCGGTTGGCACAGTGCCGTTGTCCACAGACGGAATCGGAAGCCCGACTGCTCAATCTAAATGACGCCACAGCCCCGGGGAAGCTCTAAAAGCACGTACTTCAGGACCCAGGCTCACTAGTGACGAAACACAAAAGCCGAAGGAGCTGATCACCAAGCCGAACATCGATGGCTTCTTGGTGGGTCAGGGCCTTGCCGCAAGGGACATCCGACAGGGTTTGCGTATGTTTGAGTCGGTTTGAGATTTGTTGAGGAGCTTGGGTTCAGAGCATGCAGGAAGTCAATGCTTGATTCAGGTGTGAGTTTTTTCGGGCTTAAGGAATCGACTTGAGAACCTCTCAGTTTTTGTGTGAAAGGGGCTTGTTTTCTGATTTCATTCTGTACTTTGCTGCTCAGTGAACAGTCCAAGAGCTCACAGATGTAGGCGTCGGCGGCTGGGAAGACACACGCGTAGCTGCACTAGACCAGAGTAGTCGGGCCATGACTCACTGCACCGAAGTAAGCAATGAGACCCTGCGGCGAAGCATCCTTTACTCATTTACACCTTCGTATTGCCGTCAAGTCCTACGAACTTTCGCAGCAAACTTTGAAAGGCATGCACTTCCAGCAAATCGTCAGCATGTGCTCGGGCTAATCATGGACAGTGTCAGGCTTCCTCTATGTTGTTGGTTGAAAGCAGGGGGCTGACCATGCAGACCACAGACCACGGCATGTGGAACAAGTGAGCCCCGAACATCTATCAGCTACCCATTGCTGGTTCTGAGGCAATGAGTCATGAACCATCATTCTGCAACATGGGATTCGCCGACATCGCTTAAACCCTAAGCCCGAAGAGTGGCACCCTCCTCCTGTATCACTTGCCGAGATGATGTGTAGGGATCCCGGTTCAGGTGGTGCTTCGCTCAAGCCGACTTTCATGGACATTGCCCCCAGCTTGGACGGGTATTCGGTTTTGGCCCTTTTTCATGGACATGAGTCTTTAAGGATGATACCGATTACACACCCACATGCCCTGCATTTCCATCTGAGATGCGGGGGTTTACAAGCTTTCTCCGTTTCGTTGGGTATCTGAGCCTTGGTGAGGGTCTCCTGGCTTTGCCGCTTTGTTAGAGGGCTGCAGGGTTTAGGGTTTAGGGCGGCCGTTCAGACTACTGCAGCGTTTGGCTCAACTGCGCCCCGAAGGCTTCCTGGGACTTCGTCGCAAAGTACTCGTGGCACTGAATTTAGGGCCGAATGGGCCACAGAGTGGGATGCTGCGTTCATCTCAGCTGGAGTTTTCGCCCTTTCAACAAGAAACAAAACCTTACTTAGCCAACAGCTGAACTTTAAGCTTTTTGTGTTTCCTTATTTTCTCAGCATAATGCAGTTTAACCTTTGTTCCTTTGGTCATTAGAGCAACCCTAAGGTCGAATGTCTGACGCTTTGCGAATCTAGCAAAGCTTATGGATTCCACGCGCGCCGAGGTCACTGCCTGCCAGGGCTAAGTGAGCACGTGTAGCCTAGGAGACGACTCCTTTCTTGAAGGAAGCCCATGGACGGAAGAATGGTATGTTTCGCCGCACTTCTGGATGTAAGAAGCCTTGGGAGCCGAAGGGCGCTCCTCTAAACCGCCCTAAGCCCTGAGGAAGAAGAGGAACAGAGTTCAGGTTGTAGCTGGTAGAAGGCCCAGCCGTAAAGCCTTTGCCAACTTCACCGTCCTATCGGTTGATCCTCCTGAGTACCAAGCAGGAGCCTAGAGAAGGGCCTAGAACCTGTAGCTTGCACTACGGAGGCATTTTGCAATAGTTGGCTCAGCTACAAGTCTGATAAGCCTGACTACAATGAAGCGAAGTCCCGGTCTGTAGAGGCCAAGTGCCGGGAGTCCGTTGCCTTGTTGGGTTCTCCGTCCAGGGCGCTTCTTTGAGCCGAAAGCTTTTGCTGCTCCTCATGGAGAGCTGCACCCAAAGAGGATCAAAGGGGTTTAGGACTCTAGGTGTGAGTTGGGCTTTTTTTTTTTGGGGGGGGGGACTCCTCACAGCCAAAACGGCACATCTCACGAGCGTACGTCTGTAAGGTCGCAGCTCTCCAGCAAAGCGCATTTTCGAAACCTTTTCGGCGCCTGATCGTGCTGCGCACCTCCCAGGAGCAAATGCTGTCATGGGAGAAAAAAAGAAGCTGCGTGCACCTTGTGGAAACCCACATTCGGAACCTCAAATGCAGAGTGCCCTGAGCAGGAGCTTCTGATGCTGATGATGCGTACACAGGGCGAACTTGGGGTTCATGGAACGCATCGCCTCCCGTTTCTCTCAAGCTGCAATTTGAGTCGGCTTGGCAACTTGGTGCCCGGGCCGAATTTCATCAGCTGAGCGGGTCAAGCCGCCAGACCAAAGCCCCATCTACTCATTGAGTATAACTATGATAAGTCCGAAACCCTGCGGCCCTTAGCCTTACTTACCCTTGCAAGGAACCTCCACACGCCTAGGCCCTTGGCCTCAACGGCCTCAAACCTCCAAAACCTAAACCCTAAACCCTAAACAGCGTTCCGAGTAGTGGGGTCTTTTGCATACAGGCTTAGGGCTGTCACAGGCGCTCTTTGCCATGTCGCAGAAGCTCAGCTCCACAGCGGAAGGTGCAGGGTTTAGGGTTTGTCCGACGTCTGTGGGGTTTTTCCAGGTCGGGGTGGGGGCTGGGGGGGGGTTGTTTGGCAGAGTGCTACGGGTATAAAAGCACCTTCGAGCCACATTCACTGCTTCATCATGTCCGTGTTTAAGCTGCCGTTGGCTCTCCATTCATTGTAGCCCGCATCCCCGAACGCGACTTATCTTCGACCTTACTCGTTCCTACATGCGACAGACGTCAACGGCCAAAAAGGAATGAAAGCAGCATGACATCACTTTCGCCGCCAACAAAAATCGACTTCAGTCTTGTCTTGCACATCTTCCCAATTGCTAACCTCAGGCCCTCAATGCCAGGAATAGGAGGTTGAACCCCCTAAAGGTTCCCCCTAATTTACTCCTAATATGGCCAGTAGACCACCTCATAAGGATCTTCAGAAAGGATCCCCAAAACCCGAGGGTACAACCTTAAGGGTCCAAGGTACAACCTCCACAGGGTTGCTAAACCTAAACCCTAAACCGTAAACCCTAAACCCTAAACCCTAAACCCTGCCAAGGAAAGTTCAGTACAATGGCCGCCTCTTCGAGCGGCGGCACCTTGCAGCGGCCCAAATGGCCAAGGCACCGAGTTTAGGCTTCAGGGCTCTGGGTTTGGGGTTTCGGCTTTAGACTTTAGGGTTTAGGGTTTAGGTTTTAGGGTTTAGGGCACTTTTTTGCATTGCAGAGGATTCACTTAAGTGGCCGAAACTGGGATTTGGCAGATCTTGTGTTCCCGGGTTCGGGCCCAGGCAGGTGCCGAAGTTTTCGGCTTGCAGACCACAGCTCCTCCTACACCTACTGACTTTGTCGTAGTTGGGTAACATTTTACATTTTTAAGGGTACTTAAACCCAATAAGGAATAGACAATTAAAACCCAATAAGGAATAGACAATTAAGTTTTTAATATTAGCCCAACAATGAACTAGCTTAGAGTCGAAAGTCACTGCGATATTGGGTGTGTTCTGCAAGTACGGGTCCCTTTTTGGGTCCCCTAAATAAGAGGGGCCGCCTTATAACACGGACCCCCAAAAGGACTACAATTTAGAGAATTCACCATATGGCATAGCAGCTCTGCATGCTTCTCTGTGGAGATGCTTTCAGTTGGAAGCCACCTTCGTGTACAAACCGCCCTCCCAAAATGCTGGCGGCAAAGATTCCAGCACTTCTCCAGATATTTCCTGCCATACCTTTGCGCGAGAATAGGCGCATGATTTCTCGGATTAGAGCTCTCGCCATGCCCAAAAAAGAAACCACCCTCTCCTCTTCGGGATGCAAATACAGCGTTCCCCCAGCGTCGGGAGAACCAAAGCAAAGCATGAAAGCAACAAGGGTTTAGGGGGTTTAGGGAGAGCTTCGGTCGTGCGCAGAAGCACGGCCCCGACTTTCAGGGCATCGAAGCCCCCGCTGCCAGGACATGCTGAGCATGAGCGACCCGATCATGCGGAGGTGCGCAGCCGAAACAATCCCCTCCCCCTCGTACTAAGCCCCTGGGGAATTATTTTTCATTGTTGTTTATATAAAACCCAAGAGGATATTCAAATCTTATTTTTATTTCGGTTCTAAGGGGAGTATAGAGCCCTCCCCCCCAATTTCTAAATTTCGGTCCGGTGGGAAAATTTCATGTTGTGGGGACTGGCTGTAACCCCTAGACCCCGAAACCCAAACCTTAAACCCTAAAACCTAGGGTTAGCGGATCGATAATGTTCGATTCAGGGGGACCGGTAGCTGGTTATGCCCCCACGCGAAAAGTTCAGCTGGCGCTCTTCAGCCCAAACCCTAAACCCTAAACCCCAAACCCTAAACACCTGAGCCATCGGAAGTTTTAGGGCCCTGGGTTCTTCAGCACCTTAAGGCTTGTCATCTTGGCAGAATGTAGGGCTTTTGGGCCTTGTGCTGCCTAGGTTCTTCGAGTCAGGCAACCTAGTGGCGTTTATATATATATATATGATATATGATATATATATATATCATATATATATATATCATATATATATATAGCATATATATATATACATCATATCATATATATATATATATAAATCATATATATATATATATCATATATGTATATATATACATGTATATATATATTTATTTGTTTGCAGGGCGCAAGGTTGCTGCTTCTGGGACCGTCGGTCCAGCATTGGCTCAAGCTCTCGGAGTGACTGGCAAAGGGGACCCAGAACGTCCTGTGGCAGACGGCCGGATGGACGCCCCTTGGATGGCTTTAGGACGAGGTCAGGGATTTTGTAATTACTCTGAAATTCTGAAGATGCAGACTCAGGTCGCAACAGTCTACAACTCAGCCGGGTTTAACCTAAGCTGGCTTCGTGGTGCTTGTGAATGCTCAGGTTTTCGGCTGTGCACGAGCCAAAGCCCTCTAGCCCAGAATCCGTATGCCTCGCAGGATCTCAGAAGGTTGACTCCGATTAGCTGACCTCCTGCTCCACAGGCATCAGCTGCGCCTCCTATGGCTCCTACACCCCATACCGCACTTAAGGGTTTGGGGTTTAGGGTTTAGGGTTTAGGGTTTAGGGTATTGGCTAAAGGATCGATGCTGCACCCCTCGAATGCTGGCATGGGACTTGCCTGAGATCCCGAGTCGTGCAGTGTCGAGGTTATGGTGGGGGGTGGGGCACTTCAAGTTGGACCCACCCCCCCCCCCCCCAAAAAAAAAAAAATACAAACAAAAAGAAAACATATGTATATATAAGAGAAGATATAGCAACAAAACAATAGCATAAATTAAATAAACACACACACACAAACTGCACTACCTTGAGCAACAACTCCTGCCAGTGCTACACAGCACCCTCTCAAGGTGCAGCTGGGATATCGGTTTACCTTCATCGACGTAGTGGAGCAGCCACCTGGCCTTTCATCCGGCCATGCCGAGGTCCTGTTTCGTTTCTTTCAAGGGGCTCAAAGGAGGAAGGTTAGGAAGGGTTCCCCTAAACCCTAAACCCTAAACCCTGAACCCTAATCCCTAGACCCTAAGCCCCCAAACCGCGCTTAGTGCGGATTACGTTCTTCGAGCTCGGCTTCCTTTGGGGCTCGGGCCTCAGAGCCGGATTCGAAGGCTCTAGGGGGGGTTCCCGAGAATAGGGGGTACCCTTTCTGGGGGATCCCTTTAAGGGGGTTTCTAAACTCCCATCTGAACGCCGAGGTCGCCGGATGAGCCGCGCCGCCGGACGAAGAGTTGCCCTCCGCTCCGTGACGGCTGTGGGCCAGATCTGGCGCCTTGGGTTCCCTTTAGAGTTTTAGAGTTTTAGGGTTTCAGGGTTTAGGGTTTAAGGTTTAGGGTTTAGGGTTTAGGGTTTGCGTAATTAGCGGGATCAGGTTTTTGGGGGCAATGTCGGGGTTTTGGGGAGCTGAATCTGTTGCTAGCCTTCCCTGACCTGCTCAGCCCTTGATTTGCACCCACAGAAGATGCCTCAAGGCCTTGAAGAGTCCAGTGCCAGAGTATCCCACAGACTACCAGGAAATCCCTACCGGGCAAGTTAACTCTAGCGAGGGTTCAGGACTTTGTGAAATTGGCTGCAGCACGATCAGTCCTCACTTTCAGATTTTCGTTGTAAGCTGGAGGTCGAGTGGACCCTACTCCTTACAAATCCTGAGCCGGGTTTTGGGCTTTCGGAGACGCATGACGTGGGGTTCACGAGGGACCAGCTCACATGCGCAGGTGCTGCCGCAAGATGTGAACACACGGAGCTATGTTGCCCTTGGCTGGCAGATTGTAGGATGTCTTCTTTCACGACAAGTCGTGGCTGTTGAGCCTGAAGCCAACTATGTAGGCCCGAAACCCAAACACAAAACCCTGCGCGAGTCGTTAAATCCCAACTTTGCAGCTCTTGAGCCCCAGATCCTCAACCGCAATCGTAAACTTCGACCGAAACTCTAAAGCGCTCCCGCTCCAAGTCGAAGCCCAGGGGGGCAGAGTCGGAAGACCCTGCAGCCCTACATCCCAAACCTGATCCACAAAAAAAACATCCAGAAAGCCCTGACTGAATACTTTACACGCTGCTGTTTGGAGGGTGCCGGGTTTGAGTGGAGAGTGTTAGAGTTGGGTGGGCAGTTTTGGGGGTCCTCTGAGCGATTCGGGTGTTGGGCTGCCCAAACACTACACTCAATCCAAGAATCCCTTAAGCTAAATTCATCGCGAAATGGCGAGCGCCAAGCCCTCAAAACACTGCTGCCCTGGATGAGTCTGAAGTCTGAAGCTCCAGTCACCTCGATCATCTTTTTTTCATCCACGAAGTCTAAACCCCGCTGTACCTAAGGCGGGGCTCCTGGATAAGGCGGGTTCAGTCGGCGCGATCCGTGCCGAGGAGCCAGAGGCACCTTCCCAACGCGACAGATGTTAGGTACTTATGGTCAATTTGTCTAAATATGCATGTTTTGGAGTCCGGAACAAGGGACGTTAACATAGATTGCCACCCCGGCGTGCTTAGGGTGGTGTTTGATACTCAGGGCGTTAGCATGTGGCCAAGGGCTTTAGGTTTTTGAGGCCCGGGGCTTAGATGAAGTATGAACATGAAATGCTGCACTCGGTTTTGTGAAGCCACCCGAATCACAAGGTTCCCGGCACTATTCTGCGAACTCAGTTTGTTGGGCTTGCCCGCCGTAATCATATGTTTATTCGGGGTAAATATTCGGGATTAGGGCAGCTGTAGTCTAAGGCCCTTTTTCCCTTTGCTGGTTCTAAAAACTCAGGTACAGATCTCTCTCAGGCTTAGATAGAGGCTTGAGGACTTGAGCTCCAGGAATCTTAAGGAGCCAGAGCCCAGAAAATCCAGGAAACTCACCCCGGCCAGTTCCATCTTCAACCTTCTTGGGATCTTCTTGGGTTTCGTTACGGCATGAGGAAAACAAGAAGAACTGTTGTTCCAGTTTCTCTCAACTCGAATTTAGTTGGAATCCTAGTAGAGCGGGCGAAAAAAAGGGAACAACTCCTGAATGATTGAGCGGTTTTTAGGATACTACGATGCGAGGTCTCTTTTCATTGCGCCCTGAAGACCTTTGTACTATTAGGAAACGAATAAATATCAGGGCTTAGGGTTTAGGGTTTAGGGTTTAGGGTACATTTGTGGGGACATGCCGAGCTCTTCACCAGCCTCTGTAGGAATTAGGAGGCTATGCTGAACTTGGTCGGCCCTCTTGACATTGCGCATATTCTTCCCTCCTTTGGTCTAAGAGGATCCATATTCAGGAATATTTTTCAGAGGGTTTTAAGGGCCATCCTAGTGAGGGGCTTTGAGGCTTCAGAGGTTTGGTTGGGTCGGGCTTGGGGATTTGCTTGCGTGCTCTTGGGGCTGGTTGGCGCTCCACCCACATGGACCTAAGCCCTCTAAATATCTGCAATATGTTCCCGTCTGCCCACCAGCATCGCCTGTATGCGGCCTGTGAACCTGCGAGTTCAATTAGCTCCACAACTTGCAAGCCTCCGGGCCATAAATCCTGAACCCTAGACGACGAAGCTCCCTCATCTTCAATCCCAAGCCTTGTAGCCCCTGACCCCTATACTCCTTTACACACCAAGGCAAAGCCCTTCTTGCTTTGCCGAACGATCTGTTTCTTGGGGTTTCTTCCTTTCGTAGGAATCAAGAAGGCTTGGCTGTTAAATGCCCTGGCTGTTGCAGACGTTAGGTCTAAACCCCCCTAAGCCCTAATCCCTAAACCCTAAACCCTAAAACCTAAACCCTAAACCCTAACCCTAAACCCTAAACCCCTGTCCAGGCGTCAGACCCACCCCCAGAGCTTGGCGACGATACAGAGCGCCTGGGCGGATCGAGGATGAAAAGCCTCAGCCTCACAACGTACAGCTGGGCCCATGTTTCCTAGGTTGGAGAAGGGGGTCCCTTAAAACAGAACCTTTCTGAACCCTCTTCTGGCTCTCTTAAACAGGGACCCTATTGACAGGGTCCATATCCCCGAGGGTCCCCCTAATCCTATCCCCTAATGCTTATGTAGCGTTCAGAAGGATTTTAGGATGTGACGTGAGACAACTCATCCCCTTAAGCTGAGGGATGATTCAGTCAAGTGGCTGCTGCTTCCTCAATCCTCAAACTTTCCCCTAGGAGCGAGCAGGAGGAACCCACACAGCAGCACCCGGGCCGCACTGAGGGGAGGGGAGGGTTGGTGACTCAACATTCCCAAGCCCGAGGCGTTCCCACACCCAAAGACCCCGACTGAAAGCCCTGAGGCTACTCAACACGATCGCTCAAACCCCAAACCAAAGGGCCGAGTTGTCCCAAAAACCCTATCCAAACCACCCTGCCAGTTGGGGCTCCTGCAGGGATTGTGGATGGGCTCCAGGCAAGTTGAGTGTGGCATGGGGCTGGCTATCATCCTTTTTCGGTTGGTTGGTAGTGCCCTACGCCGTGTTCGGCATCTGACCCTTGGGATACGGTGCACTGTTTGAACTACACAAAAGGTTGTGAATCCTTGAGTTGATATAACCCCTGTGACCATCGACATTTCAACATTTGAATCCTGCAGGAAAAGGATCCTCTCAACATCTCAACCCAGATGGGGGTTTACAAAACAAGGGCCACAATATGAACCCCCCAATTAGTAGATTCCCTTATAGTAAGGACCCCAATAAGGTACCCTTAATTTCGTTTAACCCCAGATGTACCTAAACCCTAAACCCTAAGCCCTAAGCCGTAAGCCCTAAACCCTAAACCCTAAACCCTAAACCCTAAACCCTAAACCCTAAACCCTAAACCCTAAACCGTAAACCCCAAACCCCAAACCCCAAACCCCAAGCCCCAAACCCTAAACCCTAAACCCTAAACCCTAAACCCTAAACCCTAAACCCCAACCCTAACCGCAGATTTCGAGAGAGCCCACCCTCCTCTCGCGCTCAGGGAAGCATCCGCGGAGGAGAACTTTGCTGGAAGGAACAGCACGAACAACCCAGGAAGCCGCCACGCAGCTGCACTTTTTCAACAAGGGCTCCTCAAGGCGTCCTATAGCCCCCCTTAGGAAGATAATTTTTCAATTATGACTTTTTATGTATATACAACCCAAGGGAATATTCAACATAATTTGTTTTGAATAAGGTTCTAAGGGGAGTACAGTGTCAGGGTCTGGTGATGGTAGGGCTCTCTTTGTGGTTTGGGTTAACTTGGGTGGCTGCTGCTCACAACAAAGCTCCCGCAATCAGAGCTTTGCCTGCCCTTGGACCAACAACTTTAGACACCTGTCAACGATCACTGTTCCCAACAGCCGCGTCGTACTTGCGTGTTGAACTTGAGGAAGCTTAAGCCGAGGTCCCAACGTCCTCAAGCCAACCCAGCATCCTCCGATAGTTCCACGACCCCTCCCCCCTAATAACAATAATAAAAAACAAAAGGAATACATAAAACACAAGCTTAACGGGCCCTAAGACGCCCCAACGGCCCTGACGGACCCTAGAATGCCTGCGCCCTGCCCCCCCCCCCCCCCCCCCCCCCAACAAAAAACACAAAGAACAACAGAAACATGAACCCGCAACTAAATCTAACACCCCTCCCCCCAAAGAACATTAAAATTAAAAATCAATATATATATATATATGTGTATAAATATAGATAAAAAAACAGAAACATGAGCCCTCAGCTAAATCAAAGCACGGCGCCCCCGACGAAGAAGCCCCAGGTGGGCACCCTTTCTTGTGCAAGCGCCCTTGTGTGCGGATGGTCCGCTCTCGGGAATGCGGGAGTCCTTGCCCTGACTTCAGTTTCCTGTACTAGAGGGGTCGGAATAAGTACTCATAAGATTCCCTTATGGTCCCTTTTGTAATCACCCTGTAATAACCCCCCGCCCCCAAACCCTATTCAAAGTAACTATTCAGGCCCCTAAAGTAGAGTGTGGGGAAGGAAGGCTTTGGGGCCTGGGCTTCAGGATGTGTTACAAGGGCTTCGGGGGGTGAGAGGTTTTGCTTTCGTTTGTTGTGTCCTACTCAGGGTTCAGGGTCAGTGTTTTTTGAGATGACCCTAGTGCTGCGCACCTTCAGGGTGTCCTGTTTACGGGTATTGAGAGTGAGGTTGCAAGTTTGGTTGCCCACCTCATACGAACACTTGAGGTGCTTACATCATTCCTCTTTCGGAGGTCCCGTTTAGTTGCGATGTTCAGCGCTGGCTACTCAGCTACTCTTTTCGTGGGATTAGGAATGCCCAAATCCGTACAACCCTACAAAGCTGAAAACCCAAGAATTGAAGCTGAAACCATGGGACCCGGAAATCCTGAACCCTTAACCCTAAACCCTAAGCTATGCCTGGCACTCCAGAAGACCCGCATGTCACAACGCGGAAGGCCAGGCCAAACCCCTAAACCCACACTTTTTCCCCCTCACCCGGCTCGTCCTCGCAGTAGGGTAGATCGAGGGCCTAGTGATCGATTGGATTGAGATTAGGGGTCTGTCTTTTGGAAGTGGCTAGTACGCTGAGGCGAATTCCCACACGCCAACTTAGACAGGGAGACCACGTAAACATCATGAGATCCAGAGACATTTGCAGGTCCTTTTTTTTTTTTGGGGGGGGGGGGGGGGGGGGGTTAGGGCGCGGGAATTCTTATATTATAGGCTTGTACCACGACTCGAATATAAATAGCTTTCGTTGAAGCGACCACCCTGCGCTGCCTCTCTGAGACCCTGAGTCTGAAAGTCACACGGGTAGTTCTCTAAATTAGGGTCCCTTGTTGAGTCCTTTCTGTAGTACGGCACCCGTATGACAAGGACCCAAAAATTAGGACCCAGAGTAGGCCCTTGTTTCCTTTTTTTGGGGGGTGGGGTTCACTTCTAAACCCCTTTAAACCCAAAAGGGCACCCTTTGTGTTCCTAGGTTCTTCCTGGGTCTAGTAACTCTAGTATATATAGTACGGCACCTGTATGATGAGGACCCCAAAAGGGACCCTACTATTTGCTCTATTTGCTTAAGAACCCCCCCCCCAAAAAAAAAAACAATACAAAAAGTAATGAATAATGAAAGATAATAAAATAAAAAAAATAATGGCTAATCATAACCCCTCTATTGCTCTAATAAGGAAAATTGTTTTTATATTCTTAGGGGGTTCAGTAATTGTAAACGCTTGCTCGGCCGCCGTGCCGGCCCGGGAGGGGGTCCAGGGGGGTTTCTAGGGGCGCCCCCCGCTACAGAAGCCACTGACAGGCGGCGCCCCCACGGCATCGGTTTGCAGCTCCTCCAAGCGATGGGGGGGGTCCCACAGGGCGGGGGGCGGGGGTGCGTCATTTTGGGCTAGGGGGAAGGAGATCGGATCCGTGTCTCCTTGTTCCAAAACGCTTCTCGGCAGGAAGCCGAGGCGAATTTGGAGAACTCACCACATGCCCGAAGCTTCATGGCCGAGGATGGACCTGGGCTGTGAGTACTGCCACATCCCGCATCGCAACCGGAGCAGCCGGGCTGTTCTTGGGTTCAGGGTTTAGGGTTCAGGGTTTAGGGTTTAGGGTTTAGGGTTTAGGGTGTAGGATTTAGGGAACCGAACACCCATCCTTGCCCACAGCTTTGGGAGCGCCTGGGAGTGCAGCCCGAGGCAAAGGAAAGTTGGACGCCCGCCAAAGGGCCATGAGCCAGACCATGCCAAAGGCCGTTGGCAGACGAGTCAGACATTGAGGGGCTTAGGGCTTAGGG
>CAJNDS010001114.1:0-410000 GCA_905221605.1 Symbiodinium natans | reverse complement strand
AACCCCCAAGAAGTAGGATTCCCTCATACTAGGGACCCCAAATAAGGTGCCCGCCCAATAAAGGCCCATACTACAGCCTAGCTTGCCCTAAAAACTAAACCCTGAACCCTATAGCCTAAACCCTAAACCCTAAACCCTAAACCCTAAACCCTAAACCCTAAACCCTAAACCCTAAACCCTAAACCCAAAGTACTGGGACCCATGATGTGCAGGGTTTGAGATTGGTGCTCTCAGTGCTTGTACCCAAAACTGGGAGGATCCAAAAAGTTTATCCTCTTCGGGGGTTCCTAAGAACGACCCAATAGTTGTACTGTATAGGGTACGATTAAGGAGTTCTACTTTTTGGATCCTTCCAAGGGGTCCGGGTATTCAGGGTTTTACGAGGGTTCCAGACCATAGTGTTGAATGCCTAGGCTTTGGGGATTAGGGTTCAAGCACAGTCTGTTGTCTGACCCCAGCGACGTAGCGACGTGGCTTGGGTTCAGGGCCGTTATCTCTTTAGGATCTATTGGGGGCCTTTTTCTAAGGGCTTTATGCTGCGATCTCCGGGGGTTGGTCTCAGGTTTGTGGGGCTCTGAGTTTCGTCCGGTTGCCCGGCCGCACGAAGTTGTCGAAGACTCCAAACGAAACCCTAAACCCGAAACCCCAAACCCTTGGGCGCAGGAAATCTTCTCTCCTCCAGCTTCTGGACATCATGCGGTTTGAAGCTGCGCCACCAGTCGCGCAAAACGGACCCTAAAATAGGAAAGATGGACAGCGGCGAGGCAAGCACCTCAAAGTGAATAGTGTTCCGTTTGCGTCTACATCTCGGGGGCTCTTCGGATTCTCCTGCTCCTGGGAAAGACCCCTCGCAGTCGCAGTTCTATGGCTCTGTGGGCCCTTAGGATAAGGTGGTTGTGCCTACATTGGGTGTGACGTTTCCAAACAGGGGTCCCTTCAAAGCATGAGAACATGCAAGGCCAGGTTCCATATTGCTGATTTAGGTGGTTTGTTGGCGTGCTTGCCCCCGCTGCAAATGAATCTGGGAGCATCCGAAGACTTGCGGCTCGGACTCCAAGGTCAGGGGTTCGGCACACATGAGCTGAAGGTTGTTCCGCCCTGAGCCCTGAAACGTGATTGTTGGCACACGTTAGCACATGTTGGCACCACCTTCTGAGTTGACAAGCAAAAGTCCCATCCCTTGTGCTACGCTTGGGCTTCCCGTTTGCACTTTGCCGCTCGAATTGCTGTGAGCCGTCCCCTTAACAAAACAGGCAGACCACCCACCACCAATAGCAGCAACTACTGACGAGCCGGCACCTGGTCATTCCAACTGCGCTCACGACAGAGCGACGCGCTGCAGGAAGCACGGCACAGCACGGACTCAGGCGACAAAAACTCCTCGAGCGTGTGTGCTGAGTGACGTTCGACGCCGCGACTTTGAGCCAGCCAGCAGGGAGAAACCGCCTCCCACCACCCCCCGCGCTGGGGGGGCTCTGTGAAAGCAACGAAGCTGCCTCCATCCGCGCCACTCCCGCCCATTAGGGTTTCGGGGTTTAGGGTTTAGGGCAGCAGGCCCCTGGTGAACACGAAATTATGAAAAGAAGTATGTTGGGCCGGGCGACCGCCAACCTGTGTGTTGCAGCCCATGGGGAAACCACGCAAAAGCATACCTTTCCATACTTCTTGGCTTCAGAAAAGTTTTGCCAGGCGGAGGACACGGGGTCTTAAGGGCCTGCAAAGGGCAGTTGTTGTTTTTTTCAGTTTCCGTGGGCTTCGAGTCAAGATCGAGGCTTGTTGCGCAACACAAAGCTGCACTGCATACACCTGCAGCGGGCCAAGTTTTCCCTCGCAACCCCCCCCTCCCCCCCCTCCCACTCCCCCTCCAAGCCCCCCCTCCCCCCCCGAATCCGTGATCTTGGAGCGAATTGCCTATCCAGCGCTCCATGGAGCACCCTGGAGCAGCCCGAAGGATGGAACACTCTAAGATTTTGGGGTTTCAGGGTTTCAGGACCTTTCACGGCCAAGCTTCGAAGGTCCCTAAGGTAGCATAAGGGCCATATATCAAGCCTTAAGGGGAAACCTTCAGCTGGTGGGTTTCGGATCCCGTAGTCGGTTCTGGCGGCCTCCAGATCTTGGTTATTCGCTTCTCCTGGGTGCGCCACTGGGCCAGCTGTTGCGTAGCCGACCGCACATATGCATGTCGCGCAGAGCTTCGAGAATTTCTTGGAGGCGGTTGGCTGATGTGAAGCTCTATGAGGGTTCAGCACCCAAATGCACCCAAACCCTGAATGGTAATTAGAGTGGTTGCTGGGTAAACTATGGCTCAGAAGCCTTGTAAATCTAGGTGGCGGGCGGCTATAGCCCCGCAAAGCCTGGCTTGTCCCTAAAGCATCGGATCGCCTCAATCCTCCCCTAAACCCTAAACCCTAAACCCTAAACCCTAAACCCTAAACCCTAAACCCTAAACCCTCAATCCTGTATCCCTGCGTAACACTCCAGCCTTAGTCTCGTGAGGCTCTGACGGAGGGAGGCCAGGTCTAGAGGCTCCATGATCTTAAAGGTTGGGGGGGGATTTAAGGTTCAGAGTTTAGGGTTTAGGGTTTAGGGTTTAGGGTTTAGGGTTTAGGGTTTGGGGGGGAGGGGGGGGGGGGGGGGGGGCTTTTGCCGAAGATCGGGCAAGGATGACGGGCGCCGTGGCGCGCTCTATCCTACACACCCCGCAAGTCCTGAATTTTCCCCTCTGAAAGTCCAGTGGCGGCCGCTTCAAGGTCATGTGTCTTCGGGTTTAGGGTTTAGGGTTTAAAACCCTAAACCCTAAACCCCTTTCAACGAGCTAGAGCCCTGACTTCCCCATTTTTGCACTTTTTTGGGGGTTTTCTGGTGTTTAGGCTTTAGGGTGTGGGGTGCTTGTAGAGTAGAGTGCTCCACTCCACACTGAAGAACCCTCGGAGTTTCTCCCAGACTGGACGGTGGCTGTATTGCAGGACCCTAAACCCTAAACCCTAAACCCCAGAATTCTTAAGAGGGCGGGGGGGGGGGTTCAAGGGGGGTCTGTAACCCAGGTTCCCTAATGCACCCCACTCCTCCCTCAGGCTCCTCAAGCTTCCCTAAGGTTCCTTAGTTACCTACCATGAACCTACACCCTAACCCTAAACCCTAAACCCCTAAACCCTAAACCCTAAACCCCCTACACCGTTAATGAACCCTATAAACTGCAGCTTGTCGCCTTTCTTCATATCAGCATTCCTCCCGTCGTGCTTGCCACGGCTGTCCTTGGAGGCAGCGGGCCCCGAAGACCTTCGTCCTAGAGAGGACCGAATAGTGGTTTAGGGTTTAAGGGTTAGGGTTTAGGGTCTAGGGTATGGCGTAGTAGAACATATAGCATCGAAGTACGATCTTCTATTCGTATCTGTGCTTGCAGACTGAGATTAAGGGTCCTCTCAGGGGTGTAGGTCGAATCCTGCTTCAGCCAAGGGCGCAAGGAACCAAGCTTTGACCCATCGCGATCTGACCCATGCGTTTTACACTGCCATGGTGGTTGTGGAGGGCGTCCTCAACTCTTAGCCCAGATGCTTGAAGGCAACGCTTAACCCTCAACCCTAAACCCTAAGCCCTAAACCCTAAACCCTAAGCCCTAAACCCTAAACCCTAAACCCTAAACCCTCAACCCTAAACCCTAAACCCTAAGAGCCCTAAGCCCTCCTTCCGCCAATGCACGAGTTGGCCGTGGCGATGGACTGCTGAGCATTTCCGGAGCGCTCGACAATCGGACAGTAAATTGCCAAGCACACCGTGCGTAGGTTTCATTTCAGGTTGAGGACCAAACCCATAGAAACAACGGCAAACGGTCATAATGTAAATTTAAACAAGTGCGACCAGTGCTTAGGCGTAGAATTTACCCTCACCTTGCACAACCCGGCCTTCATGGGCAATCTCTGGGTCGTTAGCTCCTCGCTTGGTTTAGGGTTTAGGGTTCAGGGTTCAGGGTTTAGGGTTTAGGGTTCAGGGTTTAGGGTTCAGGGTTTAGGGTTTAGGGTTTAGGGGCCCCCAAAGGTCATCTAAAACCTGCCGGAGGGAGGCCCTCGGCTTCACGCTCTGGGCATGGAGCTTTCGTCTTAGGTTCTCCAAAACCGTGGCCAACTGTGAACGGACTTGGGTTTCAAGCAGGGTTTAGGGAGTTTAGGGTTTAGGGTAAATCCATACGATTGCGCCGAGGCGAACCGAATTTCTTGTGGATCGATGCCCGTCACCAGACAAAGATTGTTGAGTATTGCCTGACACGCGGGGGCGGTACGAGGCATCGGTGTGAAGGTGATCGGGAGTAAGCCATTTCAAACCTTGTCAGCCACATTCGTACTTTATGGCCCCAGGATCCCATCTTGTACCTACACCCGCAGCGCGCACGTTGCCTTCATAGTGCCCCGGTGCTAGGGGGTGCCCCCTAACGCCCAGGAGAGTGCCCCAAGGCTTCAAACAACTGGAGGAGGGTCTCCTGTGAGATGCGAAAGCAGAATATCGCCGAACCCTACCAGGCTGCGTGCCGGTTCGGGTTTGCAGTTTCTCGTCGGAATATTGTTTGTGGAGCACGAGTGGGGAGTTGGAAGTTTGCAGGGTTTGCCATGGCTGCCCCATGCTTTCCTTCCTGCGTCTACAGGCAGGAGGGACGAAAACGTTGCTTCCTCTGCCGAAATACCGGTGTAGGGTGCAGCTGTCCGGGGCAGCATCCCCCATCGCCCCTGCCATTTCGCCGACTCTTCCCTCCAACAGTGCAACTTGCCTGCTGGCGATGAAGAGGCGTGCCTTGCGGCCTGCCTCCTTGGCCACAGGATTTCGAGCCCCTGGGGTTGAAGCCGAACTCTGAAGTCCTAATCTCAAAGCCTACCACAGCTTGTGTAAGACCACTGTCCTCCCGGCCATCGGAGGGACACAGCTTTGTGACCTGTCCTTTGATTTTAGAGCGCGAAAATAGGCGGGCCCCAAAACAGATTCCCAAATGGTAGGGACCCCAATAAGGTACTCCTAATTTCGGACACCCCCCCCCCAGATGGTTTTACTCGGCTTAGGCAGCATTTGGCATTTGGGCTTAGAATCGCACAGGGGCTAGGGTGATGAAGGCTTGCTTGGTCGACCAAAGAACTGAAGCCTCAAAGGCAAGTATCTAACAGCTCTTTCAGGCCCCTTCCAAAACAATCCGAAATGTCACTGAGCTGTACACTGGCGTCACGTGCCTAACGCTTAGATCTCAGCCCCGAGGCCCTGCACACGGGCCTGAAGCTCCAGACAAGGAAAATGGCCCTGAAGACCATATCACTAGGGCACTAAGGGTTTAGGGTTTTGGTTGTTAGGTTTTTTGGTCTAGTGGTTTAGTGGTTTAGGGTTTAGGGTTTAGGGGGGTTTTGGGGGGGTTTTGGGGGAGGCTTTTAAGTCCACGCCCATGAGCCCGCTAAGTCTCCGAGAGCAGGCCCCCCAGCCCCGGCGCTCGGCGCGTGCAGAGCGCCCTTTCTGGATTTTCACGCTGCAGGTACACAGCCAGCTGTTCGTTGGCCTGCCCCAAATGTTCCGTGAGCCTACCCTAAACCCTAAACCCTAAACCCTAAACCCACGTACTGAATGCCAGGTACAGGCGAAAATGGTAAAGGACAGCTACTGGGACTGCTGGGATTCATGGGCAGCTGCTGAGTTATCACCCTCAGAAACCTTCTTAAAGAAGACCCGCAATTTCTTCTTACATGACTGGAAACTTGTGGGCGCATTCAAATGCAACAGCCCGTTAAACTCTCAGGCTTCTTAAAGCCAGAAATGCAGAAGTTAATTTCGAGGTTTAGAGGTCACAAGCGCGCAGACATGTAAACGATCCCCGAAGTTATAACTAGCGTCCTTTCCAAGTTGTAGATACGCTCCAGCTTCCTTTAGAAGGAAACTAAAAGGTTTAATGTCTGTTTCAAAGAGCTGATGTACTTGCAGAAAGTTGAACTAGAAAGTAAGGCTTTTCTTCGCTTAAGAGAGGTCAAAAATCTCAGCTTTCAGCACACTAAATCATGTACATGCCTTCAAGTTAGAGATATGCCTTGGAGGCCAGAGGAATGTGAGGCCTTCTCCCAACTTGATACCAGCTTCAACATCTCCAATGGAAAACACTTTCCCATCCGCTTTCTCAAGAACTTAGGGAAGCTTTCTGCCCATGAAGAATGAATGGAAGCATGCCACTCGATACGCTAGATCGAAAATTAAAAAGCACTATTCAGAATGTAAGTGGTGCTTCCGTGATGTTAGAAGGCTTGATGTGTCCCCCCAAACCTAAACCCTAAACCCTAAGCTCTGAGGCCGACCATCTGAGGAGCCTTTCAAAGCCGTTCCAGTACCCAAAAGAACTTACCGAATGCCTTTGCGAAGTTACAACTATTAATGCCCTTCATTCATTTAGTCTAAAGCCAGGGCTTTTATTTCCAACGCAAGATTTTACAGGGCTTATACATCTTCGAATCCGATAGTAAGAGTCCTGAAGCCACTACGAGAATGCGGATGCACTATTGACTAGCGCATCGACCGTCGGAAGTAGCAAAAAGGCGGAAGCGTTCTTCGCGTTTTCAGGTCTCAAGTCTTTGGCAAGGGCGCCCTAAATTGCCAGGTCCTTAAGGGGTCGCAGGAATTCACCACGTACTTATCAGCCAACCCCCTCCTAAAAGGAAAGTATATAAGACATAACTAATAATCAACAAAAGCAAAAAGCAACTGCACATTTAAATGGGCTTGCCAATTCTAGGTTTAAGTCAAAACAAGGATCTGGAAATGGAACGGAATGCCTTCAAACGAAGCAGGAACCATCGACTGAACTTCAGATGGCAAAGTCTGATTCGGCTGCAAAGTTTGTTCCTTGGTTTTCGTGTTCCTGGGCAGATGGAAAAATCCCGGCAGCCAACTCCCTACGGCACCAACGCGCGCTTTGTGGGGTGGGGGGCGGTGGGGGGGGGGGGGGGTTGGATATTTGGTGATCTTTCTTTCAGGGCCTGTATGGTCTCAACACTCAACATTCAAAGTACATGTTCGAGGCGGGTCGTGAGGAGGGATAGCGAGAACTATATACATACACCTCCACCCCTGCCAGCCCCAAGACGACACGCTATTTGATAGGAGCTCGTATCACGATCAGAAAACCGTCCAAATTTCTGAAAATTCCTAACTTCCCGGGTGCAAATTCCAGGCTTCCGAATGTGCGAGGGCCTATGTCTCTAGGACCTGAACCTTCAGACTTCCAAAAGTCCACATTTCAATATTTGCGAGGTCTTGCGCATCTGCAGCAAAAAGGCCTTGTCTCAGAGACACGTCAGACACGGCCCTTGGCAATTTCCGGAAATTGCAACTTGGCAACTTGAAAGAAGGGAATCAGTGAATATCGCGAGTTGAAGGGGAGGTTTGGCAACAAAGCAATGCCTCTGGTCCACCCTTTCACTTTCTATGGTTCCTCCCAGTCTGCATTTCTAGAGCATGGTGTTTTCCTGTCATGGGCACGCTGTGTGCCCATGAGCCTCTATAGCAAAACCGCCTATGAAGCAATGTATTGCTACTTTATGTACTGCTGCTTGTGAACAAAACCTTGCAAAGCGCTATGTGCAGAAAAACAGGAGCCCAGCGCCCCTTTGCATGTAGTATTCGGGGAAGGGATTGCAAAATGCAGCAGAAGTCCCACCGCGCATCCTAAAGTAGGGCCGCCACACCTCAACAACTAACAACAACTAACGAGAAAGTCTGCCAGTTGGTGTTGAGGGCTGCAGCCGACGAAGAAACCCGCAAAACTTTTTTTGAATCTCGCATGGGCGCCCGGGCGGTAGTCGCAGGGTGGATGCTGGGCACCAAGGGCAGTGCAGCGCCGTTCAAACTCAGTCTAAGTTGGCTTTTAAACCCTGGCAACCCTAAACCCGAAACCCTAAACCCTAAACCCTAAACCCTAAACCCTAAACCCTAAACCCTAAACCCTAAACCCTAAACCCTAAACCTAAACCCTAAACAACAAAACAAGCCTTAAACGCCATCAAGCCCTACACAACCTCTGCCAGGGAGCTGAGTCTCCGCCGCCCAGTAGATGTGATTGCCGGACATTCCTGCACCTTTCCGAAGCCCAAACCCACACCGTATGAACCCCTCCAGGAACCCTAAACCCTAGACCCTAAACCCTAAACCCTAAACCCTAAACCCTAAACCCTAAACCCTAAACCTTAAACCTTAAACCTTAAAGCCTACCTTTCCCCTCCAAGAGACTCCACTGGTAGCTCCATCAGAGCGCGTACCTCGGGGTTTAGGGTATAGGGTATAGGGTTTAGGGTTTAGGGTTTAGGAACCACGAACTTAAGGTCATCCTCCTTTTGAATCTTTCGGGTTCCTGATACTTCCAGAGCTGCAGCAATCCACGCGCGAGTCTTCGACCCGGATGTCCCAGCCCTCGCCGTTCTGCCTTTGGGTTCAAGAGCGCTGCTCGGAGTGAGGTGTAGGGTTTGGGGTTTAGGGTTTAGGGTTTGGGGTTTAGGGTTTAGGGTTCAGGGTTTAGGGTTTAGGGTTTGGGGTTTAGGGTTTAGGGTTTAGGGTTTGGGGTTTAGGAATCACGGATTGTCGGGGGCTCTTTGGTGTCCGGAATCCAAACCCCCCCCCCCCCCGCCCTCGGTTTCCTTCTTCTGTGGCTCAGGGCGGGATTCGGGTTTAGGGTTAAGGCTGTATAGGGTTTGGGCTTTTCACTTTGCCCTCCGTGTTTCATGGTAGTGCTTTAAGTACAGGATTTAGGGTTGTAGGTTTAGGGGTTTCCCACTGCCTCCTGTCGTTCGTGTTGGGTTTAGGGTTTCAGGTCAGGGTTGCGGGTTATAAAAGGTTTCGGGTTTCCCCTCCCCCCCTCCCCTCCCCCCTTTTCCCCCCCCCCCCCCCCCCCCCCCCCCCCCCCCCCCCCCCCCCCCCCCCCCCCCCCCACCCCCCCCCCCCCCCCCCCACACCCCCCCCCCCCCCCCATCCCCCCTCCCCCCCCCCTCCCCCTCCCTTTTTTGGTGATTCAAGGTTCCCTTACAAAGTAACCAACCCCCCAAAAAAGATATTAATCTATGCTTGCTGGGCTACCAAGAGTGGATGTAAATCCCTAAAACCTAAACCCTAAACCCCAGGTGAGTCCGCTCCTCCAAGCAGGCAACTCGCACGGAAGGTACCGGCGCCCTGTCACCATCCATGCTGTCCAGTGGCGCAGATGCAAATCCCTCCGGCTAAAATGCTTAAGGCTTAAGGGGTTTAGCTTCATGTTCCCGCTATGTTTATAGGGGGTACTATAGTCCCTATCAAGGACTGTTAGTACCAGGGAGAACATCCCAAGGTTTAGGGTTCAAGCTTTGACTCTTTGCTTGAAAGCTTTCATAGGCTCATGTTGCAGTGGGGCAATGGCTTGGAGTGTAGAAGCTCGAGTTGTGCCAGGGGCCCTGTTGGGTTGATGCTATGGTGCTTCGCCTGTTGACGGTCGTTGCCTTCAGGCGGAATCAAGAGCCTCCCAGACCCCGCAGGGGAAACAGTTCAGGCCAGGGAAAAGGGGCCCGCCAGGGGCTCTCGGGTTGGGGAGGTCCAGAAAGTTGCCAGGGGTCCTCAGAGGGTCCGCACAAAATAAGATGACCCAGAACCCCCGAAGCTTTTCGACAACATTTACGAGTCCCAAAAGGGTTCGTCAGGGGTCTGGGGCTGCGGTGGGGGAAGGTCGCCAGGACGGGAGCAGAAAAGTCTAGGGTGGATCAGAAAAGTCTAGGGTGGATCGAAGCACTCAACCCCCGCCCCCCCCCCCGCCCCCCCTAGAAAGCTCGCACCAGCTCAAAACCTTGAGGCTTTTGTGGGAAAGGCTGCAAAGGGAATGTCAGGGGGTCTTCTTTCCCAAGCGCACCACCCAAAACCCCATGAAAGGTCAGCAGGAAAAACTGAAAACGCCCGAAAACCCCAATTGTCGCTTCTGCCCAAATCCATGTGCCGTGGTCCGCGGCGGGGTCCCCCTCCCCCCCCCCATATTATCACAAACCCATCCAACACGCCCGCAGTTGGCGGGCTTGAAGCAAGCAGTGGCAAACGCCAAGATGTGGGATGCAACGCACGCAAAAAGCTGAAGGCAGTCCTGGACCCCTCATTCCCTGACCTTTCATGACTTCTGTCTCATGATCAAGGTCCTCCCAGGTGCAGGGAGGGATATAAAAGTCTACCGTGATGCAGCGTAGGTTAGCCGAGTTTGGGCCCTTGAGGAGAATTAGGATTCGGGGGTTTTCGAAAAGGGAGCCCTAATATAGACCCCCGAAATCGTAGGATTCCCTCACAAGAAGGGCCCCAATAAGGTACCTCCTGTGTCTTAAAGGGGTCCACAGAGCTCTTGTCGAGATACCCTAAACCCGAATCCCTAAACCCTAAACCCTGTCATCCCTCGCCGATTGGGGCCTTCGGGTTCCTTGGCATGCTTCTGCATCTGGATGGTGTGTGCATGCAAGCAGCTGTGCATCGCGATTAGCATCGAGGTTTCTGGGAGAATAAAGGTGGCATAATTTGTCGGTCAGATGTACACCGAAAGCAGCTGCTTGAGTTTCAAGCGAGTTTGAAGCAGTTGATTGCCGAGATGGCCTATCCGTCCCTCGAGTGCCGAAGTTGAATCGGATCCGAGGTTCAGATTGAATACACACCTGCTATATCTGTATCTGTATTCGAGTCCCTAAACCCTAAACCCTAAACCCTAAACCCTGAACCCTGAACCCTGAACCCTGAACCCTGAACCCCTAAACCCTAACCCAGTTGCATTCTGGGTTGACATGGGTACCTCATCCGTCAGAAACCAAGAAGAGGGAGGCGCAGGTCAGACTTCGCATTCTTCTCTTTTGGTTTGTACAATGGCTTGGGGGAGGGGGGAGGCTGGAAAGGGCTTCTATTTTTTCTAGGAAAAGATGCCGTCCTTCGCCTGAAGGAAGGACCTACACAGCGCGCGCGCCATGAGATGATGCGCGTGCGGCCATGCGACCGTATTCGCGCAAGCTCTTCGCCGCGGCAGAGCAATGTGCGCGCGGCCAAGTGGAGGAGGAGGTGTTCCTGTGAGTGTGGCGACAGGCTCCGAAACCGCTCCGTATAATGTGAAGCCTCCTCGAGCTGCTGGGTGTCCAGCCGATTTTGTTCGGCAAGGCGTCGGCACCAAGCCGACGTAATTACGCATTGAAAGGGGCTCTCATTCCTTGGTGTTGCCGTGCTGGCTGCAGGGGGAGGGTCGGCTTCAGCTACGCCCACACCCTCCTGCAGAACGTGGGGCATTGAAGCGTCATGCAGTGGCCGGCTTGCACGCAAACTACGCAGTAAAAGACCGATCCTTAGGTGCAAACTGCTCACGACTGTTGCTTACATCCATTTGCGCGTAGGCCGAGAGTGTTGCTCCTATACCCTCAGAGCGTCATGAACAAGACCTCCTTAAAAGGGCCCCGAAAGAGTGACTGAGTGTAGAATCTCGGCGAAACTCGAGCCGGATCGGGCCTCTCGTGCATACCACGAACAGCAGGGTGGAGCCCTCGGGACAGCCAAGCGCATGCACGCGGAGGTGGAACCTTGCAGCATGCGAGCCGACTCGGCTTCTTGGTTTCCTTGCCATCTGGCAGAGTTGTTACATAACAAAAGCATGTGCCCGGCGAGAGTTCAATGCGATTGTCAGCGCAGCCTCTGTGAGCTCACAAGGGGCCCTTCCGCACTGCAACCAACTCTTCCCTTGCCCACACAATTTCAGCCCATCCTAAACCAGCCTTATATTTTATAGGCTTTTAAGGCACTCTTATAAACCCATCTACCAGTAAGCTACGAACTCTCCGTGATGACAGCGTTGCCGGATCTGCTACGGCAGTGTGCGAGTGCCAACGATGAGCAATCAGCAGGGGCCAGCCCAGGTTAGTGAATAACTGGCGCAGTTCGAAGGTGTCTATGCGGTTTGAGGGTTCCCGAGATTTATAGGGTTTACTGGGTTGTGCTTCGGGATATTTTTTTATTTTCCCTTCTTCACTTATAAGGGAAACTCTTCGTAAATAATTTTCCAGTGGCTCAAAGCACAACCTTTTTTTGGCTTTACATGGTTTAGGTCTTTCAGTTTATACGGTTTTAGAGCGTTTATAGGGTTTATAGGTTTTAAAGGGTTTAGAGGGTTCATAGGGTTCATGGGGTTCATAGGGTTCACTCCTGCTGGCTTGTTCTTGTCTCTTGTCGTGGTCGGCGCATGCCCCCGGTCTCTCCCCAGAGGAGGCCTGACGCCTGTCTTGGACCTGGGCTTGGGGTTCAGGGCTTAGTTCGAGCTTAGGGTGTGGGGCTTAGGGCTTAGTAAGAGTTTAGGGTTTGGAGTTTAGGGCTCAACTAGAGTTTAGGGTTTAGGGTTTAGGCTTCAGGGTTTAGGGTTTAGCTCCCCAGTAAGGGTTTTGGAAGTTTAGGGCTCCGTTGGCGCTGGGGGTTGAGGACCCTAAACCCTAAACCCTAAACCCTAAATAGCCTAAACCCCAATGACCTTGCGTCGGCCTACATTACAAGCCATGCCGTAAACCCCATGTCGCGAGCAACATCAGCGCCTCTGGCCCGAGAACTCGAACAATCGCAGACAAAGACAGAGGCACCGGGACACAGAGACACAGACACACGGAGACACGGAGAGAGACACAGACAGACACAGAGAGATACGGACAGACACAGACAGACACAGAGAGACCTACAGGGACACACGGAGAGACATGCAGAGAGACACAGACACGACAGACACAGAGAGAGAGAGTCACACACACACTCTCACTCTCACACTCACACTCACACTCTCTCACACACCCGCCCACCCACGCACGCACGCACTCACTCACTCACACACAGAGACACACAGACACACAGACACATGCAAGTTTTACACCCCTTGTTCAAGCACAGACTACTCGTAGTAACTGTCCCAGGTCTCAGAGAATGGGTTGCCTTTAAGCGGGCGGAATGAAAGTTTCGACTCACGAAGGGCGACGCCGGACTTCAGGAGTAGCAGGGTTCTGGATTCCAGCGTTGCTTTGGGCGTCCGAGATATCGTTCTGGCAGCGCAGCTACACAATGACTTGGAATGCGACGTGAAAACCCTCAAAATTCGGAGCCATGTCCGGTCCTCCAAGACAGGGAAAGCGGCCTTGTCAGCTGATCATGGCATTGAGACACGATGCTGCCTGCACAGCACGGGTCGTACTCAGGTAGTCTCGCACAGGGGTATTTGGGGGGTTTACGAAATGGAGGGACCCCTAAAATAGTAGGATTCCCTGGTGATTCCCGTATAAATTATAATAGGGACCCCGAAATTCGGAAACCGCCATTAAGGTCGGTTTCCGTTTAAAGGCAACACGCATCCACGCAACACTCACACAGGTTTCCAGATGATGTAGCTGAGCATGGGCCTGCGAAATCCAGTGCGAGACATAGCCATCAGACCCACAGACTTCAAAAGTCGCTTCCGGTTCATTGAGTTTCAAGTGCACAGCTCAATTAGTTCAAGCAGTTCCAGTTTTGTCCGAGGTCTGGGTACAAAGAGGGGTGCTCAGCTTCTTATGCTTTTGATGCTTTGAGGTACACATTCGCAGGTCTCATGATGTAAGGGCTCGGAGAGGACTTCCAAAGCTTAAGGCATGCTTAGACTGGCTTCCAGGTGTGGCTCTGAAAGCCTCTCTGGGGTGTTCGCCGGTGATCACCCCCCCCCCCCCCCCACCCACCCCCTCAGACCCCGACAGACCCTGAACCCTCTAAGAAGATCTCTGGTTGAGTTAGCAAGTGGTTTGTTTGTGTGGTGATTTGTACAACGCATTGGCTTGAGAGTTTCGGCAGGATGGCAGCGTTGTAGTGAAAACTAGACCCTAGCTGAGACAGAATCTCCATTTCCCGTCAAGCAGACCTGCTCAACACACTGAGAAGTGTTGGAGGAAACAAGCGAGCAGGCTTGGGGTGTCTGTGTTTCGAAGGGCTGAGTCTATGCTGTCTATGCTGTTGCGAGGCTTCGGGAACTTCCACATTTGGCAAGTGCTTTGAGTAATCCTGTCCCTTCCCTAATAATGGAGGCGTTTAATCTTAGGGGTGGGGGGGTGTTAATATTAAGGGGGAGTGGGTTACGTTTGAGTTTCTGTGCTAAACGATGTGGATTTTGGGAACTACGGGGGCCTGGCAGCTAGAGATCTAAAACCCGAAGCCCACAACCCATCGCCGAAAAATGGAGCATGCTTCCCCGCGCTGCTGGCTGAGGTTGAAGCTTGTAAACCCTAAACCCTAAACCCTAAACCCTAAGCCCTAAACCCTAAACCCTAAACCCTAAACCCTATATACCCTAAACCCTATAAACCCTAAACCCTAAACCCTAAAGCCTAAACCCTAAACCCTAAAGCCTAAACCCTAAACCCTAAACCCTAAACCCCAACCCTACAGCGTTCGTCTGCGTCGATCTCCGACCCTCAAGATCCCGACGTATCCCCCCCCTCCTCGAAGAAGGAGCTTTGATAGCAGGTGTAGGGTTTAGGGTTTAGGGCTAGGGTTTAGGGTTTAGGGTTTAGGGCTAGGGTTTAGGGTTTAGGGTTGAGGATACTTCAACACAACCTGAGACTAAAGGCCTCAACCTCGCACTGCAAAGCTGTTTGGAGGCTGGCCACCGCTGCGCTGAGCCACGTTGGGCAGGCTGATGGGCAGGGTTTAGGGTTTAGGGTTTAGGGTTTAGGGTTCAGGGTTCAGGGTTTAGGGTTTAGGGTTTAGGGTTTAGGGTTTCGGGTTTAAGGTTTAGGGTTTAGGGTTTAGGGTTTAGGGTTTAGGGCAGTGTCTCACGGGACCGAGCTTCTCTCGGTCCTTGGGGCATTTTGTGTATTTTCCCTTGTTGGGCTGAAGAGGATCCTAGTCAAGAACATTTCTCAGAGGGTTCTTTAGTTCATCCTAGTCCTGATCTATTGAAGCCCTCGCAGACCCTTTAGCTCTGTGGCCTATAGCAGAAAAGCGTCTGAGAGAAGACGACCCCTCATATTGTTTGTCGTTTGGAGCTGCTCATATTGTACTCGCATTGAGGTCAGAAACTTGTTCCACCGACATCCCGTAGCAAGTGCTTGTAAGCGTGCAGGGTTTGGCTGGCGCTGGTACTTCGGGGTGCCGATGTTATCAACATGGGGGGCTCTCAGCGTTTAGCCGCTAAGCGCTGAACCATATGGCGAGGGACCAGAGACAGATACCCAAACCTCCCTTAAGCAAGAAACAGGTTCCAGCATCGAAGCCGAACAGAGAATTTACTTCTGTGGTTTAGCCCGCCTGGTTTTTGGCTAGGGGTCGATCTAGGTCTTCAAGCAGGAACTTGCAAGTCAAGGCAGCAGGTGTAGCAGGTTCGCGTTCTGGATATGGGAGTTTAGGATAATGAGGCACCCTCAAAAAAATCCTCGGGATTCCCTCATAAGCCCAATATCATGGGTTTGCCTACTACTCTATAATACCCCCCCCGCCCCCCCCTTAAATAACCTGTTTTAGGCTTAATGATCCCTAAAATGGCCTTAATTATGGGGGGAACCTAGGGGGTCGAACAGAGGGGGGTAGCAGGGGAGCCCATGACAAGACCCTAAACCCTAAACCCCAAACCCTAAACCCTAAACCCTAAACCCTAAACCCTAAACCTCTATGTTTCGCAAACATCCTTTAAGGGTTTGCGCCCCTCAACACGCGAGAGCACCATCCTACAGCTCTCACAGGCCGAGGCGCTGAAGCACTGCCAGGCGCCTTTAGGGTTTTGGGTTCAGGGCTTAGGGCTTGGGGCTTAGAGGGTTTCATAAGTTTTTAGGGTTTTGAGTTGAGTTGAAAGGCTTACAGGATTGATAAGGTTTAGGCCTTTTGGTTTTAGGGTTTATAAGGTTTTGGGTTTTTTGGTTTAGAAGGGGGTTTAGATGGTTTAGGGGGCAATTACGACAAGCGTTGTGCGGAGAGAGTTGGCGAGAGTTGACGAGGATTTGCGCGTCAAAGCTTTAGGGTTTAGGGTCTAGGGTTAGGGTTTAGGGTTTAGGGTTTAGGGTTTAGGGTGAGGAATCTTGCTGTGCCGTGGTTTGCAAGGGCTCCCCTGAGGAATAAATTGCACTCGAGAGTTGGGAGGGGAAACCCGTTCCCTGAGTGCGTAACCGGTCACTTGAAGTCTTCTTGAGTTTGTGAGTTTGTACAAGACAACGGCTACTATTTGCTTAAGAACCCCCCCCCCCCCCAAATTAAAAAAGAAACATTCTTCCTTATAAGGGCATTATAGGGATTGGAAGTATTGTTTGGGGGTTCTTAAGCAAATGGTAGCTTGGGAAAGGTTAGTGCGAGTTTGGAAGTTGTGACATGCAGGGTCGAGGCCATGGCACACAGTGGGGTTTTGGATCATTTGTCAGATTCCATCTCCTGGATTATAGAGAGTCTTCCAAGAAACCTCGTTTTTGTGTTGCTGTGCCAGATGAATGGCTGACCGGGTCCTTCTTTTCCGTTGGCCTCTGACCCCCCTGCTCTTCTTGAACCCTCCCCATTCTGAGAAACAGCGAGAATGAAGAAGCACACGGGCGTGTCACATTAACATTCTCTCCCCCAAGTCCGTCCCTAACGCCGCCAGTGCGAGCTTTCGCGCTCACCAATGCCGGTGAAGACCCCCTCAAAAGAACGGCAGGGCTTGACATCTGCACATGTACATGCTCATCGCACAACAAACTGTGTGTTACAGCAGCATTGTGCTGCGACTTGGCAAAGTCTGCGATTACCACTGGCCTTTGCGCAGCACTCTACATCTGAAAGCTGCGCCCCCCCCCTCCCCCCCGCTTTGTTAACCCGTGCAAGCTTGCATTGTAAAGAAGCGGATCTGCACTTAAGAAGAGATGCCAAAACCCGTTGTGTTTGCAAATCCTCCCCGCCTTCCCCCGTTTTTATGCATTTGGGAGCCGTGCAAGCGTGCATGGCACCATCAAGGGGTCCCCTTCCTTCTAAGCCCTGGACTCAAGGACTTCGTGGCAGCCTTGAAGGACGCGGCTGCGTGCTTGTCCAGGGTCTTGAAGGTTCTGAAGCTTCTGAAGCCCTAAACTTTACACCCTGAAGCAAGATCACTGAAAGGACTGCCTGAAGTCAGAGAGCTTGACCCGTCCCTGGCTATGCTCGAAGTTTACGAATACCGGTGGTGGCTGAAGGTGCACTGGGGGTCGATAAAATCCAGGAAGAAGGGAGGAGTGCCATGGACCTGGGCCCTTGGAGGCTTGCAAGCTGTGAAGGATCCCCTGGGACCCCTTACAAGCCCCTGAAACAGTAAATGCAGACTGAAGCTCCATTCTTGACGTGGTGCACAGAAGTCACATCTTTCGTCTTTCATGTAATATTTGGGCACCTGAGCCCTGGGTCCGCGATTGCATGATCTCAGACCAGCCCAGTGGTGTGAAATGGAAGGATCCCGATCGCGGAGTGCGCTACACCGTGCTTCTCCCGGCTTGTTCCTGAATTCGAAGATGCACAAGAACTCATAACACTCAAGGTTGGAGGTTGGGGGCACGCTGCGAGGTTCACAGCCCTTGATGAGTAGCGGCCAGCGCCCTTGTTTCTCTGCCTCACAGTGAAATTTAAAGGTAAACCGGATGGTTCGGGTGGTTCATGTCAGCTGCCAAGGATCTTGATTTGCAGCCTTGTTTCAGAATCACCGGCAGCTGACATCATCATCATGCAGACTCGAGCATCAGCGCTAGCCGCTACTGGCAACGGGACGAGAGCTGGGTCATTTTCAACTAGACTTGCTGAGCTTCTCAAAGAAAGTCTTGCGACTCCTTCCTCCCCGTCTTCCCCGCACGCTAGACAGAAGGGTGGTTTTCATGCAGATCCTTATCGAGCCTAAGCCTGAGCCCCTCTACAACCAGGATGGGCTATTCGGCCTTCTAATCCCCTGCAAAGGGCCTTTTTTGAGGGTTATAGGGTCTGAGTCTAATAGCCCAGCCTGGAACGTGTAGTTGAGCCACGTGCCAGGCCGTCGTCTACCTTAGCGCTGCGCGAAGCTTCTCAGGTCAACCAGACGACGCTTCATCCCACACCAGCTCTACTTTCAGGTTCATGGTACTTATGGGGCAGTTAGAACTGTACTTATATAACCCACTGATGAGCCCCTTAAGTGCCCGAATAAGGTAGCAATTGGCAACTGGGTGATAAGTACAGTTATATGTGGGTAAATAAGTACTATGAACCTCCAAGTACTTGAGCTTTTTGCACTAAATCCTATCATACGTCGGCTGCGTCGGGTGCGAACCCATGCTTGGTCATGCTTGCATGTCTGCCAAACCAGTCGTCCACAGACAAACATACCTGGCAGTCCAGCCCAGGCCCACACAACTTGTCGCGTTACCTAAACCCTAAACCCTAAACCCTAAGCCCTAGTGTTTCTGGCGCCTTTCTCAGCCTCCCTGTGCGGCCCAGTGCGGCTAGCGCCTTATCGTACGAAGCCTATAAAACCCCGACGGTTTCTTGCCGTCCATCTGCCAGGACCCTCACCTGTGCAAGAGCACACGGCTGAGGTGGCTGAGTTACTGGAGGCCCCGTCTTGCACATGGGCTTAGAAAGGGCTTCAAGCAGTAATCCCCTCCCCCCGAATTTGAAGCCTCCCCCCCCCCCCCCCTTATCCCCTAGTATTAAATATACCCCCCCCCCCCCCATATACTGTAATATAACTATCATGGGAGGATGTATTATTGGGGGGGTAGGGGAGGGGATTAATCGAAAGGAACGATACGCGCTGTACAGCTTTCAGCAGTTCACAAGGTTTGCGATGTTAGGCCCGGATTCTGAGAATACGCGGAAGGACGGCGACGATCTTTTGCACAGGTCACAGGTGGGTGGGACCTGAATTGCGTATCCCCTTGCATTTCACACTGTGTTTCAAGCACATGCTGTAACCAGTCGAGCAGGGCATCCTGCCTCATAGATTTCGCGAGCCCAACGTGGCAAAAGAGCACGGGGACAGTTGCTGGCGGCAGGCAGCTGGTACTTCCGCAAGGGTTTACGGTTTAGGGTTTAGGGTTTATAGGGTTTATAGGGTTTATAGGGTTTAGGCTTTAGGGTTTAGGCTTTAGGCTTTAGGCTTTAGGGTGCATTGGCGGCACAGGTTTGGGATTGGGGGGGCTAGGATTCCCGGAGGCTGTAGGTTTGGATGAGGGGTTGAGATGAGCTTGCGTGCACAGTGCAGGTTTGAGAGTCTTGGTTGTTTAGGGTTTAGGGTTCAGGGTCATGATTTCGGGGGCAATTGTGGGTGCTGTGGGGATAGTGAAGCCCTAAACCCTAAACCCTAAACCCTAAACCCTAAACCCTAAACCCTAAACCCTAAAGCCCTCTTGTTGGAAGGACGAGGACCCTGGGATTCGCTTTTGGGCACTGGAGGTGCGATCAGGGCCCTCAGGGCTCAGGGCCTCAGGGGCTGGGTAGTTAAACTTTAACCGTTTTGTTGAAATACAATGCAATTACAAAGTAAAGCGTAGCCTTTTTTGGGCTTGGGTATTCAACCCCTAAGGGCCATTGCGACGAAGAAGTCTAAGCTGCACAGGGCTTTTAGGGCCGGAGTGCTTGCAGGGGTAGGTTTGAACATGTTTTGTATGTTCTCACCCTTAATCCCCCATGTACTCCTTATAAAGCCAGAAAACATTCATGATCTTTATAGGGCCCCCCAAACCCCAATTGTGGTGGTGCTCCGTTATATAGCCTGGGGCTAGTCTCGCAGGCACGCCCTCCTCGCCTTGCTTGGCTGTTTCAGGGCTTGGAAGGTTTAGGTTTTCAAAGGGTTTGGGGTTTGGGGTTTAGGGTTTAGGGCTTAAGGATAGGCTGTTGCAGGTGTTCCGAGGTATGGGCTTCACGGCGGAGCCTCGAACAAGTGCACCGACAGCATGTCAAGTTGTTTGAAAGACCCTGAAGGCCGTCACTTTTTTTTAAATACTGGCACCTGTCGACCTTCGCACTCTGCGTGTGTTCGTGTCGCCAAGAAGCAGCGAAGCTCCCATGCCAGCCTGGTGCAGTAAACCCTACACCCTAAACCCTGAAAGAGAACCCTGAACCCTAAACCCTAAAGCTCAAGCCGCGTCAGACCTTGGCGAACCAGGGCTTCGCCTCGGCACCCCAGGCACGAGCCTTACCGGATTGTAGAGGGCGTGCCTCGAGCAGCTGTTGCAAAGCTGCTAGAACTGGCTTAAGGGGCTGAGGGCTTGAAGGGAAGCCTTCATCCGGATCAACCTGCACAGGGCATCTGCAAACGGTATAGGCTCCCTTATGAGCCCCTTTAAACCAAAAAGAGTGCACCCTTTTACATTCCTGGGTTACTCTTGGGTCTAGTGTGGCCCGTTTGACAGTGTTCTTCTCTTCCATGAGAGTCAAGTTAGCGACTGAAACTTCTGGACGCTTGCCAGGTTCCCAAAAAATTTCAAGTATTCTTCGTTGCAAGGGAAATATGGGGATTGTCATTTTTCATGTTTTTGGGGGGTTCTTCAGCAATTAGTAGGGGAGTGGACTGTTGCCAGGTGCTAACAAAGAGTTTGACCAGGGGGAGGGAGGATGGGATGGAAGAGCCTCACTTCGCGCAGTAGCACTATGCAAGTACTGCTTAAGTGCTACGCAAGTGGTCTTAGTGATATTTGAAAACAAAGTCGCATCGCTATAAAATATCATGCGTATAGATCTCAGCATATATATATATACTTTTTTCCTGTAACATGATTTAAGTTTGTATATAAGTACAAGTATGATTGTAAGAGTACATATATATATATATATATATATATATATCTGTATATATACATCTTTATTTATTCATTTACCTAAATGAGATTCTTTGTTATATTAAATCACACACACACACCCATGAAAAGCTTCGCCCAAGCAATTGGGTGATAAACCGGACTGCTGGATGCAGGGTGCCCCCCCCCCCCCCCCCCCCCGAAAGCCAAGTTTGCAACCCCCACAGTCTTTCAGCCAGCGCCCGCAAAGATCAAGGGCTCAAGGGCATTCGGGGGCTTCGGGGGGGGGGCCTGCGGATTTGGCTTTTGCAGTTTTTTTTTTTTTTTTCGGCTTTGGGTGTCAAACTTCTGTCATGTGGCAGAGGCCGCAAAGCTTCAGAAAGCTCTGGAGGCAGAGAGCTCGGGGCTGTACCAGAAGGGGTGTAAGCACTTGACATAATACGGTTAGAATATACAGATTCCTTGCGTACAATGCAAAATTCTTCTGGGTCTTTAGCTAGGGTGCAGTGTGTAGAGTTTAAGTGTCCTAAGCCCAAAAGGTTGAGCGCGCTGTAGGATTGGGTGGGGGTCCATTGTATTCCCCGTCCAGCTACAGGTCAGTTTGTCGGTGGGTGTGGCATTGTCGAGTCGGGGATGATGTTCCGAATTCAAGCCCAAAATCCTGAAGCCCTCATTCCTTGTTAGACCCTGAACATGTTCAGGTCCCACGAACTCTCGCTGTCATGTGCTGATTCAGTTTCAAGCCTATCTTCCTGCAACAGGCCATATGTACCCTGACTTTTAGGCAGGTCGTTGGGTCAACGGCCAAAACCCCTAGAGACCTTATAAGTCCCGAACCTTGACCCCACTGGGAACATACGGGCCGGAGGACTCTGATCCCAACTGCCGGGTAGCTGCGGCCAATGCCGTGTCCAAGGCCGGTATAAGATTGAGGCTTCTGTTCTCTTTTTCAGTTTAGCAGCACAGATCTAGAGGGTTTAGGGTTTGGGGTTTGGGGGGCAGGGGTGGCAAGGCTCAAGAAAGGTTTAGGTAAGGCACCTGGGGTTGAGATCGAGGTGTTTTGCGCCCCAATCCCTGTAGACACCGTAGATACCCTAAAGCCAAAACTGCAAAAGCCCCGAACCCCCAAGCCAGCCAATGAAGTGGGGCGCGTTGTGGCAACCCGAACTCGTAAACCCAGAACCTGCAAGTGCCTGACAACAATTGATTGCCTTTTGAAAAGGGTGGTTCAAGGCACCCCGTAAGGTGCTCATGTGCTTCCATGTTGGCACGGGGTTTCAGATGTAGATTTGCGAACTGCTTGAGGCAGCGCCGGAACTGCAGGAGGAGGCGGCTGGCATATTGCCAGGTTTCCCAGGTCGCGTGGTCGACTTGGAACCCATAAATTGATCCCAAGGCCGCCTAACCCCATGAACAGTCCTCAGGACAAGCAAATCAAAGGCACTTCCGACGAGGACAAAAGAACTGTATTCCACTGGTTTTGGGCCTCCATTTCCCATATGCCTCCATCTGATATCACCCGCACAGAGGGATTCGTAGCTTACTTGAAGGTTCTTCGTTTGCTTATTTTGGAAGTTGGCACTTGCAGCCTTCCAGCAAAGCCCCCAGGCCCCACCACAGAGCCCACAAAGCCCTAAAATCTTCTAAGCCTTCGTAGATGTCCTTAATTCCCTCCCGAGAAACCCTTCTGAAGCCCTTAAGTGCAGCCCCTTCTCACGAGCCATGTTGCGCAAGGCTGCAAAAGTCTTGGCCCGAGCGCTGAACAAGCACGAGGACAAAATCTTCCGCAAGAGCCATGGGCCCAAAGATTGGGGGTTGGGGGGGTACTGATTTGTTCTTTTTTTGTGGGGGCGGGGGGGGGGGGGGGGGGGGGGGGGGGGGTGGGGAAGTTACATGGCTTAGCATTTTGAGCTTCGGGTTCAAGATGGTTGCTTTCAGTTGTGGTATTCCAGGTAGGGTTCGAAGTTCCGGGAAGCTTTTACTGAAGCAGTAAAAGCTTCTTCCAGCTGGGTCTAGACCTCTACCCAGGCGGTGCGGAGGGCCTTGGCTATCTCGGGGAGGCGGCCATGAAGTGCCGGTGCTGCAGTGAGGGTGTTCAGGGTTCCCTATCCCCCCCAACCCTGCCCCGCCCCCTGCCCGCATGTTTCTCCCCCATGTATCCCCCCTGTTAATTCATAGGACGGACAGGCTGATGAGGCCTGTTAGTTTGTTTAATTCGTGATCAGGGTTGAGGGTTTCGGTTAAGGGTTTCCCTCTTCTCCGCATGGTTCGCGGTGGGTTTTGGGTAACCGTCAGGGTTGGGGGGGGGGGGGCTTGGGCGAGGGGGGAAAGCATGGGGGTGGGGGGAAAGCATGGGGGTGGGGGTGGGAGGAGGTCGCGAATGAGGAGCTCGCGTGTGGGGTGAATCTACGGGTTGGAGGGCGTGATACGCTGAACCCTAAATAAACTCTTCATAAGCCCTAAGCCCGAAGCCCTAAACCCTGTAAGCCCTAAGCCCGAAACCCAGAACCGTACCATTGTTTTAACGTCTAACCCAGTGCTCTCGTATCCGAAGAAGTCACGAGCCCAGGGAGTGCTTGAGGCGACATCACCCCGTGAACCCTGAACTCGACAGCGCGATAAGGCCATACTAGGGTTAAGGTTTAGGGTTTAGGGTTTAGGGTTTAGGGTTGAGAGTTTCCGAAATTCGGGGTACCTTGTTGAGGTCCTTATTATAGGGAATCTAACAATTTGGGGGTCTATTTGAGGGGTCCGTGTTTCTGTAATTCCAAATCCAAACGCT
This sequence comes from Symbiodinium natans, assembly GCA_905221605.1. Lineage (NCBI taxonomy): Eukaryota > Dinophyceae > Suessiales > Symbiodiniaceae > Symbiodinium > Symbiodinium natans. The sequence goes on along the minus strand of CAJNDS010001114.1, from coordinate 386,492 downwards.
TGAAGACCCCAAGTGGCCCGCAAGTGAAGATGGAACGACTGACCCTTTGTCTGTAGTCTGTAGGACATAGTCCAGGTACATGCAGGTTTTTTCCCCCACAACTTGGAATCCAACACATGCCCGCGAAGCCCGAACCCCACGCCCAAAGCAACACTAGCGGTCCTACGTGGACCTACAGTAAATTCCAAAACGTTGGAACATCCTTACCCCAAAAGATATACTAAAGGGAATCCCAGCTCTAATCATTCTTACACCGTACGCCAACTTCTGGAGTTTGCTGTAATAGTATTCCCTAAGGGTTCCTACATGAAGATACTATATTAACCCCCCAAACCATTCTAATTGTTAAGGCAATTATGCTAACAGGTACCTTCCGCAGATCATCACCACTCTCCAGCAAGATGGCCTGGCGGCCCTGGGGGACCCTAAACCATAAACCCTAAACCCTAAAACCCTACTTCCCGCACCCCCCCCCCCCCCCCCCCTCCCCCGACTTTGAGGTCATGGAATCCGGGAAGCGAAACAGGGTTTAGGATTTGGGTTTTACAGTTTAGGGTTTAGGGTACCAGCATCTGACAGCTCAAACCGGAATCAGGGTGCCTCTGAGACCCACAAATTTTGAAGCCTCCAACCCCTCCATCCCTAAACTCTAAGCCGTTCCACCTTCTCAAAGGAAGAAACACATCTCAGTGAACAAAAAATCCAGCAGTATGATCCGGGCTCCTCCTCGTTCTGCTACAAACGGACACTTCAAATCCTCTATCCGAAGCCTGAGCAACGCCAGAACACTGGCCCTAAACCGGATTACCACATGGCCGTTGCAGTAGTTGGGAGGTCAGTGCTCGCGGACCCCCAAACCTTCAAAACTTAAGGTCTAGGGTCACTTTGTCATAGTGTGGTAACATACTGACATATTTAAGGGTACTGATCCCAACCATGAACTAGGGTCAGGGAAGAGAGTATTACCTGAGCACACTCCCAAAGCTTCACATCTAGGCCTCTTACCCACTCGGTCCTTCGAGCTCGAGCCACTTCTGCCTCCACAGCCTTCTGCCAGAAAACACGAAGCACTAATTCCTAAGCCCTAAACCCTAAATCCCACAAAGCCTAAACCTTGAACCCTAAACCCTAAACCCACGAAACCCTAAAACCCGACCCTGAATGCCTGAGACTACCCGTTGGCACGTTCGGCCGCGGCTGCTGCGCTGGGCCAACTGGGCGCCCGGGCTGGTTCCCCTTTCTCCCTCCAGAGAGACATCTCAGAAGGCAACTCTTTTCGTTCAAAGCCGAAACCTCAGAGCCACCCCCTTCCTCAGGCCTTAGGGCTTGCCGAAACCCTTGGAAAAAGGCTCGTCCTTGGTGCCCTCAAAGGTCGAACGAGTATCTCAGCTTGCGGGGGGGGGGGGGGGCTTATCTTTGTAAGGTTTCGATTCGGTCTCAATGGTTTGCAGCAACGGTTGACAGCCTCGGCCGACATTGAAGTCCAAGATGAATGCATCCCGAATACATCGAACGCCGTTTCCTTCTGGTTCCTCCCTTTTGCTTGTGTCGAGCTGGCCCGAACAGTGGCTATGGCTGTTTAGGGTTTAGGGTTTAGGGTTTAGGGTTTAGGGTTTCGGGCTTCGTCAAAATGCGTTCCCACTACCCCACGAGGTCTTCTCCACAACGAAACCCTAAACCCTAAACCCTAGACCCTAAACCCTAAAACCAACAAATCCTTGGCGGGATCCCCCAGGTGCCGCGGCCGTGGCCAAGGCCGCTGAGCCTCTGGCCCAGAGACTCAGCGACGCCGAGCAGGCCATCCGGGTTCAGGCACCCTAAACCCTAAACCCTAAACCCTAAACCCTAAACCCTAAACCCTAAACCCTAAACCCTAAAGGTCTATTTTGGCCCCTCAATTACAACACCCTAGAACCCATGCCACGAACCCCAGAGCCTGGCCTCCATAGACCCGGAGCCCTATAAGGGCCGGACGCCAAAAAAATATTCATCCTGTCAATCCAGTCCATTTCCCCCAAAAAACCAACAATCCTGACCCCTAGCGGTTTGTTTTGTGCCGTGTTCTTTTGCAGAGCTGCGGTAAAGGTTTAGGGCTCTTCGGGCTTGTCTGAGTACCAGCCGGATCTCCAACCAGTTCTTGAAACAAAGCTTGGCGAGCACCTCGAGCATTTTCTCATTGCCAGAATTAAGCCCCGAATGCCCTAAACCCTGTAAGGCCTTAGCTGCTTTGGGCTTGGAAACTGGAGGCTCGACACAAATACAAAACAGCCTGATCCCGGAAAGCCTACAAGCTCTAAAGCCCGAAGTTACCACCATGTGACCCCCCCATGCGAACCCCCACAGTCCGTGAAGCCACAGCGGATTCAGCGGGTTCAGCCTCCGACACCTCAGAACATGGGGGGGGGGGGGAGGGGGGGGTGTACCTAGTATACACTTAGACCCTAGAGCTGCTATGTAGGGACCCTATTAAGGCCCAAGTATATATCTATATATGTATATATATATATATATATACATATAATATCTATATGTATATATATATATACATGTATATATATATAGGTGCATGGATCCTTGAAGAACATGGGGGGGGGGGGGGTGTGGTTCAAGGACGTGCGGGGAGCCTGCCGTGGCTCTCTTCGGAAGCTGGACGTGGCGATGGTCACGTTCCCAGCATGCACCCTGAAGCTGTCAGACACGTAACTAGGTACGCCCTTGGGACATGTTACGCTATCCCTTATTGGGTTTTAGAGGATCATATTCAGGAATATGCTTCAGAGGGTTTTTAAGGGCCATCCTAGATAACAAGGGTTCTTGATCACAAGACCTCGAAACCTTATACGTCGACGCTGCGTAGATGCGTCACTGTCTCTGGGATGTGCTTGGCCTGGTTTGAGGAAGGGCGATCTGCAAGGGGAAGTGAATGAGTGTTTTCTGGGGTTTGTCGAGGGTTCCATTCACGCTGTGTTTTTCTCTCGGTCCTCAGACTCAGGCCCTCGACCGCAGGGGAAGGGCCTCTTCAACTGATGCCTTAAGCCCACCCACCCCGAGTAGGATTTTGGGCCGCAAAGGTCGAGCACACCCTAGCCTTTTGCACGGACAGTCCCCGTGACCATCACTAGTGAGTTTCATCCGTGCGAGCCGCAAATACCCAAGCAGGCTTGTGCAGGTCCTAGAAATCTTCAGGTGCTTCCCTGGGCTTCTGTGGCGTGAGAGGGAACGACATCGTTTTGGTTTCAGCTTGTGTGGTTGTGTGGGCAGGGGGCGCCTAACGTCTCTTCTTTTCCGCTTAAGGCCACCCCTCAAGAAGCCCCCAAGGCCTCCTAGCCTTCAACCTTGGCGCTTGCCACCGCAGCAGTCTGCTGCGCGTCCATAGTTTGGGCTGTTCCCCCTTATACTAACAGTCCTTCAGGGGGATTATAAGAAAGGGGGTGGTACTATAATCCCGATTAAGGACTGTTAGTATAAGAGGGATCATCCCAAGTTCTGAACTCTGAACCTACCCTAACCGGCCTCAACCATCAGCCTCAAAGTCGCATCGATGAGGGGCTGCGCTCCAGCGAACCAGCACTGCGGTGCTGGGCCGCAGAGGTGCCTGTGCTGTAGGGTTAAAGGTTAAAGGTTTAGGGTTTAGGGTGTAGGGTTTAGGGCTTAGGGTTTAGGGTTTAGTGCTGGTGTGCTCACGTTTTTCCGGGAAGAAGAGGGTGCATGTCGCTGTCAAGCGGTCCAAGCCCGGTGAAGGGCAACAACGAGGCCCGTGAAGGGCAAGGAAACACATGGCCCGGTGTGGGCACGCAGACGCAGTTTTTACATGTACCAGGCATCGCAGGTATAGCACCTGAACGAGTAAGACCAAGGATTTCGTGTCGTTGCTGTTGTGGAAAAGGGAAATTCGAGTGAGCTCTACAAGCCATGGCCAACCCCTCAGACTCCATGCCTCCTGGGACCTCCGTCCAGGAGGTTATGAGCCCAAGTGGTGCTCGCCCTACTTCGCCGAGAATGACAACAACAGCTGCGGGGCCCGAGAGGGGCCAACCGGGGGTCGTAAGACCAGCTTTGGATGGTGGAGAGGCTCATGGAGCCCAACCGGAGGCCGTAAGGCCGGATGGTGCACTGGAAGCTGGCGGCACTGGTGTGGCTGGAAGTGTGGATGGAGCAATGGTTTCTGGAGATAGCATGGACTCTGGGCATGGTACAAGTGGTCAAGTGGCAAGAGTTCAGGCCTTGGCGCTAGCCTCTGGAGCGGTGGTTGCAGGTGGCATGCAAGCTGTGGTGGCCTCAACCTCAATGACGAGGGAGGTGGAGCCGGCCGGTGAAGCTGGGGACATGGGCATGCTGCGTGATGGCCTGAATAGTGGAGGGCATCAACAACCTGGAGGTTTCAGCTGGAATGCGCAAGGCAGTCAGATGGGAAGAGAGGCACAACCGCGTGGTGCGATGCCGACCTGGGTTTCTCGCCTGGGAGCTTTCTTCCAGGCTATGGGGCAGTCACAGCAGGTGACACCCCCGGAGTGGATGCCGAGTCCCTTTCCGTCGCCTGTGACGAGACCGTCGAGATCGCAGAGGGCGTTGGAGTCACCTATGTCGCATGGGGAACGGGATGAGGCATCGAGGACGCCTTTGTTTGATGATGAGCAGAGGCAACAGATGAGGGCAATGGAGCAGCGGGCTCCACTGCTGTATGGTGCCACCGGGGTGGGACCGAGGCCTATGGATGGTGGTGGCAGTTCTGGAGGAAGCACCTATGAAGCGGTGAAGGAAGAAGTGCGTCAGCAGCTACAAGGACAACTGCAAGGGATGATGAGGGAGTTGGAGGAGTCGAAAAGGGAAGCAAGTAGCTTGAGAGAAGAGATGGGAAGGATGCAATTGGAGCGAGAACGCATGGGAGAAGGGCAGTGGCCACATGCAGCAAGGTCTCGTCCTGGGCAGGGATGGGGCCAACACCTGTGGAATGGTCTGGTGGGGGCCTTGCCGGGTCCGTCAAGCCAACTTGGGCCACGAGGCAATCCTGGTGCGCTACATCCAGTTCAACAAGGAGCTTTCCCCGAATCTCAAGGCAATCCTGGTCCGCTACCTCCAGTTCAGCAAGGAGCTTTCCCCGAATCTCAAGGCAATCCTGGTCCGCTACCTCCAGTTCAGCAAGGAGCTTCCACCGAATCTCGAGGCAATCCTGGTCCGCTACCTGGGGGAAGTTTAGATGGTTTACGTCCAGTTCAGCAAGGAGCTTCCACCGAATCTCGAGGCAATCCTGGTCCGCTACCTGGTCGTTTTTTGAATGGTCAGAGTGACGCAGCAGGAGGTCGTTTTGGCTTTATGCCATCTGGTCAGAGTGACGCAGCAGGAGGTCAAGAGCAGCCGTTGGTCTATCCACGAGGTCCACCACAAGTTCTGGGAGGGCACCTTAGTCAATCAGGAGGTGCTGTGCAAGCAAGACAACCGCCCGCTGGGGCATCTGCAGAAGCGCCGCCGGGTTCGGGAGGAGAAAGGCAACAGCCGTCAATTGGTCCTGGAGGTGATCCCATGAGCAGGCTGTTGGAGGGTTTGGAGCGGGTGATTACGAAGTCCCAAAGGACCGAAGACGTGCACAAGCCGGTGGGGGACATTCCGATGCTTCCCGCCTTGAGTGATAGTGCTAGCGTGGACTTTGGGGACTGGCTCCACTGCCTGGAGCACGCTATGGGAGACCTCTCAACTTCGTCGGCGGAATGGTGGCAGGAGGTAAAGGATTGTGCCAAGGCGTACTATGACTCCTACCAGAAGGCAGATCACTTCAATCGGCTCAACCTAGCACCCTTGGCTTCCCCTGTGCTGCAGGAGGCGAGGTGGCAGCGCGTTGATCGGAGGGCGGCCACGCTCTTGTTGGCATCGACGCCTGAGGACATCAGGCGGGAACTTGTGGCGTCGAGAGTGAGATCTTCGCTGGAAATTCTGAGCCGCTTGATGGTGCTGTATCGCCCGGGATCTGCGATGGAGAAGAGTTCTTTGCTGCGCCACTTGGAGTCGCCGCCAGCGACAAGTACTGCAGCTGAGGCTGTGGATGGTCTGCGCTTGTGGTGGAGGTACTTCCAGAGGGCAAAGGATTTGGGGGTTGTGATACCAGACCCGTCGGTGCTTCTTCGAGGTATCGACGTCTTGGTGAAGAAGCCACTGTTGGACCACCGTGAGGTGGCCTTTCGTATGAACCTGGTCCGCTACCAACTGAAGGTCGACTTCGTGCCGGTGGAGGACAACGTGAAGGCGGTGCATAAGGCTCTCCTGGCGGAGTTTGAGCAGCTGGCCTCTAGAAAACCAAAGGGGGTGCCGGGCAACAACTCGCCATCGACCACGCCTAACAGTCCTCAGGCCAGACTGAAGGGTCTTGCGGGTGGGGCAGCCAACAACCAACCCAAGGGGGAGAGTGCTGGATCTCAAAAGCCTTGCAAGTTTTTTGGTGTTACGGATGGTGGGTGTAGACGTGGAAAGGGATGCCGGTTTGTCCATAGTTGGCCGGACCGGGATGCAAAGAGAGAACGGTGCTGGAACTGTGGTGGGAAGGGCCATCAATCGAAGGCGTGTCCCACAAGGCCGACAGAAGGTACTACCACGACTGTGACGGCATCTACACCTACAACTCCAACGGCGGCGCAAATGCAGGCGAAGCCGATGCAACCCGAGACCCAGAAGACGATCAAGGCGGATGATGTGGCCACGGTGATATCGGAGGCGAGTACGGTGGCGTCGACTCCTATGGCAACGAGATCTACGCTAGATGACCCCATACCTGGCACGCCTATGGACATGCAGCAGATGTTGGAGAATGCGCAGAGAATGGTCAAGTCCTTGATGGAGCACAGCGCCACGATGAAGGTGATGCGTATCACCTCGGCTGAGAGTGAGGAGGTGCGAAGAGCTCAGGCCCTTGGAACGTTGCCAACAGTTAGCAAAATGGGGCTGTTGGATAGTGGGGCCACTCATGCACTACGACCGGGCACTGTGGAGGAGAAGAAGAAGGCCGCGAAGGTGGAAGTTGCGCTGGCCGGGGACACCAAGATTGAGTTGCCTCAGTCGGACAAGGGAACGATCTTGGGGGACAACCAAGCTCAACCAATTGTGCCCCTTGGAACCCTTGTTAGACAGCTGGGGTATGAGTTCGTCTGGAACGCGCGCGGATGCAGATTGAGACACCCTAGCCGACCTGAAGTACAAGTCTACACGCGGTCGTCGTGCCCGGAAGTCCGAGAGTGTGATGCTCTGAGGCTCATTGCGGAGTTGGAGGGCACCAAGGCCGATGAGGCGCTGAGGACCATGCAGGAGCTGGAGACTTCGATCAAGGTGGCAAGGTCGCATGAGGGAAGGAACTGGGCGGATTTCTTGAAGGACTACGTCGTAACGGGGGATCCTTCTGATGGTCTGCGAGCCGTTCTGAGTGCGGAGTTCATGTCAGACGTGCCGTTTGAGGACAAGATCCGGATCTTCGAGAAAATCCCGCAGAGCAACGAGGAAGCCTGGAAGTTGATGAAGTCGCTCCCATTGAATCGCGCAAGACGGAGATCTTTGTGGGCAAGCCGCCGATGGATTGTGCACTTGTTCTCCGGGAAAGGGGAATCCTCAGATCCGATCAAGACCTTGACTGGGTGCAGGGTTCAGGGTCCACGAGGTGAAACACGTGAGGCATCTATGGCAGAAGTGCTGGAGATTGACCTTACCCAGTCCAAATCGTGGGACATCGCAACCAATGGCGGCATCTTCGCGCTGCTCTTGTGGGCGGCCTCACAGGGGAAGATACATGCCATTGTGGGGGGACCACCTTGCAGGACCTTTTCCCTTCTACGACATCGCGAACTGCAGGGGCGTAACAATGCACCACGGCCGGTGAGGTCGGCGCAACATCTCTGGGGTCTTCCTGGGCAACTGACAAGGGATGAAGAGGCACTGGTGAGAGGCGACAACAACCTGATCTTGCGCATGGTGTGGCTGTGGCTGGTTGCAGAAGCAGGCTTGGACATGTGTTACCCGAGAAGGGATAGGGGTCCGGCAGTGGCGTTCGGCATGGAGCACCCTGACGATCCGCGCGAGTTCTTGCAACCCGGGGCAGTGTCCAATGAGGTCATGGAGAAGTGTGCGTCGTTTTGGAGAACGAAGTTGGTCGAGCACTTGAAAAACAACGGCATGAACATGTACCGGTTTGATCAGGGCGCACTTGGGCATCCTCAGAGGAAGCCAACGGGGTTGCTCACTACCATGGAGTTGGACGAGCTCAGTGGCTTGAAGGACACGAGACGTGAATGGCCGGAACCTGGGAATTCGAAGGACATGGCTGTTTGGGCTCCGGGACTACGAGAAGCACTGGCGAAGGGGATCCGAAGATGGGCATGGAGAGGCGAAATTTCTGTGGCGATGAACACCTTCACTCCGAAGCAGCTGGAAGAATGGCGGCGTCACGTTGAAGCGGGGCATTGGCCATTTAGGAGAGATTGCTCGGTGTGTTTGTCGGCGGCGGGAACGGGGCGACCGGCGAGAAGAGTGCTTCACAGGGACGCCTACGTCTTGAGCCTGGACATTGGTGGCGCGTTTGCAGAAAAGGGAATAGACGAGCGGAACGACAACGGGAGGGCCAACAAGTACAAGTTCGTTTTGGCAGCTACCTATGTGTTCCCGAAGGCCTTTGATGTGGTCTCCAAGGACATGCCGATTCCTGATGACATCGATGAGTACCTGGGCCAGGAGGAGGTGGATGAGGAAGGTCCTGAACCAGAAGCAGCTGAAGAGGAGGTGGAAAGGAAAGAGGACAAGGACCATGAGGAGGAGTGGAAGAGATTGGTGGGGGACCTAAACAAACCACAAGAATTCCAGGTCCTCAGGTTCGCGGTTCCTCTCGCCAAGCACAAGGGTGCGGACATCCTCGCGGCAGTCCAAGACCTTTACATCTACCTCAGGGCCAATGGATTTCCACTGGCCAGGATACACTCTGACAGGGCACGTGAGTTCAGGACTAAGCAACTGCGAAGGTGGTGCCGGGAGCGGGACATCTACCAGACTTACACTGAAGGTTTGGCCCCGACGCAGAATGCCATGGCGGAGAACCAGGTGAAGTGGCTGAAGGCTAGGGCGCGTGTGTTGCTCACGGCTTCCGGCTTGAACAAGAAGTACTGGCCCTGTGCAATGAAGCATGCGTGTGCAGCCCACAACACTCGTCAGCTTGGAAAAACAATGACGCCGATTCAGTTCGGGTCCCAAGTGATGGTGAAGACAAAAAAGGATGTGGGGCCTTTCGACCCAAGATGGGAGGAGGCAGTGTACCTGGGTCCGGCCGATGATGTGCGTGAAGGGCATGTACTTGAACTGGCGGATGGAACCTGGCACAGAACGCTGCACATGAGAGTGGTTCGAGATGATGAAGTACCCTCTGGTGGAGATGAGTCATGGGTGGCCGATCGCGTAGATCCAGGACGGCGAGTTCGTGGAAAGAGGCGATTGGAAGATCCAGATGGCCCGGGAGTACGTGTGCTACAAGAAGGGCAAGAAGATGGAGAAGAAGAGATTGCGGAGCAAAGGGCCCACGACAAACTTGAATATAACAAGTACGAAGACGAGGATGCGTTGGAGATCGTCCGAGCACTTCGGTTGACAAGTGGTCCGAAAAGGAGGGGGACACAGGACTTTGATTGGTGTGGGAGTTGGAGTACGGGGGCCTACGTCCACGGAGGAGTCTGGGGCGTGCAAACCAACACGACCAAGTTCCCCAAGGTCACCCGTTTCCTCACGACCTTCCTCAGGAACAAGATGAAGGAGCCAATGCCTTTCGGAACCATCGTCGTGAACGTGAACCAGGAGCTACTACCTCATCGTGACCTACACAACGAGCGAGAGTTCGCGAATTCGGTGTACGGCATGGGTGACTTTTCTGGAGGAGAAGTGTGGGAGCAGACGTACCTGGAAGAAAACACGGCGCTGGATGTGTACAGGGCAACAACCAGGGGATTGGTGCGTGGAAGAACCATGGATGTGAAGGGAAAGATCCAAGCCTTGTGGGCTCACAGGTGGCACGCGACGATGCCATGGACAGGAACCCGAGTCACCGTGGTGGGCTACGTTCCAAGGAAGTTCAAGAATGTGGGATCTGAGAACTACAACCTCTTGCGGGACATGGGTTTCATGGTGCCTGTTGGGGCAGATGAGGAGGAGGAAGACGATGTTCAGGAGCCGCAGCAGAAAGTATTGCAGGGGAACGACATCGAGAAGGGTGGTGGTTGGAATGAAAGTGTTCATGTACCCGGGGGACATGTGGAGCTGGGAGTGCACTGGACAATGAAGTTTGTGCGTGAAGGGGATGGAGGCGAGGGTGAATTGAGCGCAACACCAACGTTCCCCGTCCAGGACCATGTTCGTGAAAGAGTACAAGAACGACTTCTATGGGCACGAGAACTGCTGGAGGAAGAAAGGGAGATATGGGAAAGACAAGAGAGGCAGACGGGCATTGTGGATGAGCATGTGAAGACCGTCATCGACAACCTGGAAGAGACCGTCGCCTACATGGAGCTCTATCTCATGCAGGACAACCAAGCTCATGTGGATGAAGTTCGCTTGAAAATGCTGCGTGTGAACAAGGTTTCGGTGGAGGAAGCGGTGACCCAGAATGTGGAGCAGCTACTGCAAGGACTTGAAGGGCCCTTGGAAGTGGTGCACAATGTCAGCCTGCAGGAGGTAAGAGAGCACTTGACCGACTGGGTGCCGAGCATGAAGAAGGAGGTCGCGACGCTGGAGACATCCGGGACTTTGAGACCAATACCTTTGTCTCAGGCAAAGCGGCAATCTGAAGCGGGTGAGTTGATCTTGGTGCCGGGCAAAACTGTGTTTACGGTGAAGCCGCCGGAGGATGCGCATCAGAGCAAATACAAACGGAAAACCCGTTTCGTAATATGCGGGAATTTTGTCAAGGATGGTGACACCATGGAGCTCTACACCGCGAATGCAAAGGCCGAGAGTGTGAGATGTTCACTGGCGACTGCGGCGAGTCGAAACTGGGAAGCAGCTGGAACGGACATTAACAGCGCCTTCACCTTGACACCGATGACGGAGAGTGCTACGCAATACGCGGTGACGGCTCCGAAGATTCTGGTGGAAGCTGGTGTGGTGCCCCCGGGAACAGCGTACAAGGTGGATCGAGTCTTGTATGGCTTGCGAGAGGCTCCTCGTCTGTGGGGAATCTTTCGGGACAGGCGGATTCGCAACGCCCGCCTGACGGTGGATGGGCGCGACATGAAGTTCACGCAGCTTGAAACGGACGAGTCGGTGTGGCGTTTGCATCCGGTGGATGATCCACAGGAGACCATCGCGATGATGGTGGTTTATGTCGATGACGTGTTGTTCCTCGGCAAGCGGGCCCACATCGAGGAGATGTACTCATGGCTGGTGAATGGAACTGAGGAGGAGGGCGCTGGATGGAAATGCAGTCCGCTGGAGTTTGTGGGAAAGGACCCTGTGCGCTACCTGGGAATGGAGATACGCAGCAAGATGAAGGACGGAGGGATCGCCTATCACGTGTGCCAAGGGGGCTACATTGGAGATCTCTTGCGTGAGCATGGTGTGGAAACGTGGACTCCGTCGTTGGTACCTGCAACCCGGGAGGCAATGCCGCAGGTCCCCGAGCCGGAGGATGGAGCCGAGGAGGCAGAACCGGATCCTTCGGCGGTGCATGCTGCTCAGAAACTGGCTGGAGAGCTGTTATGGCTCAGTATGCGTACTCGACCTGACGTGAGCTTTGCTGTGGCTCATGTATGCAGTGCCGCTACCCGATGTCCTGAGGCTGCGCTGAAACTGGGGCGCATGGTGTTGCGCTATCTTCGTGACACCGTGGACCTCGGCTTGACCTACGATGGCACAGGACCGACTGTGCTGGCTTATTCAGACGCCAGCTATGCGCCGGGAGGCGGACGCAGCTTCGGATGTGCTGCGACGATGTTGCATGGAGGGTTTGTGGCTTGGAGAATGGCGCGACAACCCGTGATATCTCTCTCGGTGGCGGAGGCGGAGTTGTATGAGGTCATCAATGCCTACCAGCAAGCCATGAGCATCAAGGAGTGGATCAAGGAGATTCATCCGAAGGTGGACGTCACCATGTTGATCGACAACCTGGCGGCACTGGGGCTCGCGTCAAGTTCCCCAGGAAGCTGGAAGACACGTCACCTTAGGATACGGGCGCGATTCCTGCGTCAGGAGACAGCGTCGGGGCGTCTGGAGCTGAAGCACTCCCCGGGGGAGGTGCAGGCGGCGGACATGGGAACGAAGGCAGTTCCTGCACCACGACTGCGTGATCTTCGTGTTCTTTGGAAGATGATGACAGTTGGAGAGTTCCTGGAGGGCCCGAAGGAGGTGATCCTGAATGGGATCAAGGTGCCGGAGTCGGAGGTTCGCTTCAACCAGATGAGGATCATGATGATGTTGGTGGTATGTGCCTTGGTAAAGGGCACGCAGGGAGCAGAGCTGCCCCAGGAGCCTAAGAAGGACCCTCTGCCCTACGACGCTGGAATCGAGTTCTATGGCTTGATGGTGCTTTGTGGTGTGGCGATGATTGGAATCTGGGAGGTGATGAAGTGGTGCCTTGGAAGATGCTGTGGTAGTGATGAGGCTACAGTCCGAAGGGCCCGGAGACTTCTGCGAATCCGAGATCAGACAACGAGAGCCCTTCAAGAGGAGCTGATGGGATTGCGGGCGGAAGAGGTGCAGTCCTCGCCTCCTGTGAGTCAGGGCTCCCCTGTGGCTATGTCATCGTCGTCGTCAGCTACTGCGCCAACTACACGATTGGTGGAAAATGTGGAGCCAGCTCGGACAACCACGGCGGTTGCCGAGGAAACACAAGTGGGCCAAGTGCCCGACCCGCCTCGTACGAGGCAGAGCCCCGAGTACGACTTCGAGCTCTTCACAGGTGTCTTCTACAAGTCTGAACGTGGAGAAAAGGTGCACTTGTGCCGTGGAATGAGGGAAGTCCGGTCGCGCGTGACGGAGTACCAGGTTTGTTCGTTTTGTTTGGAGCGCTACCCCTTGTACTACCGTAGACCTTTCAATGATGCTCTGCTACGCCGACATGATGGACATTGAGCACCCCGAATGAGACACCTAGTGGGCAGCGAGCCCACAAGGCGAGGAGGAGTGCTGGTGTGCTCACGTTTTTCCGGGAAGAAGAGGGTGCATGTCGCTGTCAAGCGGTCCAAGCCTGGTGAAGGGCAACAACGAGGCCCGTGAAGGGCAAGGAAACACATGGCCCGGTGTGGGCACGCAGACGCAGTTTTTACATGTACCAGGCATCGCAGGTATAGCACCTGAACGAGTAAGACCAAGGATTTCGTGTCGTTGCTGTTGTGGAAAAGGGAAATTCGAGTGAGCTCTACAAGCCATGGCCAACCCCTCAGACTCCATGCCTCCTGGGACCTCCGTCCAGGAGTTTAGTGTTTAGGGTTTAGGATTTAGGGTTTAGGGCTTAGGGTTTAGGGTTTAGGCTTAGGGTCCATGTACCTCAAAATGATATACTTGGGGCCCCAACGTCCCGATATAGGAAGTACTTGAAGGCCCAAGTTTTACCTACTTAGGTACATGGACCCCTAGGGTAAGTGTCATACTTCATGGACCCCTAGGGTAAGTGTCATACTTCATGGACCCCTAGGGTGTCAGGGTGTTTTTCGGGTAGCGGTCTTGGGAGGATTCACGGATTAGAATGCGTTTGGACTGATGCTGGTCCGGAGTGTTGAGGATGTCCAGGCGATTGTGGGTCAGAGCGCTGCAGTAATATCTATATATATATGCACACATGTATGTATTTATCTATCTTTCTATTATTATATACATATAATACACCTACCGCATGTGTGTGTGTGTGTATATGGCTTCAAGCCAGGCTTCAAGACAACCATGACCTAGAGTTCCCGAAAAGACTCAACTGAGGTTCTGACACCACCGGTCTAGGTGTTTTTCTCTTCCGCCGTTCATGGCTTTGGCTTTTTAGTTATCTAGTTCAGGGTGACAAGTCTGCCTGGGTTTCATGTGTTCTTGCACGTGTTACTTCCAGTACAGTCGTGGGGTGATGTATTGCTGATTTGTACTGTATTGGCGTCTTAGGAGAACAGCTTGCTGGAAAAAGCAAGCACGTCTCGACACAATACCATATTCTGCCAAATGTTGTACTTTCGCCCTTTTGTCGACAGCCACTCAAGGTCATTGCTGGCCGGGGATCGGATGCAGCCGTGTACGGAGAGGCGTGCTGCGGTAGGTAGTCGGTGAACTCTGCTTGCCGGTCAACCGAAAAGGCCGGCAGCTCTGCCAAGAAGCAGAGCAACCAAAACAGACCCCCCGCAGAGTTTGGTATGGGCACACATGTTTGCGGTTGTGGCCGTGTTTGGTTTGCTGGCCCCACCTGTCTAGGTCATATTCATATTCATATGCATATTCATATTCATAGTCTTTTGACTAGACAGTTCAGGGGACATGCCGTACCTGAAGCACAGCATCTGAAGCCAAGCTGCAGGTCATGGCCAAATTGCTGTTCGACGAGTCCGAGGACAGAGTTGTTGGTTGCAAGTGCAGCCATTCTGGGGGTCTACAGACAAATTGATATGGGCAGTTGTGATATTAACTTTACCATCAGAGCATCAAATCTCGCTAAGTGTCTTGAACTTGTGCTACACTGCTACACATCGTCATCTCCGCATCAGAAGTTTTTGCCTTTAGGACGTGCGATACTGGGCAGCTGCCTCTCTCAGTGCCATGGGTGCTGGTGCGGCGGACTTCGCTGCAGATGTGGCTTGGACCTACATGTCTCACGTCTTATGCCCGCCGCGATGCCCTTGTTGCGCCACATGCAGCGGTCTCAGTCTCCATGTCTTTGTGGGAAGGAACTTGCCCAGCTTGAAGCTGATACACAGAAAGTGTTCTCACTAGGCGGCACCACAAGGCATCTTCAGCGGCAGGGGCTTGCCTCAGCATGAGCCGCAGCGTTCCACCATGTCGCCAAGAAGCAGCCTAAATGCTACTACTTGCTTATTCAGAACCCGAAAAAACACTAGATAATCATGCCTATATTACTCTTATGTGAAAGACTGTTTTTTAATTTTGGGCGGTTCTGAAGCAAATAGCAGTAAGAGCTGCCAGAGGCCCGGGAAAAAGAGCCAAGGATTGAGGAGGAGACCAGGGGCAACCCAGTGAGCATGCGGCGACCTTGAAGAAGCGGGGTTGAGGGGAACGTGGCCGGGCTTGAGCCACGGGGGCAGAGGTCGCGTGCACAACTGTGTCCAAGAGGCGTGCCTGAGATGCCGCAGGGCACCAAAGACACAAAGAGACAGCACCAAAGGCGACGAATCCCCGAGTGAAAGCCAAGCAGCGTCACATGACGCTGCACAGACCATCCTGGCATCGGGCTTTTTATCTAGCAGGCAGGGTGCAGTCAGGTAGCGACTGGAATGTGTGCAACATTCAAGGAGGCCAGCCACATGGCATGATCAGCAAACAGATCTGTCTGCGCTGCAACGGTGCGATTCCGCCGACAAGAGAAGAATTGTTACGAGCAGATGCCTGGACCGGTGCAGCCGGCTCCACCCTCAAGTTCAGGGCTTCAGCGCAGCAAACCCTCGGCCCACACCGCCCTCAGAGAGCTCACCTACACCCTAACCCAAGGCCTGGGCCCCCCCACCACACCGACCCACAACTGTAGCGTGAATCTCACCGGATGATGAGAAAACACCGAAGGAGCTTGCGAAAAGCAATGTCCCGCACATGATCCCACGAACCATCCTACATCCGAAGCCGCACTTGCACTTAGACTTGGGCAATGCAGTACTGACGTCGCTCTGGTTTGCCTTAACTGCCTTAACTGGACCCGGCCAAGCACAGCCTGAAGAAAAATGCCAAAACCCTGCTCGAAGGCCTCAAGAGCGGATTCGGAGTCACTTAAGTGTTACTCAGCCTGCTGCAAGCAAAACACTGAGAGGGCTTGTGGTGCATAGCACAGTGGATAGTTTCAGTAGAGTACAGTGTAGCGTCTCAAGACAGCAGAACCGACCAACAGCGAAAC
Source organism: Symbiodinium natans (assembly GCA_905221605.1). NCBI lineage: Eukaryota > Dinophyceae > Suessiales > Symbiodiniaceae > Symbiodinium > Symbiodinium natans. Next base: position 370,453 of record CAJNDS010001114.1, on the reverse strand, counting down.
GAGGTGAAGCACGCCGTGAAGGCCGCCTCCGAAGCCCTGAGATTGACCGACGGTTATCGGGGCGACGGTGTTCTTGTTGACTGTGAGTCGGAGCGGGCAATTCAGCCTTTGATCCTTGGGAGACGTTGTTGGGAGCGTCCAGCGTGGGTCGGGGGCTTATTACTCCTCTGGGGTCTGCTCCCAGATTCATTGGGCATCGGGTGTAGTAGATGATGATTTGGCGGCACCAATCGCTTGAGGGCTCGCAGCTGTCTTAGCCTATAACTACCCATGACCCGTGATTCAGAGACCCCTAAAAGTCCAACATGCACGGTGAGTGCATTCCTTGATGTTCCCTGAGGACATCCTTGTATACAACTAACAGCGGCACCCCGAACCCCCCCTAAACCCCAAGCCCGAAACCCTAAACCCTAAACCCCATGAGCCCTCCCTCGAAACTGGGCTGTTTGGGGTTGACTGCAGACCATAGCTTGCAGACATCAAGAATCCTCCCCCCAAGGCCTAAAGTTAGAGAGTCAGGGTCGTGGCGGGTCAAGGTTTCAGGTCTACATGTGTAGGGAGCAGTGGGGTGTAGTAGCTGGTCCCCCAGAAGACGATCCCCAAACCTGGAGCTCAAGGATTCATTTGGGGGTGGCTCTCTGTCTGGTAGGACAAGAACCCCGACGTCTGGCCGCATGTGCTCCGTGTCGTCAGCCTGCATGCGCCGCAGGCTTCAACCTCAGTTCCGTACTTCCTTCAAGACTTCCACATGGCCTAAAAAAGCCTAAAGCCGCGTGAGGGTCTTGGAGTGTGGGGGTACAGAAACTTTGGACAACTGAATTTCGGCTCCTGTCCTCAAACATAATCTTAGACCTCGGGCAGGTGGTGATTTGTTGATTTGAGTTACCCCTCGCCCGTCAGGGAGTTATGCTCAATTGCCTTTGGTTGACCTTGTAAAGTTCTCGTACGGCTGAGATCGGCTCTTCCGCAAAGCCCTAGTCCCTACGCCCTAGTCCTTTCCCAAACTTGGTAGCCCAGTGGTACTCTTAACCCTTTTCTTTGTTTGGTTCTGGGTTCCCTTTTCAAGTAGCAAAAACCGCAAAAGCCTAGTCCCTAAGCCGTAGTCCTTTCCCATATATGAGCATCGTTGAGGTCTGCAAACTCTGCGGGATCAAAGCTTGCAGGCTTCTGACATTTGGTACATGGGACAAAGAGGTGCCATTTGTTGTCCGTCGTTTACGGGATTGAATATTTTGGTATGGTTTACAGGCTGCTTTCTAGGCTTCAAAGCTTTGTGGTTTCTGTAGCGATGTACGGTAGGGATTTACGGGTCATGCCCTTGTGGTGCCCCCTTGTGGCGGCTCATCGGATTTCGTGCTTTGGCTCTAAGAGCCGTCTGACCTAGAATGCTTGGATTTCTGAGACATGCTCCACGAACCGGAGAACCCTTGGACCTACAATCCCTAATCTGTGTTTGGACATTTTGAAACCCTCAGAGTTACAAGTAGAGTTTCGCCGATCCCGCACGTCGTACATCTTGTGCCGGATTGAGGCCTTCAACCCCACAAACCTAACCTTCCCGAAGCCATATGTGCGCGCTTTGGAGGAACTGGAGGAAGCGTGCACTGAGATGGTGGCTTGTCTCGACGTGGGGCTGAAAAGTGTAAGGTTGTCTGGGGCTTCAAGATTGTATTTGCACGGCGTCTGCCACCCCTGTTAGCAAGGGGCCTAAGGTTTGGGGCCTAAAGTTTTTAGGGTTTAGGGTGTTTGGCTAATCCACCGAGCCCGGAAGCGTCAAAAGCCCAGAACCCGATGGTTCTGGGCCGGGGGACCCCTATTTTTGTAAACCCCCAGATGTCTTTGGCGCATGTGGGTGGGTGTTCGAGGCTATGAGCATACTTCTCTTGTGGCAAGTCTGTACCCATATACACCCACATCTCAAAACCCCACTAACAACGTGCGTTGACGCCTCGAAGTGGCCGCACCCTTGGCATACCCCGGACCGTGACCGTCTCAATCAGCTTTAGGACTTGAGGAACTCGAAGATTGGTCGACAATTCACGCCTTCGGGTTTGGATCGGTTTAGAGGGCAACTACACTCCAATATGCACTTCTGAAAAAACAGCCTAGAGTACCACGCGGGCTTTCGACTCTGTGTCTCTGAGCGCGATCATTAGGTGAGTCACTTTACCGACGAGGAGCCGTACAGGCCGGGGTTAACTGCGAGTTGTCAATCCTTAAGTAGTCATCATCGTCAATTTCTCGCCATTTTTCACAAGCTCAAAACCCAGTACGCAAACCGGCAAGCCCAATGTTGGGGTGACATTAATTTCCCCCCCCCCCCCCCCACCACAAAAGAAACATAACAATGTTGTCCTTCCGGGGTTTTGCGGGTGGGTAAAAAACCAGGGTTGCAATGAAATATTCTGGTGTGTGGGGGTGTGGGGGTCGGGGGGAGGGTTTCTCGATAAGGGTCTTCTTTGGCTGGAAAAGTTTAAGGCTTCCCGTGCGAGCCCCGGCGGAAGCAAGGAAGCCAATGCTCTAAGATCACTGGTAGCTTCCAAAAGTCCAGAACCTGAAGGCTGAAGTGTTGTTTTTTTCTTGAAGCCTCTGGAGCTACAGCAATCTCACGCGATCTGCTTGACTAAAGCTCGACAGACTGAAGCCTTTGGAGCTGTTTCTGGCCAGCTTTGATGGAAAAGCTTCTCAGCAATTCAACTCGAAAGCAAGCTGGTCACGTCAGCATTAAGCAAAACCAAAATAAACCAGTTTTGTAATATGTGGCTCTGGAGCATATTCCTTTTCGACAACCTTTGCAAAGGCAGCATTGGCCACTATGCTTACTTGAGGCTGATGCTGATACTTGATGCGCTTTAGACGGCGCAGGAGAATGCTACATTTCGAGCGGTTGTCAGTCTCCTTTTCTGCCGCCGCACACGCAAGCCCTCGGAGTGAAAAGGTGGTGCGCGGCCAGGGGATTTTGACATTTTCGCCGCGTCGTACGTTTTACGATCTGGCCTTGAACAGATTCGGAAAAGCACAACTATACAGAGATGGTTCCGGAGCATCGCTCCCTTTCTGTCTATGTATGCGGCCTCTCTCTCTCTCCCCCTCTCGCTCTCTCTCGCTCGCTCTCGCTCTCTTTCTTTCTCTCTCTCTCTCTCTCTCCCTGTCTCTCTGTCTCTTTCTATCTGTCGGGGTGTGTGTGTGTGTGTGTGTGTGTGTCCGTCCGCACGCGGTGTTTTTGTTGCTTTCATTGGCTCTGAACCCCTGAACTCTGAAGCCAAGCCCTGCAAGCTCTGAAGCCAAGCCCTGCAAGCCTCTCAAGATGTGCAAGGCGGATCCGAAGGCAGGTCCCTCCCTCTATCAGAACCACCGACCCTGCTTTGAAACAAGGCCCATGCTGTAAAACAAGCCTGCCTGCCGGTTCTAAGTTCCTCCAAAGAGGTCCCGTTCAGTGTTGGGTTCAGAATCGCGCTCTCGCCTAGGCCCTAGGCACCCTGGAGACTGGGCTTTTTCAGACCTAGGCATCGCGACGTGTCGCGCTCCTCTTGCTGACCCACACTCCAGGATGCCTTTGGGTTTTTCCATTCGTGCGCCCGTCCTCACGGAATCGGATTTTTTTTGCGGAAAGTGGCGCTCCCGTGCTGGTGATGTGCGCTTGCTCCTCGTGAAGTGCAGAACTGTCCTCGCTTTGGGGCTCTTGCAGTGCTTTGGAGTGTTCTTGGAATGGTCTTTGGCATGCTTTGGGCTGCGAGGGCGCTCTTGGACTCTTGTCATTCTCTTGTCTGCGGTTTAAATTGGAAGCCCTCTTCAACCCAGGCATCCCCCACAACCCTAGACCTAAACTCCTAAACTCTATAAAGCCCTAAACATAAGCTCTGATCCAAAAAGCAAGGCGCCGCTGCGCCATCCGAGCCTTAGGCTCTGTCTCGGCCTCACGACCACTCTGCACGCCTCTGGAACCCTCAGAAAACCCTTAAAACCCTAAACCCTAGTTACCCTAGACCCTAAACCCTACTCACCCTAATTGCCCAAACCAGTGATGGGATAGTGAGTCGGAATTCTGCAGGATTCAGGGGTTCAGGGTTTTTTCAACACCGTCAGCGAAGCAAGCCCTCTTCCGGCCACTGCACCTGCCCTAAACCCTAAACCCTAAACCCTAAACCCTAATTATACCTAAAACCCTAAACCCTTATTATACCTTAAACCCCAAACCCTAAACCCGTTCTGCAACGAACGTGCGCACCCAAGGCCCGGGATGCTGCTTTGCCCTTCATGGGCGAGGTGGCAAAGCGACTGGAGGACCGCGGACATCAGCACTGCTTGAAGAGCCTGATATCCTGCAGACAAGACGGGGTGCAAGCATGTTTCCGTCACATCCCACTTTTTCTGGACCAGGCGCCAGGGTGTTTAAGATGTTGGGACCCGAAGACTCCTGAATGATCACAGTTGCTGTGGTGCAGCTTGGGGGGGGGGGGAGCTCCACGCATAGGCGAGTTTGCCAAGACAAGCAGACTTCTTGTCTTCGCAAACACACCTATTCGTGTCTTCGTTTCGTGGGTTCCGCTGACAGTCCATACCGCCCCGGCTCGCAGCCAGGCCTTATCCTCATGTCGGGGTTTTCTTTACAAGCCCCCCGCCCCCCCTTATGGGTCCTCTTGCTAGCCCAGTGGTACCCTTCTCCCTTAGCTTGGTTCAAGGTTCCCTTACACAGTAGCCAACCCCACCAAAAAGGGCCCAGGAAGAGCAGAGGTTCTGGGCTTTGCGGTTAGCATGCTTGGGTTCACTATAAAACCCCACCAAAGAACTAAAAACATTCTTCCTTATAAGGGCACTAGGTGGATTATCTTTCATTTTTTAGGGGGCTCTTAAGCAAATAGAAGTTCAGGGTTCAAGATTCAAGGCCTAAGGTCTGATTGGCATGGCCCCCTAAACCCCAAGTTCCTTCACCATCCGTAGCCCGCATACCCTATGTGTTTTTTTTCTTTTTTCTGTGGGGTTCTCGGGGCTCTCTGCGTTTGTTGCCATGAGCGCCCCCGGGTCCTTGGCGGGACTGGTGCCGCGGCAGTGGCAGCCGCCCAGGCCTAGAAAGTCTCATAGGAAGTAGGCCTGAAACCTCAATAAATCTTGCTACAAGATTTCCACAGATTTCTATCATACTTCTACGATTAAAGATGCCTTACCTGCATCCCTGCTGGGGTTTTCCGGATAGTTCACCAGCCGGATATCCAACCTCATCCCCCGGACAGATTCTGAGACGTTCTGTAAGTCTACTCCTTGGCCAGGTGTTTTTTTGTTTAACACAGGCTTGTCTAAGGCTTCTTGGAAAGCTGCATCTCTGTAGTGGCAGTCATTTCCTTGTTTCCCAAACAAGCCAGGTTGGCTTTGCTAGATATGATGTATTTGTGCATCCATGTTCTTTCATCTAGGGTTTAGGGATGTTTAGGGTGTAGGGTTTAGGGTCTAGTATATATAATTGCCGACCTACATTGCCCGGGTAATCTTAAGTTCCGACCAGTACTGTGCTTCGCAATAGAGCAGAATGTGGCTTGAAACTGAATTCTAAAGTGGTTCGTAGTTGTGCGAAATGTTGCCGACACTCACAAGAAGACAAACATCCCTCCCTCCCCCATTTGAAACTTAAGCCTGCAGCCTTCAAGGCTGCACCCAAAGCTCTGGAACCCCAGAGCTTGAAGAATTGAAGCCTTCAAGACTGCCGCCCCAAGACCTGAAGCCTCAAGCCTCCAGCCTTCAAGACGGCAGCTCAGAGCTCGATATTCTGATTCCGCCTGGGCCCGGAACAAAGAGCATCCCTGTACTCCCTTTCCAGAGCGAAGTCGAAAAGCAAAAACATCTGAAACAGCCTGGCGATCAAGTTTGCAAGGGGGTACTCCCAGACAGCCAGCACGTCGGAAGAAAAATGACCTTGAAAAGCGCTTCGATATTTGTGCAAAGCCTAGCCGCCAAGCCCAATTCATCTTTACAGCCTGAAGCCTTTCAAGGATCCGAAGCCGCAAAACCTTGAGAGCTGAAGTCTAGTGTATAGAGCCCAAATAGGATAGAGCGCAGATCTGAAAACCTTAGCCGCCGGCCTTTACGAACACAGCTCAAAGCTCGGGAAGGCCCAGCTGCCACCGATTGCCCCCTTAAAAAGCTGATACATAAAAGCAGTTCTGTGTGGGGGGGGGGCGAGAGGGGAGGGGGGGGGGGGAAGGGTAGCCCAATGCAATGATATTGAAACGTGGCTCAAAATAGTGCAGCCGCTCGGGAGGCTCTGGAGTCAAGCTTTGAAACCTATTGAAGCTTGAAGCCCTCAGGGCAACAGCCCCAAGAACTGCAAGCAGACACTTCCATCCTTCAATGCTGCATTTTAGGGTTTAGGGTTAAGGGTTTAAGGTCTAGGGTTGCTGCTCTGATACCACAACGGTTTCAAACTTGAAGTCTTGAAGGCTTTACAGAAGCCCAGAAAAAGCCCCGCGGAGGCTGCAGAGGTCGTCCCACTGCAAACCACCTTGACGCCACAAACAGCTTTCCCCAAACTTGGTTCAGGGGGCCAAGAACGGTACCTGATTATTCCGTCATGCCGTCATGAATCAGAACAATACATTTCTGGATAGCCCTGGCTAAGTCACAGGCGCTTGAGCCTTCAATTCCCCTTGAGACCCTCTCGCAAGTCCTCGCAACACCCTCGAACCAAACACTTTCGAGGCTAAAGGCTTTCATACCCTTACCCCCCAGTCACCAAAGCAGCTCGAACACAAACCCAAAGTGTCCCAAAGTCTTCTGGTTTCAGGGGCTCGGGCTTATTAGCCCCCCAACAGGCCAGAAAGGCCAGATCACCTCCCGCCTTGGGCGCCTTCGCAGTGCTGGCCACTTGGAGGCCGCGGCCGGACGTTTTCCGCACGTTTCCGTACGCGGCGTAAGTGGCGTACGTTGCAGTGTGTAGCTAGGCGGATCCTATTGCAGATGCCTAAACCCGACTGGGATGCGGAATTTCGCGACTGACACTGACTGCGGCGCCTTTTGGACTAGAGAGCCAGGTAATCGGTTGAGTCGGGTGGGTCACCCGCAAAGCACCGAAGCCTAGGCACCATTGGACTATGAGCTGCCCATTGTAGCTCAGGATAGGGCTTAGGCCTTAGACATTGTGAAGCGAAGGAGGGCGCCCGAATCACCGAGAGCTCCATAAGCCCGAGTAGAACCTCCTCAGATACCCCGAGAAACGTGACGAAAGTCATTTGAAAGGCCCAGTCGTGGCCTCCTTCGGCCCCCGCGGCCCCAGCTGCCATGGCGCAGGCATCCCCCACTCAGGCCCGCTAGATGCTTTCCGAGTTTCGGTTCGAGTTTTTTAGGGCTCAGAACGCTCAGAACTCATCATCATTCCAGCCAGGTTCTGAGGTTTTCCTTGTTTTTTTGTTGGTATTGTTGAGCTTCAAACCCTACAACTCCCAAGCCTTCTGTTTCCCCTGTAACTGGTGACCTGATCCTATTAACTCCCGACACAAGAGACCTGCAGACTCAGATCTTAGGGCCCAGAGTAGGCCCTTGTTTCCTTTTTTCGGGTTCGGTTGCCTTAGAAGCCCCTGTAACCCAAAAGGGCTCCGTGTTTATTGCTGGGTTACTCTTGGGTCTCGTAAAGCCTGTTCGGGATAGCACCTGCAGATTTTCCACTCACGCATGCTTGTTGTTTATGGTACGAGGGCAATGCATAAGTGTAATGACAGAAATGAAAAAGTTTGCATCATTGATTGACAAATAAATTTGGCGCAAATGCTGATAGAACTGGTACTGGTGTCACACCCACATGTAACGCATTTTATGATTCTAAGAGATTGTACCACAAGCCTTAACCATCTTTCATATATTCAAGTAGCCCTGCACCTTAGACCCTAAACGATAAACCCTAAACCCTAAACCCTAAACCCTAACGCCTAAACCCTAAACCCTAACCCTAAACCCTAAACCCTAAACCCCAAGCCCTGGAACTGCTATGGTCTACGGTCTGGGTTGGATCGTGCCGGTTCGAGTTGAGAGCGATCTGGGGGAAGATGCTTGCCACCTTCGAGTCTTTGGTTGACTTCTACTTGCTTAAGACCCCCTCAGGGTTTAGGGTGTAGGGTTTAGGGTTTAGGGTTCATTCCCTGTGTTACCCTTATACGGAAGAATATGTTTGTTTTTTGGGGTGGGCTCTAAGCAATTAGTAGTGGATGGTTACCAGATTCAGGGCTTTAATTTGCAGAGCCTTAGTGTAAGTTGTTCCTACTGGGAGAGCCAACGTCAAGCGGCTTCAGTTTGGCTCACTCAGCGCTTCAGTCACCACCGACAGCAGTTTCTGTTTGCGAAGCCATGGCCGCTACGTTGCGCCTTCAATACTGCAACACCTTCCTTGATGCTGAAGTTGCCGAGGCTCGCAGCAGGGGGAAGATGGATTCGGTCTGCTCATGCTCCCGCTTCAAGGTTTGGATGATAGGGTTGCGGGCTCCTGGGTTTCAATCTGAGTTAGGTTGTTGCGATAGGGCCTCCCAGTCGCCAAGACGGATTTCGTGGAACTGCTGCTTGTGGTGTCCATGGCACGACCGGCTGGCCCTGCGCCAAAATCCGAATCTGAAGGTGATCTTGGGATGAGAAGGGCGGTCTAGGGTAACCTGGGTTTGGGCCTAAGGTGGTTCTTGGAGCACATCATTCAATATCAAGGTTAACCAATTACGGCAGCCATGAGGGCGTGCGTTTCTGCGGGAGAGCCCATGCTAGCGTGTGTTTCTGCGTGCGTGGATTGGTGAGAGAGAGAGAGAGAGAGATGACCGTGTCACTCTGTGTGTGTGTGTGTGTGTGTGTGTGTGTGTGTGTGTGTGTGTCTGTGTGTCTGTGTGTCTGTGTGTCTGTGTGTCTGTGTGTCTGTGTGTCTGTGTGTCTGTGTGTCTGTGTGTCTGTGTGTCTGTGTGTCTGTGTGTCTGTGTGTCTGTGTGTCTGTGTGTCTGTGTGTCTGTGTGTCTGTGTGTCTGTGTGTCTGTGTGTCTGTGTGTCTGTGTGTCTGTGTGTCTGTGTGTCTGTGTGTGTGTGTGTGTGTGTGTGTGTGCGTGTGTGTGGGTGTGTGGGGTGTGGGGGTGCGGGGGTGTGGGGGTGTGGGGGTGTGGGGGTGTGGGGGTGTGGGGGTGTGGGGGTGTGGGTGGCTGTGGTGGGTGGGGGGGGGGGGGGGGGGGGTGGGGGGGGGCCACCTTTCGCACCGTGGTGTTGCAACTCTTCTCATCTGCAGCGAGGTCGGAATTGATTCGCGAGCATATCAGAGTAGCAGTACTGCATCAGTCGGGTGTCGTGCTTCCTGTCCTCTAATGTTTCTAGATGTCACTGCAGCACGAAACTCGAAACCCCGCAGGTGCCTGAAACCTTCAAGCCTGGTAGGTCACAATCAATTGTATGAATCGCTATGAGACGGCGTCTATACCTAAGAGCAGGACGATCAGCCGCCAGCGAAGATCCAGCGGGCCGCCAGCTGCCCCACGCTGGGTGCTTTTGGATGCAAGTTGATGGCAGAAAAGGTCCTCATTGCCTCCATGGGCCAGAAGTACCTCACTTCTATACCCTGCAATCATGATCTTGATCTGTTGAGTCATCCCCCCTGACCCTTAAGACCCTGAAACTAGGAACGCAATTCCCCAACAATCCCGGAACGAAACGTTCACTTCAGGTGAGGCTGAGAATCATCTCAGCACACGCGAAGTTGACGAGACGAAGGCTTACGTGGATGGGTTGCTTCTCAGCTGCATGGTGCCAGGGAGACTGTGTTTTCAGATGTCAGAGTTGGGCCTCTCGGCACCCCCCCAAATCACACTAGCCAGCAAACGCTTCTTGCAAGGATCGCGGCAGCCAAGCCAAAGCCAGCATCTTCTGTAATGCACCACCACCACCACAATACCGCGTCCCCGCGAACGGCCAAAAATCGCCGGGTGTCCCACTTCCGCGACATGCTACAGACATTGCTTCGCCTGCACCCATGCCCATATGCTACAAGTGAGTGGCAGAAGTATGGTGGGTCAGACTTGGTATAGAGGCCCTACGATCTTTCCAGAGTGATGCGATCAAGCATCTGTGCCGTGGGGTTCTTTCCCGAGGCTGCAGAAAGCTTGGGGCACCATTCAGGCACGGGGGTCGGGCTGATGTGAAGTTCAGATTTTAGGATTCCGGGACGGGGCCCAGGACGAGCCTAAACCTGAGACCCAAGCAAGTCGGTCCTGGAGCTCAAGGCTGTTTTCGTAGTGAGGGTTTGGTACTTGGCTTGACTGCCTGCTGGTGCGACGCCCAATGCTGTCCGCTCGCCCCCTGGAATCTTAGTCTTGGTTTACTGCAACCATGCACCCTACACCTAAAGTCCCCAGCTTTAGCCCAAGAAGCCTGGGACCTAGGCCACAACCCGGATCGAGTGTTTAGAAAAAGATGAAACGATGACTCTTGTTGTTGCAGTTGTGGAGTTTTGGCATGTAGCCGTTCGCGCCGACTCTTTTATCCGGCGGAACAAGCCCTGGTTACTGTTTGTTTAGGGTTGATGGTTTAGGGTTTCAAGGGTTTAGGGTTTAAAAGGGTTTTGAGTTTAGGGTTCAGGGTTTGGGCTGCTACATGCTCTTGGAGGCAGACGTGCGCGTAGAAGAGGCGCCTCGCAACGGGCGCCGTAAGTTTGTGCTTCGCTGGCGCGGTGGCTGTGTGGTCGTCTCTTCTCGGGCACACCTCGAACCCCCACAAGGTGAGCCAACCTACAGGACCCTGAAAGCCGCAACAGAGATCCCTAAACCCTCAACCCTAAACCAGATGCCATTCCCCAGAGCCCTTACAAGCCCTTAGAAGCCTGTCGGCCACCACGAGGCATACCAAAATGAGTCTTCGCCTCCAGAGATCGACAGCACAGCCGAGCAGTTTCGCAAGGCCACCATGGGGTTTAGGGTTTAGGGTTTAGGGTTTAGGGTTTAGGGTTTAGGATCTGAAGTCGTGTTGGATCATAAATGCTGATCAGCATTGTAGGCTTTGTGGCTTTGAAATTGTTGGGTTGGAGAGTCTCACAGTTTTGGATTTTAGGGTCCATGGTCTATAAGCGTTTTCGGCATGTCTGGGTGTAGGTTGCTGCTTGATCGCATGTTTTTTCTCCTGTTTTTTTTGTAATTGTCTGGGGCCTCATCCGCACTGATTGGCCGGGCTACCTGTGCTCTCGTTCTCTCTCCTGGCGCAGGGTGCAGGCTTCCATGAGACAGACTCCAAGCCTACCCCTCCACTATGTCGCGGGACGCTATGTAAGCCGGCAGCCCTAGCTCAAATCCAACAGTCCAGAAGCCCCAGACGTGGGGTTTAGGATCCTGTGATGTATGCATGGCTACTTCGTGGTTTCCGGAGGTAGGTTTAGATTCAGAGGCAACCTCTTAGCCAGCCCAACTAAACATTCGTGGGGTTTGAATCTGAGCCTCGTGCCCTCTTGCACCCACATGCCCTACACCCCAAACCCTAAACCCCCAATCCTCAAGCAGTTTGGATTGTGTCCATACTTCAGATTTCAACAAAGTACTGGCAGAGCCTTCTTGGAATCAGAGCTGCATGAACTAATTGGAACCTGCCTCAACGAGCTAAGAAAAGACAAAAGGAAAAACTAAACCCCAAAACCCAAAAACCAAACCCTAAACCCCAAACCCCAAACCCCAAACCCTAAACCCTAAACCCTAAACCCTAAGCCGGTCCCAAATCGGAGGATCCTGCGCTGCCGGGTGTCCTTACCGAAGGGAGTCGTGGCCACCCCGTCTTGTGCCGACGGCCCTGTGTGTACATGTCGTCCTCAGGAGCGGCCGAGGGTTGAGGCTACTACAAGTCAGGGTTTAGGGTTTAGGGTTTAGGGTTTAGGGTTTACGGTTTAGGGTTTAGGGTTTAGGGTTTAGGGCCTGAAAGTTGGAAATCTTGAGCACACCTTAAGCCGCAACGTAGTTCGCGTCCCACACTTCGTCAGAGCTGCAGCCTGCAAAGGAGCTTGCCCGGTTGGCAACGGGTGCGCGTACTGTCACCTTCCTCATTTGGCAAGGACTGAGGTTTAGGGTTCAGGGTTCAGGGTTCATTGTTTAGGGTTTAGGGTTTAGGGTTTAGGGCAATGAGGGGAGGGGGACTCGGGGGAGGCCTTACCCTAAGCCGCAATCAGGCTGCCAATTGGCTCTTTACGGTCTTTGGCACACCCGACTAGGCTTCGAAGGGAGATCAAGGGTTCAAAGTAGGATGGTGAAGTCAAGTTTTAGCAGTTCAGGTTTGCGGTGCATTGTCAGCGCCCCAATTCGAGTTGGTCCTCTGCTGTATTTTTGCAGCCACCTGGCTCCAACTGTTGCCTACATGAGGATCCAAGTAGAACCCTCCAACCTCTAAGTTGCTCAACACCCACCCCCCCACCCCCACCCCCCCGCCCAAAGCCCCCCTCCCCCCCCCCCACCTCCCATCCTCCCCCCCGCTAAGCTTCGCCTTAAGCCCCCATGCTCAAACCGTCCAACCGCGCGCAGGAGCAAGCTGGATAGCCGACAGCGGGCTAAGTGCGAGGCCATGCCCAAAGTTCAGCCGCCTGGCCAAGCAAGATCTCCGCGTCCGTGTGCCGCAGGCTTGAGATTTATAGGGAACGAGGGAGGCTCAGAGCCTCAAGCCGGAATGAGAATACTTGAGTCCAAAGACCCTAGAATGGGAAGACTTGAGAGAGATTGCAATTACTTTGTTCCGCCTTCTGGGCGCATTAGACCCTGCTCACTCCCCTCTCCCCTCACGAAAAATCAACAGTGTCAGGTTTATACTGATGATGCAAGAGCTGGTGGAGAAGCACACAGATGTTGCTGCCGATAGCATGCAGGATGTTTTCGATATTTTGAACGAGGACTGCTCGGCAGCTTGAACCCTCCTCGCGTAAGATAGTCGGAATAATTACTAATGATGTTTCCTTCGGGCCCCTTTGTAGTTGTATAGTGGTCCCCCAAAACCCTATTCCAACTACTCAGGTCCCTGTCGCCGGTTTTAACCTTCCTTCAGCCAGTTTAGGGTGCATGGCTTGAGGGCTTAATGCAGGGTGCATCCCCGAGAGAGAGGTACTGCAGCCTTTCACCATGCACCCTGAACCTTACTACCCTAAACCCTAAACCCTAAACCGATCAAGCTTTACGGAGCCTTGGCGTGTTCCCGAAACCTTCGGACATGAAGCTGGCTCGGAGGGTTGAGAGCCTGTAGGCTTGGGGGACTTGAGTTTAGGATGGGGTCTACCACATGGCCCCTACAAAAGACCCGCCCAGAACTTAAGCGCCGAAACTCGCGGAGGTTGTGCTAAGGTACTCTTCTACAACTCGAGTCTGCAACGAACTCTGAGCCTTCAAATGATCGGCCTGGCAGGCCCTTTGGAGCCCTCAAAAGTGAGTGAAAGTTGCAGCCCCAAACCCGAAACCCGAAAACTTAGACCCTAAACCCCTACGTGCATCTAGTCCCAAGTTGTACCCCAAAATCCCCACATTTGGCTCTCCAGGAGTTAACACATGAGGAGCAAAGCTCTCAAGAATCCAGCTCCGGAGACACAGGTGCAGAGGCCCTCAGTTTCGGGTTTAGCCGGTTTAGGGTTTAGGGTCAGGGTTTAGGGGTTAGGGTCTGAACAAGAACCGGAACCCATGCCACGAAACACAAGCTTCGAAGCGGTCTCGTCGTCATCCCCACCACCTGTTTTTTTGTGTTAGCACCCTTGTGTCGGCTTTATAATCTGCTTTCAAGATCAAGGGATGAAGACGCGTGCCCCTAAGGTTGTACTCACCCAATGCGAAGCAGTCCTCGCCTTTGGGCTCACATGGTCTCCCAATATGGCCCTCACATTCCCTTGAAGATCTTTAAAGAGGGAGCCCAAAACCCGAGGGTACAACCTTAAGGGTCCAAGGTAGAACTCTAGGCGCCGTGAGAAATTCGTCAGGGTCTTGTGTTGTTGCCCTCCCTGAGCCCTAACCCCTAAACCCTAAACCCTAAGCCCTATAGCGTCTCAAACGTGTCTGGCTTTTGTGCAGGGCTGCCAAACAAATCATTCAGAAACTGGTCCACTGCAAGCCTCTCCCGGGTTTAGGGTTTAGGGTTTAGGGTTTAGGGTTTTCGGTTTAGCGTTTAGGGTTTAGGGCTTAGGGCTTAGGGCTTAGGGTTTAGGGGGGGGTTTAGGGTTTAGGGTTTAGGGTTTAGGGTTTAGGGTTTAGGGTTTAGGGTTTAGGGTTTAGGGTTTAGGGTTTAGGGCCTCTTTCATCATCCTTTGCCTTCTTGTCCTCCTCCTCCTTTCTTTTGGTCTCACTTCTCCGAGGATCAGGGGGTGCATGCATGGCTGGAAGAGTTATTTTGACTCGGCTAAGTGACATTTTCGAATTTCGAGCAGACCGCCTTGGGGCCGACTCTTAAGATATTTCGGATGCGGAAGAGTATTCTCTGGCGAGTAAGTGTCAGCATTGCTCTCTTATCTAGAAGCGTTCCTGTTCGCGAAAAGGTCTGGGGATAAACGAAACAATACGTAACCAAGACGGTCTAAGACGCCCATCTTTTTCAGCCTGCATGCTCGGTAAAGCTCGCAAAGCCTCGCGCATGCGAGTATCACAACAACGGTTATTTGTAGGACCCAATGTACAACTTATGATTTATGATTATTGCGAACCACAAAAGGTAGAGATAAGAGATCATGGTGAGTCTGGGTGGGGGAGAACTCCGCCGTTTGACGCTCTAGCCATACCATATGAAGTTCGCTCTGCTCTCACAAAGGCATATGGCACAGCCGAATACGCACAAACTCGGAATTGTTACGCAACTGCGGTTGCGATTCGCACCAGAGATGATGACGACAGTGGCATTGCGGCATTTCGGCCCCACGCCTAAATCTCCAGACGCCCCCCAGTCCCATATTCCGAGTGATCAGTCAGTGATGAGCCATGACTTAAGCCACGGGAGGACTTGATCCCTGCGGCGAGTTGTGTTTGGGCACATGCCCTGGCATGCCATGACCCAGGCTGCTCCTCCGACGTGTAAGAGACCATCCGTTTAACTACTATTTGCCTCAAGAACCTTCCAGACAAGGATCTTCTTCCTTACAAGGGCAATGTGGAGACTACGTCCTTTCATTTTTTAGGGGGGCGGGGGGTTCTTAAGCAAATAGTAGTCAAAGGAACTGAGAACCCCTAGAGACTCAACTTTAGCGCAGCTTTGGCCTCATAGGTCTGTAGGGGGTTAAGGGTTTAGGGTTTAGAGTGTAGGGTTTAGGGATTTGAGGAGTTTTCCGCGCAGGCTGAGCTTCCGCGGCCTGTTGAGAAGAAGATCCGCAAGGTGTTGTCGCGAATGCGCCTGGGACATGGCCGAGGGTTTAGGGTTTAGGGGTTGGTTTTGGGGGTTTGGGGGTTTAGGGGTTTAGGGGTCTAGGGGTTTAGGTGTTTAGGGGTTTGGGGGTTTAGAGTTCCAGACCTTTGTAGCTTTTTCTTTGTTCCCCCCGGTCCCCCCCTCCGGCCCCCCTCCGCGCAGTACCTTGAGGCACCTTTTTCTGGCGCGCTCCACAAGTATTCGGCAAACCCAAACACCCCAAACCTTTTAGACCAACTCAAACGGCCGAAACTGCTGAGCTCAAGCCCCACGGTGGGGCTTTTGGGTTTGGGGCCTATCAGGGGAAGGTTGAGGATTCAGGGCTTTTGCGCCCTCGGATTCTGTTCAAGCAGCGATCCCGTTCTCATAGGGCCCGAGTTTGAGGATTGTTTTTGCACGCGTAGCGCAACCATTTCCACTTTCAGGGGACTTGGGCTTTCGGGTTTTCGGCGTGTAGGGCTGTGAAGCAGACTGTAGGGTTCACGTTGAAGATGTACGGCAGCTCTTTTTTTGCAGGGGCAACATGGTCCAAAGACTGGCTTCACATGTGCGTGTTGGCTTCCAATCAGGCTTCAGGAAGAATAAGACAGAGAAGAGACCCATCCCAAGCAAGAGCTGGAAGCCTTTGAGTCCCCGAAACCCTAAACCCTAAACCCTAAACCCTAAGCCCTTAACTTGAGAAGGAATTTTGCCGGCTTGGTATCATTCACCGCACGGCGGTGCAGCCACGAGGGCATCTCGGCTGCAATTGCCGGACCCTCTGTCAGATCCTCAGCCCTATACCCTAAACCCTGAACCCTAACCCCTGAACCCTAAACCCTAAAAGGGGTGCAGGGTTTAGTTTAGAGTTTATCGGGTCTCCTCAACCCAGAGATGCAACAGGGTGGGCTTGAGGCGGACCCACCCCCGCAAAGCCCCGCAAACGGCTGCTCTTCCACCCCTGGGGAGCCAGCGCACCCCAAAAGTAGGTTCGAAGATGCTGAGGAAGTTGCCTAAAAGTTCGAACTCGGGAAGCCAGCTCTCATGCCTTCAAGCCCTGAAACCCCTCAGCTCTTTTTCGTTTCAGGGGGCCTTGTAGCTGGTCACGGAAAGGCGTTCACTGTGGCTACTGCAGCCCGCGCGAAGCTCCCGAAGTCTTAAGTAAGAGCTGAGGGCGGTCTTTACATCCCAGGCTGCCTAATTAATGTAGGAGCCTGAAGACTTAGAATAGGTTCTTGGGGGGGGGGTTATTCTAGTGCAACTATAAAGGGACCACAAGGAAATGGAATATGATTCGTAATTATTCCGACTCCTACATTCAGCTCTCAGGCAACTCTCGCCTCCTTGCGTCATTGGAGTCCCTACGCAGGGGAGCTGGTGCTGACGTGTCGGCCTAATTGGGCTTATAATTCATTCGCCAGCTGTAACATGGTGTTCCTACAGGCTGCGGGGCCGAAGGCAGGACTGATACAGGAATCCGACGCTACCACCGAACACAGAAACCTTCAACTTTGTTTCGTGTCATTTTTCGATGCGAGCGCTTAGTTAGTGGTTGACATGTTTGAGGTTGAGGACCATGGAGGGTGTTTAGGGCGCAGGGCCTCACACTGTGTGCGACGTTGCCCTTGGCTGCGATCACGGCCAAGACCATTTGCAAGCGGTGATTTGAAGCCTAAACAAGAAACCCTGAAACCCTAAACGGACAGAGCTTGTTCGCAAGATCTACACCGCAATCCATGTCCCGCTACCTACGAGGCTAGTTCCTCCCCATGGGCTGTTTCTGCATCCTAGTCCCAGTCGCACGCTCGATGCCCTAAACCGGGGCTAAGCCGCCCCCCTAAGGCAGGAAGACTTCAGGACTTAGGGTTACTTGATGTTGGAGTTCAAGATCCACGAAGGTTCGGGGGCATAGTGCAATTTGGGTCTTAGGGTGCACCACTTGTAAGGGTGATGGTTGGGGGACTTGGGGACAAGGGGGTCCCCGCCTCGAAATCTCAGCCTTGCCTGAACTCCAGAGCCTTGCCCACAGGGCCACAGGCGAAGGTTTCAAAGGTGTGTAGGCACAGGTGCCCGAGGGCATGCAAATTCACTGCAGTCCAGGCTTGGCGGCTGAGACACCCATCTGAAGCCCCTCTTGTATGATCTAGCCCCATCCCCAGATATCGCGGCCACAGCATCCTTCAAGTTGCGCGGTGACAGGCATTCTGTGCCGACCCCCAATATGACAGTCAGATGCAAGAAGCTGATGTGAATACTCCGACTTAAGGTACTCGTAAACGTAGAGAGTGTCGAGGAGTGAAGCGACATGTGGACTCTACTAAAACGTGTGAGGGGCGGTCTGCTACTTTCATATTGATGTTGTCCGCGCCCGTATAACTTGATGACCTTATTTAGGCCTTCGGGGTCACTCCCTTTTTCCCGATGTCGATTTCGGTTTCTCATGGACATCTCCACCGCCTGCGAGCCCAACAACAGGGATTCCTTGCCTGGTTCTGGTTTCAAATTTTCGTAATCGAGATCTTGAGCAAAATGTCAAGTGCGAGTTCAGCTTCAGCTTCGGCCTGCTCCCGGCCTGGACCTTATGAAGGTTCAGGCGCAGGGAAGGCGCCGCAAGCTGGCGCAAGAAGTTCGCCACGAGATGCATTGAAGTTACAACCCTCGTGGTGCTTTTACAAAGGGGCTCTGATGTGAACCTTTCTGTCCCCCCTAAACCCGAAACCCTAAATCCTGAACCCTTGTCAAAGGCATATTCCCGAGCTGCATCCCCAAGTTGCATCCCGAAGCATACCAAGGCCACACAAGGCCGTCTGAGCCCGCCTAAGCGCGTCTAAGGGTGGCGCGATATGAAGATCCCGGATCCCTCGGTGGTTCAGTCCTGTGGGTTGAGGGTTTGGGTACACTTTGGGGTCCGGGCATGCAGATCTTGAGAGGGTTCACAGTCGAGAAGTCTACCCTGAGCTTTTGCACGCCAGGGCCAAGCAAGGCCTTGGCAGGGGACGTTGCCAGCCTGGGCCTGCGTGATGCCCTACCGGAACCGTGTGAATAAAGACAAACATGTGCTTACTATGCGGGTGCAGCACGGTGATATTTGCTTTACAGGCAGTTTTGAAACAACATTTGCAAAGTCTTGGAGTGCCGAAGATGCTATGCCTTGCTATCTGCGGCAGGGCATCAACATTTCTGACAGCAAAGTGCTAGTGAAAGAAGGTAATCTCACAGGGCTACAGGCGGCAGGCAGGCTTTTGATATCTTTTTTTCTGCGACTTCCGAGCATGTGGGTTTTGAAGCTGGAGCACTCCCTGTAAGAGGGGGGACCCAGGAGGCAGTGAGCGAGTTCTAGCAACGTCAGGGTTTAGACCTTTTTCAGCTTCTGGGGTTTTAGGGTATTGTTTCATGCTTGAGCAGGTTTGGATGTTCCTCTGGAGAGTTTAGGTCCGTCGGGCATCCTGATTTGGAATTCTATGTTTTCGGTTTGGCAGGGTAATCTAGGAACCTCCCCACTACATAGAACACGGTGTACCACAGGCCTAGAAAGCCTCACTGCCTGCACTACCCGTGCTCGGAAAAGCATGCTTTTTTCAACGTGACCAGGGTGGGACCCCCAGAGCCTGGCAACGAAAGCCGTAGTCATTTCTTGCATTGGTTCCACGACTCTGTGCTGCCTGTGTTATGCAGGATTTAGGGTAGTTTTGTGCTCAGGGATTGTTTAAACTTCCAGAATTGGGCTTGAAGTGAACCCTGCATTTAGACCGTATTGTCCTGGTCCCTTGGTTAATTCAACAGGAGCGCTGAAGACGGATCGTCAGAATGTTCCAGCACAGCTAGCAGGTTTCGGATTTCGGTCAGCACGGCATCTAATGAGCTGGAAGCACAGCAGCCCTGAACTGCCTAAACTCATTACTGAGGCCTCCTAAACACCCTGAAGCTGCTCAAATGGCTCAATTGGGGGGAGAGCCTTGGTCCGCGCTACTACTTTGCTCTGTCAAGGCCTCGCTTTGCTCTTTGAGGGTGTGCGACGCGTGGTCGATGCAGCATTGACTCGGCTCGGGAATCAGGCTGTCTCACACCGTAGAAGCAGGAGAACAGTATACATAATCTAATTGACCCAGGACCATCAAACCAAAAATTCGGGAGGTTTACGAGCATGTTCTGAGTTCCGTCTCTTTGCAACTCAGCCGCAGAAAGTCTCTGCACAGTTTAGGGCCGCGGGTCGACGATCTCCCATAGGACTTACGGGCACCCACGGCTTTCCCGATGTCGGTGCTTCCTCATCTTAAGAAAAAGTAGCCGTAGTCAGCTTGCTGCTCGTTTACCGCCGGTGCATGCCTTGCTATCAGCAGCAGGGCATCAACATTTCTGACAGCAAGGTGCACGTGAACAAAGGAAATGTCAAAGGGCTACAGGCGGCAGGCAGGATTTTGATAACTTTTTTCTGCGACTTCCGGGCGTGGGTTATGAAGCTGGAGCACTCCCTGTAATAGGGGGACCCAGGAGGCAGTGAGCGACATACAGGCCTGATCAAATTTCAACGTCAGGGTTTAGGCATTTGTCAGATTCTGGGGGTTCAGCGTTTGTTTCATGCTTGAGCAGGTTTAGATGTTCCTCTTGAGAGTTTAGGTCCGTCGGGCATCATGATTTGGAATTCTATGTTTTCGGTTTGGCAGCGTAATCTAGGAACCTCCCCACTGCATAGGACCTAGTTCTACGCAACTCAGGCCTAGAAAGCCTCACTGCCTGCATTGCCGGTACCCGGACAAGCATGCTTGTTTCAACGCGACAAGGGTGGGACCCCCAGGGCCTCGAAACGAAAGCCGTATTTAGTATAGTGGTTCCACGACTTTCTGCTGTCTGTGTTATTCAGGATTTAGGGTAGCTTTGTGCTCAGGGATTGTTTAACCTTCCAGAATTGGGCTTGAAGTGAACCCTACATTTAGACCCGATTGTGCTGGTTCCTTGGTATTTAGGTGCACATCGTACGGACACAAAAATTCAACAGGAGCGCTGAAGACGGATCCAGCACAGCTAGCAGGTTTCGGATTTCGGTCAGCACGGCATCTAATGAGCTGGAAGCACAGCAGCCCTGAACTGCCTAAACTCATTACTGAGGCCTCCTAAACACCCTGAAGCTGCTCAAATGGCTCAATTGGGGGGAGAGCCTTGGTCCGCGCTACTACTTTGCTCTGTCAAGGCCTCGCTTTGCTCTTTGAGGGTGTGCGACGCGTGGTCGATGCAGCATTGACTCGGCTCGGGAATCAGACTGTCTCACACCGTAGAAGCAGGAGAACAGTATACATAATCTAATTGACCCAGGACCATCAAACCAAAACGTGAAGGAGAGCGTAGGGTAGCCCAGGGACCGGAGTTTCGGGAGGTTTACGAGCATGTTCTGAGTTCCGTCTCTTTCGAACTCAGCCGCAGAAAGTCTGTGCGTAGTTTAGGGCCGCGGGTCGACGATCTCCCGTAGGACTTAAGGGTTTGAGACGCACTGAGCTATCAGGACATCGCGGTTCGTCTTTGAATGTATTGGGTTTAAGATCTTGGTTTGGGGTCGATAGTCGAGCGTTGTCGGCACGTGTCGGCACGGCACATGGACACGATGTGCCAGGCGTGGCCGGCCACTTTCGCTTTCTTACCTGTGTGCCCAGATCCCCTAAACCCTACCACCCGACGAAACCCTACTCAGCCGGGCTCCGGGTTTAGGGTTTTGAGTTTTGGGATGTGTCATTGTCATTGCCATTTAAGTCATTGTCCTGCAGGCCTCGCTGTCAAAATCATCCCAAAGTGAAGCCGGCCAGACAGCAAAGCGTGACACATGGTGTCAACTTTCGGCCAGGGCACTGCTCCATGGCAATATTGAACCGAGCGTGCGAGATGACGAAATTCCCCGCAAGAGTTTGCGACTCGGTTCGGAACACGGACGCGCCTTCAGAAGGCCCAGCTTGGGCGAGGGTGACACCGCGCAGGCCCGATAAGCCCTGATTTCCAATCAATCCGCCTACATAATTATGGTTTCGCAACTGCTTCTGCCACCATAATGGTGCTCGGTTGACCGACGGCCGTGCCAAATCGTGTTCCACACGTTAATGATACATGCTGAGGAGGCCTTGTGTTTGAAGCGACGGCCGGAAGCGACCATTGCTGTACCACCCCAAGGGCACAGATGACACAGTGAGCGTGGTGTGTGCGGCGAAGTCAGTTGCCATGCGGGGCCAAGTGGACCGGCAGTGACTCCGATTCCTCTGGATCGGATTCCAGGCAATGGCATTGCATTGCAGCAACGTAGCCAGCAACTGGAGTTGTTTTTCGGACCACCTGCCCTACTCGCGGAAGGGATTTGGGGCAAGCCTCATGGGCCAAGTGGCCCTTGCCTCATGGCCCCTTGCCCTGACCAGTAGGATTTAGTTCGAGGTTTCAAGTGCACCGATGTGCAGAGCTTGCTTGACCTTGACACTTACGATATCTTACGATGCAGGGCCATTTATGGTCAAGCGATTCACGGTTGAAGGGTTGAAGGGTTGAGGGCTTAGCGTTTGAGGCCTTAAGGCTCAGCTGAGGATTTTACAACATCAACATCAGGTTCTTCGAATGCACGGCTGCCAGCAAGTGCGGAGCAACACAACAGAGCCTTTCAGCTACTTTTTTGTCGGTGGCCTGATTCCCTTTTCCCTTTTTTCGTTCAAGGTTCCCTTATGAAGAAACCAACCCCAAAAAGGGGTGCCTGAAAGTATGGAAACTGGGCTACCAAGTTTTTCTGCAGAAACGTCCTGTAGATGTTTCAAGCCACATCTTCTCATGTTTCAAGCCACATCTTCTCGAGGTGTTTTTTTAAGGCTGTGATGAAAAAGCTTTGTAGAACAAGCCAAGTCTAAGGTGAAATGCTCCAAAATTAACTGTCGCCCGACTACTACTGCCTCCGGACCAGCTTCGGCATCTTTGTTCTGGACGGCACATGGGGTCTAGGTCTAGCGATTTCGGTCAGGGATTTGAATCATTCTGCAAGTGTCCAAGCTCCTTGCAGCGTTTCGAGGCTTTTTGCGCCACCATATTTTTGTTGAACGGACTTCGCGATCCCCAGCCTAGCCCTATACTAGCGATGGGTACATAGTCCGTGCATCCCCACAACAACAACAAGCAACGGTAGTACCGCGCAGTAAAGTTCATGAAAGGGGCATCTGTTCTTACGGTTGCCGTGAGCCTAAGCCTTTGAAGGTTTTCAGCCTTAACCCTGCTCATAGCATAGCCAGGTCTTGGTCAATATCGCACATGGTGTGAATCATTGCGACAAGCAATGGAGGTTTCTCTGGTGTCCGGCCTGTCGGGGACAGGGTAGAATGTTACTTGGAAACTGCTCGAGTCTTGAGATTCAGAAACTTCTGTCGCTGGCATCATCCAGATTGACGAATTCAGACCTGGGGGTTTCCGAACATAAGGGACCCCTAATATAGACCCCCAAATAGTCGTATTCCCCATCATGAGGACTCCAACAAGGTACCCCTAATCTCGGAAACCCCCAAATCGTCCCCCCCCCCACCAGCTGGAAGCTACTTTTTGTCTCGAGTGCTCAGGGGCAACTTTGCACCCGGCCCTGAACAAGCAAGTCCGTAGCCAAGAGAAGAGACAGAGTGGCTCAGTGGTCCTATGCGCCTCGGGTTTAGACACACATTTTTTGGATTGTGGGGCAGAGCCGTCTTGTCCCGAGCATTGTATGCACTTGTAGGTCACGTGGACATATGGGGGGTTTCCGAAATTAGGGGTTGGGGTCCTTTCTATCAGGGAGTCCTACTATTTCGGCCACTATATTATATAGGGCTCTCTTTTTTTCGTAAACCCCCATCTTCGAGAAGATGAGACTTTGATCAAAGTTTGCTAAGCGAGACAGCGCAGTTGCTTGGACCTAGGGACTCCGCTGTCGCAGCCAGTGCTTGTGGTTCACGTTAGAGTGCGCCCGCCAAAAGGGCAGAGAAAGCAGAAACACCGATACACCGAATATCCCTCCCCGCTCCCCCGTATCGCCGTCTGGGCGTGTTTTTCTGTATCGGCGTATCTGTGTTGGGGGGAGAAGAGGCAAGGAGGCGCTTCGGCGCAAGGGCAATGCACCGATACACCGATACACTGACACACGGACACACGGGGGGGGGGGCGCAATGTTTCATGCGATGTTCGCGCTCAGCGTCGATATTGCAGCGAAATTGGTCTTTCTTTTGGTCGTTGCCTTAAACCAAAGCAAGCCCAGACAAAGCTAGGCCTGTTTTGCTTTCGGTGGGGGGGGGGGGGGGTGTTGTCGATGTGGGGGAAAGAAAGGGGCAGGGGCGGGGGCAGGGACGGTGGGGGGGAGGGTGTGGGGGAGGGTGGGAGTGAGGGAGGTGTCGGTGCATCGGCGTATGTGCATATGAGCGTTCCTTAGATTGTTTGGCTCTTGAGATGTCATTTTCGCACCTCTTAGTTCCTGGTTGAACCATAGAATTGGCTGTGGCTTGACTTTTTGGTCCCAGAGATGGAGGAGGCCCTGCGTTGAAAGCAGGTGGCACCGAGGAACCTTGTCGCTGCTCTACTGCTGCATCAACGCCTTTAGCGCTCTTAAACACCACACCTTAGACCTCGCCCCACTCGAGCCTTTGTAACTTTGTCACTCTTCTTAGTAGCTGTGGGACACCAGAATCCCGAAAGAACTGAAAGAATTGTGCACTTGTTTGGGGGCTTATGAACTCAGCATCTAGATAAGTCTTCAAGGCTGAGATGCCGGAGTTTTAAGGCAACTTACCTGGGGCCAGGAGATGAGCTCGGAGCCTCAAATCCCAAGCCTCAGCCCAAGCTTTAGGGTTCAGGGTTGGCGTTTAGGGCTTAGGGGTTTAGGGTTAAGGTTGAAGGGTATAGGGAATTGGGTATTCGGGTTTAGGGTTTAGGGTTTAGTGTTCCCTATAATCATCCCCCATGCTCAATGACAAAGCTGTTCGGTGCAGTTGTTGGGCGCGCCTGGTTCTGCCAGGATGCAAAATGACGGTACCGAGGAGGAACCGCGCAGATAAAAGCGAGGTTGAAGTTGAAGCGTAGCGGCTTGCCACCTTCTGCTATCCTCTAGCAAGGTCCCGGATTCTGTGAAATCCGAATCCTCAACCCGAAGCTGCGATCCTTACAAACCCGAAGGCTACAATTCAGAAGTGGTCGGTGTTATCTGGATCCCTCAAAGGCCAGGTTTCCGGCCCGGAGATTACAAGGAGACATTGAGGGCAACCTGTGACTGCAAATCGTGTACGTTGTGGACGTGTCACGTGCTGTCGCTTCTGCGAGCTTGCAAGTCAAGGAGGCCGCGGGCAAAGCATGCAAACCCCTAGCCGCAGATCGTCCTCCCCGCAGCCGGAACAAACCTTCACTCACTGGACCGGAAAGCGCTGAATACCGCTATCCCGTTCAAGCCTCGAAACCCGAAGAGGAGATCCCTAAGCCCCCCCCCCCCCCCACCAGAAGGCTTTGCCCCCACCAGCACGGCTCTCCACGAGCAGCGCCTCCTTCAGGCAAAAGCCGGAGATACCCCGGGGGGGGGGGGGGGGGCGGGGGCGGTTGGGATGGGGGCAGGGAGGGTCCTGGGGCGCTTGCAGGCGATGTGGGGTTGTACCATTAGGCTGCAGGTGGGTGCAGATGGGTGCAGGGTTCGGGTTCGGGTTCGGAGAGAAGGCTTGGGTTCTTCATCGAAAACGTGGAGTTTAGGATGCCAGGTTTGGCACATGGTTCGGGCTTTGGAGGGGTCCCGGCCCTTCATCATTTGCTTCTGGCTGCGACCTGCTTCCCTTATTGCTATTGCTACTGGTTACCAAGCTATTTTCATAGTTCTATGATTACTGTGGATGTCAGTTCAATATTAGTTGATTTAGCACTCTTTTGATCCGTACCATGGATTATTGCAGTTACTAAAGTTACAGTGTTTTGCCACTGGTACCTTACTACTATTACGATTTCATAAACACTCCATTTCGGAACGCAACGATGCCCGCAGAGGGTGGTCGTTTATGATCAAAAAACCAAAAACGAAACGACGGTGTTTGCGGACATCGCGACACCGCAAACAGCGCACCTGCGCATGTTTCGCGTACCTTGCGACAAGTAGCGCGGGCAAACAACCGCTTTGAACTTTGCATCGTACTCGTACTATTTCTATTTCGATTTCAATTTCTAGTTCTTATACTAGTATACAGTATACGATTAACCCCGCTCAATCCTGAAACTTTAAGGCCCCGACGCCATGTAAGTCAAGGAGTGCCAGGAGGCGGCAAGGTGGGTGGATGTCCTTCTTCACGATGCAGAGACGCTCGCAGGACAGTTAGGGTTAAAGGTGTATGGTTTAAAGAAGTGATTACCATCTTGGCTGTTTGGGTTATGGTTTGGTTGGGTTTGGGATCTAGCCGGTACAGGATGTTTGGGTTTGGGATCTAGCCGGTACAGGATGTTGGCAGCGGTCTTTCAGGTTTGAAAGGTTGAGTTTGGGCTCTGGGGCTGCGCAGCACAAACAGAGCCGAAGACTTGCTGGCGCGCCAAAACCCTGTTTTTCTTTGCCCTGCAGCAAATAGCCCTTGAAACCCAAATCCTGAGTTCTAAGTCGATCCAAAGACCTAAGCGCCCACAGGTCACAAGCCGTTTACCATACACATGCCTTGCAGCTCCAAGTTGCCCCTATGAACCATAAACTGGATCAATCTTTTTCTATAAATACATAAATATAAATATAAATAAATAAATAAACAAATATATATATATATATATATACATATATACTGAACCTGAACTCAAGCCACTGGATGCAAAGGGCCGGGCAACCCTGATGGACGCGGGAGTCGGCTTAGGACAAGCGTGGTTAGGTTCAGGGTCACAAGACTTCGGCCTCAGCGTGAACTCAAGCGACTCGGTTGAGCCGGTTGCTGAATCAGCCCTTTTTTAAGCCCTTGATGCCCAGCAGTACCCTTATTCCCTTGTTGTTTTTTTGGGGGGTTTAGGCTCCCTTCTGAATCCCTTTTAAGCACACAAGGGCACCCTTTGTACTCCTTACCGGGCAACCTAGCTTTTGAGTGGCCGCCCCATGGAGATCAACCGTGGTACAAAATAGCGGTCGGAATCATTACTAGTACTCTTCCCTTAGGGGCCCTTTATACTTCATGCCATAATAACCCTTTTTCTCAAACAACAAAACCTATTCTAATTCTTCAGGCCCCTATATTAGAGAATCAGAGGTTAAGAAATGTCACGAGCCCTTGCCCTCTTAGCCAAGGCTGCGAAGTCGGCAGGAGCCGACACGGGCTTGCGATAAGTGGTGCGCAGCGGAAGGATTCTCTTAGTAGATGGGTGCGTACAGCCCTTACACCTTTTTCAGGGATACTAAGATCCCCTGTAGAACTGAAAGTGTGCACTTTTAGGGGGGGCTTATGAGCTCAGCTCAGCAACTATGGGATGCTGTAAGGCGTAGTGTAGGGGTAAGGTCTAGAGGAGGATGAGTGTACGTCTATGTGGTACTTTGATTGGGCCCCCAAAGCTTCCAGAGGGTCGTGTGGTGTGTGGAGTCTAGACTTCTTCAGAGCTGAACTCCGTAACCCTAAACCCTAAGCCCTAAACTATTTTGGGCGACGCTCGGCCCAAGCTTGGGGAGTAGGTGGACCAATTGAGAATGGCTAGAGGTTCCTGGACGACAACAAGTTCTTCTAGGTGGTTCAAATGAGCCGGTGGCAAGCTGATGTGTTCTGGCATTTTGTTGTTACAGGTTCTGGGTGACGTATGGAAACGTAATCTGAAACCCCCTCCGAATCTGAAACCCCCTCTGCCCCAAATCCGGATAGTCGGGTGGGTGAGTGGTTCTGAACCCTGAACACTCCTTGCTTAGGGACTCCTTGGGAATAGTTTTTGATTTTTGGGCACTAGATGTCCTAAGAAATAATTTTGCCAGGGTTCCAAGTTCAGTATAGCTTGAGGGTGTGTGTGTGTGTGAGCCCTAAGCTCTGAAGAAGAGTTAACCCCTAAATCCTAAACCCTAAACCCTAAACCCTAAACCCTAAACCCTAAACCCTAAACCCTAAACCCTAAACCCTAAACCCTAAACCCTAAACCCTAAACCCTAAACCCTAAACCCTAAACCCTAAACCCTATGCGGAGCTGCAATTGGTATTGTAGAAAGGAGTTGGTATTGGAAGTTCAAGGGTCAATGAACCCGATAATCGTTGGCTCAAGCCATGACCAAAGCGGTCGAAGATTTCGTAAAAAGTGTGCCCTTGGTTTGGGGTCTTGCTGTTCGGTTGTTGGTTGTTCCAGGGGTATTAAGGGCTTCTGTTGGGGTTGACTGTTTTGTTCCCTGTCCTCCTTCGGTTGCCCCCCGTAGGTTATGAGCCCAAATTAGGCTTCCTGCGGATTGGTAAAGATTTTTCGTTTGTTTAACGCCATGGACATGATGCGGCGTCGCTCTGAGCCTGGACTGTCGCCAACGGCCAATGAAGCCGAAGGAAATCGTGGTGATGGGGGTGAAGATCGACAACAAATGGTACAAGCACTGACAGATGGTAGGGAGGTTGCAATGATACAACCAACGCCTCAGGTGGAAAACGAAGTGGTTCCGGTTCAAGCGGCAAATCCTTTCTGGAGCGAGCGGGCTCAAGAGGAAATGAGACTTAGGCAATCAAGGCCGGCAAGTCTTCCCGCGAGCGGAGGGGGTAGGAGTGGTGAAGGTACGAGGAGACCGCCTTCGCTGCAAGATCTTTTGGGTCAGGAACCTGCACCTGTTGAGAGACCATCGTCAGGCTTAATGGGACAAATGGAACGAGGTACTATTGGTGGAGTGCAAGCCGACGAAGAACTCATTCCTGATGTTAGTGGTGAAGAGCAAACTGAAGATATGGCGGTGGTGAAGCGTGCGCTGAAAGAGTTGCTTGTGCAGACAAAGGAGCTGGGGAACAGGTTGCATCGGGTGGAGGAGAACAGCTATACCTCTGCTGCATCTGGGTCAGCTTCAAGGGCACGGAGCTCTGGAGTGGTGGACGCAAACACGGCATATCCTCTAGGAATGACTCCAGAGAAGCAGTACCTGCCAGGACAAGTTTTCTACACGGATGGTATGGGTGGTTTTTGGACTGTGTTGCCTGATGGGACATGGCTGCCTATTGAGGGCTACGACCTGCCAAAGGGTTGTGATCTTCAATCCTTGCCTGGGTCCAGGAAGGGGGATGTTCAAGTGGAGGATGAAAAAGAAGTGCCAATGATGCATGTAGCTGAAGGGAAGAAACCCTCCAGATTGCCTCCATTGAATTACCCCACGGGAGGTCCTGCAAGTGGTGGATATGCAAGTGGACCACCTGGTTTAACACATGTTCCGATTACTTCCGTGCCATCAGGTGTTGATGGTTCTGTCGCACCTGCGGGGAACCAGCCCGGTTTTGTTTCAGCTCGGGAAACTGCAACGCAAGAGAACTCAGCAGGATCGGGTGGATATACAATGGTGGATGATGTTCCGTATCGGTGGAAAATGGTCGCTGGGAAGTTGGAATTAGAAAAGGTTCCGCTCACAGCTGTTACGCCTGGTATAGGACATGGACTACCTCAAGGGCCTGGTGGAAGGGTCAGCTTACCTCCTGGAGCAGTGGTGCCACGCGGTATGCCAATCACTGGTGATAGTTCTGGAACCGAACGTCCGGAGGCTCTCGGGAAGCATGTGATGAGCCTTCCAACTTTGGCAGACTACACACCAAGCAATCCGACG
The DNA here is from genome assembly GCA_905221605.1 of Symbiodinium natans. NCBI lineage: Eukaryota > Dinophyceae > Suessiales > Symbiodiniaceae > Symbiodinium > Symbiodinium natans. The sequence continues at coordinate 341,415 of CAJNDS010001114.1, read as the reverse complement.
GCACTGGGTGATTGGATCGCAATGATCGAACCAATGTTGTCTTCGCTGACAGATACAGGAAGAGTGTGGTGGCAATGCGTCTACTCAAAGGCATATCAAGCGTATGCCAAATGGTTGAGTGTTTCTCCACTGGAAAGGTTGGGCATCAAGGCTGAGCTAGAAGGGCTCAAGGTGGTTCAAACTGTGCATGTTTTGTTGGAGCAGAGAGCGGTGTCTTTGCTGCTACAGGCGATCCCGGAGAGATTGAAGACCGAGATCGTTTCCACTCGAATGTTGGGGTCGGTGATGATATTTTACAAATTGCTGACGGTCTACCAACCAGGTGGAGCAAATGAGCGCAGCACAATGTTGAACTTCTTGGTGCAACCATCTTCAGCAACCTCAATTTCAGAGGCTATTAAGGGAGTGCGACAATGGGCGCAATGGCGTTCCCGATTAAGGGAGCTGCGAGCATCCGAGCCAGACGCTACCTTGCTTATCAAGGGATTGGATGCTTTATCATCCGCGTTGCTGGCAAAACACCCGACGGTGCATTTCAGAGTGGCATCCTTTCGGGAGAAATTGGGGGTGGACTACTCGCCGACCTCTGAAACTGCGACACAACTAGCTGAAATGTTACAGGCAGAATTTGAACTGCTATTGCATAGTGCTGGTGAACAAGAGGTGAAGCAGGACTCGGACGCCAAGAAAAGGGCCAGGTTAAACAAGGCCCAAAAGGGAACTGGTGACGAGACAGAGGAGGGTGACAAAGGCAAAGGGAAAGGAAAAAGGTACAGCGGAGATGGTGAACGTCCTTTCTGTTGGATATATGGGAAGACCGATGCGGGTTGCAAGTTCGGATCCCGCTGCAAATTTCGCCATGATAAAGACTCCCTTGAGCGAGGAAGATGTTTTGAGTGTGGGGCCGTTGGCCATCTGCAGCCGCAATGTCCATATAAGGATGGTGCAAGTTCCAATGTGGACTCAAACCCTGAGAGGAGTAGATCTAAAGGGAATTCTCCCAAAGGGGGAAAGGGCGGCAAAGGTGCGAAATGGGGAAATGCCAAAAAGGCAGAGGTAGCTGAAGGGGGAGATGAGACAGCTAATGCGGGATTGGATAAAGGTTCTGCAAGTCCCTCATCACCATCAACACCCAATCAAGTCCTTGCTGAAGCGTTGGAAGTGCTGAAATCTATGAAGCTGTCATCAGCGCAGTCAGCATCGAGCGGGGATCCCAGTGTTCGAATGTTATGTGGATCTGGATTGTTTCAGCAGGAAGGGAGAGTGGCGTTGGTGGATACGGCTGCTACGCATCTTGTGCGGACGCTTTTTCCATGGGAATGTTTACCCGACACTACTGTTATGGTGCAAAGCGCGCTTGGTGGTGTGGCAATGAGGATTACAGAGAAAGGGATGTTGATTAGGGAAGACAATGGGCCCCTGATTATCCCTCTCTGGTTGATTTTGGAGTTTGGGGCGAACCTCACGGTGATCAATGGGATGTGTCACGTGGGTGCAAAATCTTCGCTGGACCAGCTCTTGTGGTTTGAACATGGCTGTTTGGTTATGGATTACAAAACAGCTGAAAAAATGGTTTTGCATGCTGAAAGGCAGCGTGCGTCTTGGTCCCATTCTCAATGGAGGAATGGAAGGGCGGACTGTGGAGTCGGTTCGTCGGATGCCACGTTGTTGCCGAAGCAGGGAGAAGGCCGAGGAGTATGCGTTCTACATGTGGCCAGGGTTTCTGACACCAATGAGTGTTCGGGAATGGGCATGTTGGACTCGGGAGCATCACATCCTCTCAGATCACTTCGTCCTGGAGAACAGCTTCCGCAGCAAAAGGTGTTGGTGTCTTTAGCTGTTGGATCTCGGGAGATGTGTATTACCCCAGGTGGGACCCTGGTAACTCCTGAAATGGTAGATCCACTAGTGCCAATTGGCAAAGCGAGCGCCTTGGTTGGTCTCAGAGTTCAGTGGCGTGGTGGCAAGTGCACAGCCTCACATCCTGTTCTGGGGGAACTTCGCGTTCGTGATCTGAATGGGTGCCCTTGTTTGGAAAAGGAGGTGGCGCTTCAGATCATTGATGAAATGGATTGGTGCTCACCAAAGCAAGCTTTGAAGGTGGCACGTATGGTTCAAGGGTGTCCGAATACGGACAACGAGGTGGCTGTAAAAACGTCGTTGCAAAGCGCAGCGCGGACAGCGTCAGCGAATGAGGAGGAGTTCGTCCAGGCATGCTGGAGATTTCTTCGGTGGTATTATGGGGATATACCAGAAAATATGCTGATGGAGCTGTTGCCACGTGGAGATATTGCGGCGTTGCCTTTCAACCGTCATAAAAGGAGACGGCTGGCACGAGCAAAAAGGGTGGTGGTACACCTATTTTCGGGAAAACAAAAATGGCATTTTCCCAGTCGGGATGTGGAGGTACTGGAGCTGGATTTGACAAAAGGCGGTGACCTACATAATTCGAGCGTCTGGAAGTATCTTCTGCATCTGGCGGCTGAAGGAAAGGTGGTTGCTGTGGTGGGAGGACCTCCATGCAGGACAGTGTCAAGGTTGAGAGGTGAAGACGGTGGTCCACCTGTATTACGCCGACGCTGTGGACCTGAACGGTTGGGGTTAAAGAGTCTTCCTTGGCCACATCAAGAATTAGCTCAAAAGGATGGTGTTTTACTTCTGAAGATGCTTTTCCTATATGACGTGGCGGTGCATTCAAGGTGTGGAACTGCTGAAGTCATCAATGGGAGTTCTGTCTTTTTTGGCATGGAAAGCCCTGGGGACCCTGAACTCATAGGGAAAGATTTCTCTCAGAACGGCACAACGGTCTTGAGTGCTGAGGATCTGGTGGATGGTTCTCAGGAAGGGCTCTCAAGTCCTACCTTCTGGAGTTGGCCAGAGGTGAAAAGCTTTTGTGAGCGTTATGGAATGTACGCTGCACACTTTGATCAAGGAGCATTGGGACATGCTCTGGTGAAACCTACGACTTTCCTGGTGTCTGATATGGAACTATGGGAATCGTTGGAGCAGGTTCGCGTGGTTGTTCCGTGGTCAGCAACATTCGCTTCTACCCTGGAAGAGCGTATTGGACAATCCTCTATATGGGCGCGATGGGCGTTTGGATTGGTAAAAAGAATACGTCACAGGTTGGCACAATGGTTGCAGGAGAGCGATGCTGAACGGGAAACTGCGGTGTCAAAAAAGGAAGAACGAGAGGGAACGTTGCGGAGGTTAACAGCTGAAGAGCGAGCTTTCCGTGACCATTGCCTAAGGGGGCATATTCCCTTCAGACGTGATTGTCAAATCTGTGTGTCGGCTGCTGGAAAAGAGCGTCGCCATTTGAGGCGAAAGCATGGGGATGCTTACACTTTATCATTGGACTTAGCGGGTCCATACAAGTGTTCAAAGGATGCTCACCAGCAGAAGCCACGACACGCTGTTATTGGTGTGTATCAATTTCCAATGTTGGATCCCAATGTGGGTCGCCCTCCAGAAAAGGAGGAAGATGCGGATGAGGTGGAAGATCAGGTGGCAGATGAAGGTGCTGGTGTCGGAGAATGGTTAGGCGATGCAGTCGCTTACTTCGAGGAGGAAGACTCTGCGCCGGTGGAACCTGCGCCAGTTCTGGAGGCAGAGGTGTTGAAACTTCAAGCTTCTGAAAAATCCTGGAAGGAACTGAAGGACCACTTGACCCAACCTGTCCGTATGATCAACTTCGTTATGGTGGAGCCGATTGTGGATAAACAGCAAACAACTGTTTTGTCGGCAGTTCAAAGAATGATGGTGCGCTTGCAGAGACATGGGTATCCGGTGTTGAGAATCCACTCAGATCGAGCGGGGGAGTTTGTCAATGCACGCTTCCGGTCCTTTTGCGAAACTCGTCTGATATATAGGACCACTGGTGATCCTGGTGTCCCGCAAACAAATGGGCGCGCTGAAGCATGTGTGGGTTTATTCAAACGTGGTGTCAGGTCGCTCTTAAAGGAGGCGCGACTCGGGCCGGCGTACTGGGCACTGGCTGCTCGCCATTGGTCAATGTTACGGTGGCAGAAAGCTGAAAGGGAGTTGGGGTTGAATCCTAAAGCATTGCTTCCCTTTGGTGCTCAGATTCAAGTCAAACGTCGTCCGTGGGAGTTGCTGGGTCCGAATGGAACAAAGAAAGGTCGGCAATGGGTCGATCGTACGCAGCCTGCACTTCTTTTGGGTCCATGCGATGACCTACCTGGTGGTTATTGGGTGGAAGCTCAAGGGACTGCAAAAGATCCGGATGAACTGGTGTTATTGCCCTGCACTACGATTTTTTCCAATATAAAGGAGCCGCCTGAATTGGAGCTGGAAGGGGTGGTAGAAGAACAGGAGCCTTCTCCTCCAGAGCATGGTCTCAAGGGGAAAAAACCGGCGCTTCGGTTTGCGGATGAGGAAGGACCTCCTTTACCTCCGCCTCGAGATCCTCCAGTTCGCCATCGGTTGATGGAGAAAAGCCCGGCCTCTTCACTGCGTGGTCATGTGGGCTCCTTGCGCTTGCTTCGCAAGCGGGGGGAGAGTCCGCCCTTAGAAATTTTCGAGGATGACATGCAGGGTCTGGGGGAGCTGGAAGAAAATGCAGATGTTGAGAACAATGTTCCTGGTGATGAGTATTGGCCGACTTGCTGTTCTCCTCATGAAAATGCTTATTGGGTCTGCAAAAGTGGGACTGCTGAGGATGGAACACAGTTGGAAAAAGAAGAGCAAAAAGCCAAGTCAATGTATGAAAGGTCTATGTATGATTACGTGGACTGTGAGGAGCTTTTGGAAGGGATTGTGTACCCAAAGAGGGTGAATCGAAGAGGTGGTATCAACAATTGGTGTACAAGTACGCGAGCTCTGGTGTTGGGCCACTATACTCATGGCGGAGTGTGTGGTATTACAAAGGAGACTCATCGAAGACCATGGCTATGTCGTTATTTGGCATCATTCGTGAGGCACCACAATCCTGAAGCCAAATTTTCTGCTCTTCAAATCTCGTGCAATGCTCCGGTGTCATTGCATAGGGATAGTCACAATGAAAAACATTGCTGCAATTATGTGTGTGGCTTTGGTGACTATAAAGATGGTCAGCTGTGGGTTGAGGATGAAAAGGTTTTAGAGGAAGGAGCTGAAGTGGTGGAGCAATCTTATGGGAAGAAAGTCCTACCTGGAAAATTGGTGGATATCCACTGGAACTTCATGTCGTTCTTTCCGAGAAAGCTGCATGGCCCTATGCCTTGGAAAGGAAACAGGGTATCCTTGACAGGGTACACACCTGTTTTTATGGAGCATTTGAGCTACAAGGATAGGTGCTATCTTCTCCAATGCAAGTTTCCTCTTCCGGAACCACAGGCTGAAGAAGGTGAAAAAAGGAAGTGGTTAAAAATGACGTTGAAAGAGACCTCGCTGGACGACCTTGCAGAGGAAGTCGACTACGCTGTGTTCGAGGCGCATCAATGGGCTCTAGAGGAGCATTTGAGTATTCGACGCCTAATTGCTGAACAGGAATGTTGCATCTTGGACGAGTTCCATGGATCGGCCAATGAGTCGAGTGAAGAAAAAGGATCAGAGACTAGAGAATGGCTGGTTAAAGCAAAAAGGGCTGAGGAACAGCTATCGAAGTTTTTGGTCAAAGCAGCTCAAGTTCAGCAAATGGTACAAGAAAATACCGCGCTTGAGGCAGCAGAGGAGGTTGAGTTCCTGCAAACAAAAACAATCCCTACACAAGAAGCCATGCAAGAGCTGGAAAAGTGGAGGGAATCATTGTCGGACGAGGTGACGTCTTTGGTGAAAGAGTTGGAGGTGGTGGAACCAACAACTCAAGAAAAGCTGGACAAATTGGCGGAAGAGCCTAATGCACCGGTGATTGAGTACGTTCCCAGTCTGGTGGTGTTTACCCGGAAGCAAGGGACAGGGAGGCGACGTGCCCGTATCTGTGCATGTGGAAACTTCATTTCGTCAACGGCAGCTACAGAATATGAAGGGCCGAGGTCACTCAGTCGTCACTCGTTGTACGCTCCAGGTTTAGATTCAACTACATTCAGGTGTCAAGTGAGGCACGCAGCATATATGGTGTGGATCATCGCTGGCTTAGACATTTCCAAAGCTTTTCTGACGGCGCCGATGAATAGGGCGCAAAGAGAAGGGCGTTTGGTGGTGGTGCAGCCCCCAAGGGCGGCGGTGAAATTGGGTCTTTGCACAAAAGAGGAGCGGTGGATTGTGAGGAAGGCCTTGTATGGTTTGGCCGAAAGTCCTGCAGCATGGGTGGAGTGGCGAGACCAACGTCTTCAAGGGATGTCTTGGGTGTCAAAGGATGGACAAGCAATGAGCTTTCAGAGGTCCAATGCAGACCCAAGCCTGTTCCTTATTATGGCACAAGAGAAGTTGGAAGGTGCAAGCAAGTTGGTAGGGACAATGGGTCTTTACGTGGATGATTTTTTGATGGCTGGGACTATGACAGTGCTCCGGGAAGCCTTGGAACAGATCAGGAAGGAGTGGAAAACTTCTGAACCCGAGTTCTGTGGTCCAGGCTGTGGTGATGGATTCCTGAAGTTTTTGGGTGTCCAAATCTGGTATCGAAATGGCAGCTTCTTTCTCAACCAGGAGGACTTCGTGAGAGATTTGCTGAACCGACGAGGGTATCAGATTGATGAAACTGGAAAAGGTAGTAACCTGCCAATGGTGAAAGAAACTCCAGGTGAAGAAGAGGAGGTAGATATTCCTTCCTTGCGAGCGGCTCAAGGTGCCGTAGGGGAGTTCCTCTGGGTGGCAATCAAAACTCGACCTGATTTGGCGTTCTGCACGAGCCAGTTGTCTTTGTGGACATCCCGAAGGCCGCGATTTGTGGTTAAAAAGGCTGAGGAGGTTTTCCGATACCTTGCTGCAACTCCAACGTTAGGCTTGACGTTCGGAGCAATCGCAACATGCGAAAAAGAAAGAAATGAGGTGTTGCGCTATGGACGAGGCGTTAAAGTGGTGGAGTCCTACGCGGATGCCAGCTTTGCAGCAGGTGAAAACGAAAAGAGCCACTCAGGAGCGGTGGTGGTGTGGGGTGACTGTCCAGTAATGTGGGCAACACAAAGACAATCAACGGTGGCTTTAAGTACAGCTGAAGCTGAATTACATGCGTCCATAGAGGGAGCAACGATGATTCAGTCGTGCACCCCTATAATTGCCGCTTTGGTTGGAACAGGTGAAGAATCGCTGCAAAAAGTGCTGTATACAGATTCGGTTTCAACGTGCTCGATCATTCAATATCCTGCTGGAAGCTGGAGGACAAGACACCTGAGAATTCGAGCAGCCGGTGTCAGGTCTCTGGTGGACCGTGGTTATATGGTGATAGCGCATCTTCGCGGTGAGTATATGATCGCTGACCTGTTGACTAAGTTGATGAGTGGACAGGTGTACGCAAAGCAAAAGGCACTTTGGGGTCTCCGACTGTTGGTACAAGGGACTGACTTGAAAAAAGCCTCGCTTGCAATGGCGGTCATGATGGTGGCTGCATCTCTGCAAGGGATGGCAACTGGTGGCGAAGAAGTGTCCACGGCTGGATTCTTTTGCTCAGAAGAAGGGGTGTGCAAGGTTGCCAACACGTCTGCGGTGATGGTTCTGGCTCAAGGTATTGAAATGGTTGTCAACAATTCAGACCTTGTTGCATATTTGGTGGCAGCAATTATACTCTGGGAACTGGCATGGTGCCTCTTTCGACGGCTGTATAAATGGCTGTGGATCAAGAAAGCGGTGGTTATTCCTGCGAGTGCCACTTTGTATACAACAGTGGGTGGGAACTGTATGCACGCAAGCAGTGATTGTGATGTTCTGCGATATTCACAGCTCAGAGCTAAGACGCTTTGTAAGCATTGCCTCAAGGATGGCTGGGTGGTGAATGCTGAGTTCCTTGGTGAGGAACGAGCCGCTGGAACGTGAATTTTCCAAGTGCGAGGTGAAGAAATCCTCAAAGGTAAAGGATTCAGCCAATGAGCTGAAGGTTCGTCCTGGAAGACGTTAAACCACAATGTGCATTTCAAGCAGCTGGCTGCTGCCTAAATGGCGGTTTTTGGCCAAAGATTTGCACCTCCAATGTGTCCTAGGAAATCCTCGGACAGGGGGAGTGCGGAGCTGCAATTGGTATTGTAGAAAGGAGTTGGTATTGGAAGTTCAAGGGTCAATGAACCCGATAATCGTTGGCTCAAGCCATGACCAAAGCGGTCGAAGATTTCGTAAAAAGTGTGCCCTTGGTTTGGGGTCTTGCTGTTCGGTTGTTGGTTGTTCCAGGGGTATTAAGGGCTTCTGTTGGGGTTGACTGTTTTGTTCCCTGTCCTCCTTCGGTTGCCCCCCGTACCCTAAACCCTAACTTTTGTGGTAGGAAGCGGCGACCTTGGCTATGGAGCGGCAGCTCCTCGTCGCGGAGCTCCGCGCAGAGCCACCTGCTTTTGGACATATGGAGATTTGGGTCACTGTTGCTTGGGTTTAGGGTCTAGGGTCTAGGGTCTAGGGTTTAGGGTTTAGGGTTTAGGGTTTAGGGTTTAGGGTTTAGGGTTTAGGGTTTAGGGTTTAGGGTTTAGGGTCTCTTTTGTTCAACAAGATGTCGGTTGAGTCTTGCTCATGGCGATGCCAGGGCTTGGAACTCTAAACAATAAAGCCCTGGAGCGGCCTGAGAATTAAGGATTTTGACGGCCAGGGTTCGATGGGTTTGGGTTTAGGGTTTAGGCTTTAGGCTTTAGGCTTTAGGGTAAGGATTTTGACGGCCAGTGTTCGATGGGTGTGCAGGCAGGATTGACTTGGTAGCCCAGTGGTACCCTTTACCCTTTTTTTTGGTTATGGTTATTATGATATGGTTACTGGGCTCCCAAGTTGAACTTTTGCTCAAGTAGCCTTGGTGCCGAAGAGGTGCCGAAGAGGGGCCCTCCGAATTGAAAGGTTTAATTGAGCTTGTTCTGGGGCAGTCGGTTTAGTGCGGCTTCTGCAAACCCTAAAACCCTAAAATCCTAAAGCCTATACCCTAAAACCCTCAAACCCTCAAAACCTAAAGCCTATCAGCCAGCTCAAAGGTGTTTAAAACCAACAAAAGACCCCTACGACCAACAACTTGCATCCAGGCACCGTCTCCAGTCGCCTGCGGCTACCGGTGAGCTTGCCAGGCCCGAAACTGCCGAAAATTCCCCTTGAACCCCTCAACCCTAAACCCCAAACCCTAAACCCTAAACCCTAAACTCGAGAAGTTTTCGTGCAAAGCCCCTCCAAGTGAGTGTGTTCCACAAGTGAAGGTGGCCTTTGAAAAAACCTGAGAAAGCAGCCCAATGCCCTCTTAGGGTCCACGCCCAGGCCTCCGGTGCCCATGCCGCCGTTGCCGCCCCTGCCTGCGCGCCCGGAAGGGGACTGGGAGCGCCTCGGGTGGCCAGAGCGTCTCGAGCATATTGGGGGGGTTTCCGAACATAGGGGGGGGAGGGGGGGGGGGGGGGGGGGGGGGGGGGTACCCTTTTTTGGGGGGTTCCGATGATGTGGATTCTGCGATTATTTGGGGGGGAGTATACTGAGGAATATACCCCTATTTGGGGAGATACCCATATGTTAAAACCAAATAGTCGGGGGGTGAACCTTATTGGGGTCCTTCGTATTAGGTAAAGAAAACCGCAGGCTGTGGGATTGGGCGTGGTTTCGTGGGTTTCAGCCCTGTGTGAGAGGGTGGACACATCGACACGTCGTATTCGAGGCAGAGCTTGGATAGCCGAGCCTGTTAGCCGCCGTAGGCCCAAAATTCATGCCTGACACCCCAAATCCCAGCACCCCATCTGCAAACTCCAAGTTCAAAGGCGAAGCCCTAAACCGGTCCTACAAAGCCTAACGGTTTGACGGGGTTCTAGGTAAGCGGCGGCAAGCAACATTTTGCGAAGGGGGCTGGCCTGGGTTTGCGGAACTGCGGTCCTCGGGGATGTGCTTGGAAGCCTCAGGGGTCAAGTCAGCCATCCCACCCTAAACCCTAAAACCCTAAACCCTAAAACCCTAAAGCTGCCCAGGGCGATGCGGGCGAAACGCGAAGGCCTGCAACATCGCCTTTGCAGTCTGCTCAAGGACGTCTTCTTCGTAGCTGAGTAGGGTAACCGTTAACCTTTTTGGGGGGTATATATGACCCTACCAGATGTATATATATATATATATATAATGCTACCATACTTGAAAGGTTAAGCATTTTTTGGCCCAGGGTACTCAGCACCCGAGACTGAAGTGAGAGATTCTGGCACAAGGTTCGGGTACCCTATAGGGGCGCGCAGGAATTTCTAGGGCTCCTCGGGCCTCGAAATCGTGAAGAGTCAAGATGTCGTTAAGCAAATTACTCCGGAGTGCTCAGCTTGATGGGTCCCTCCTTCCATACCACGAACTCGGCACTGACCGTTAACCTTCTTGTGCTCACCATTGTTCGTGGCTCCATACCCGGAGCACCACACCCTCAAACCATAGACCCCATCCAAATCCTAAACGCCAGGGCCAGGCCCTAAACCCCAGACCCTGGTCGAAAAAGGAGTTCTCTACGCTGCGGGCTGTGCACGACTCCATGCGCTTGGGTTCGCAAGTGTTGGCTTAAGTTGGGTTTCGGGTTTCGGGTTTAGGGTTTCGGGTTTAGGGTTTAGGGTTTAGGGTGCTGGATCCAAGACTCTTGGTGTTCAGGCTTGTCCGTGGCAGGTCCGTTTAGGCACAGCAGGGGTTTTAGGGATTCAATTGAGGCGGCCTTCTTCCCAGGGCCAGGGACGAAGATTTGCCCCCCAAACCTTGCCTGGGATCTTGGTTCTTGTTCCTCAGTGCTTAAATGATCCGATGGGCGCAAGAAAGTCAAGTCTGGGTGGGACTCAAGATTCACCCCGCGTACCGAGGCTGGGCTCTGGGGGACGTCAAGTCCACCCCCGATACCAGCATCTTAATTTTGGGCGGGTACCATATATATATATATATACATACACACACACACACATATGTATATATATATATATATACATATAGATAGGAAAAAGTCTGTAGGACCTCCATGAAAAAAAGTCCTCTTGCAGCGGGTCTAGCTTTAAAACCATCCCCGAACGTGCTCAGCTCGTGTTCAGAAGTCGCCCACATGCATTTCGCAGTCTTCCGTGCTGTCCGATGACTCGCATTCCCTGAACCCTTCACCTACCTACATCCCTCCTGAAGAGCCCCCCCCCCACCACCCCCCTAAACTGTAAAACCTGAACAGGCCATCCTACTACTCACTAATCAGACTCCCCAACGCTCCGAACCTGCTTTGTAGGTTTCTGGGTTTGGGTGGGATTGGTTTGTAAAATCTGCTTTGCGAGGTCTGAGGGGGACCCTTCGCTGAGCGCCTCGCTCGTGCGCGAAGTGCAAAACCGAGGCCAGGAGTCGAAAATGTCCGCAAATGGCTCTATGCTCTGGACACCACTTTGGCAAGCTCCTTAACTTATAAACCGAAGCCCAGAACCTGAAACCCTAAAGAGAGTCTGCACCCTAAAGCCCCAAACCCCGGATTCCTTTAGGTTCGAGATTGATTTTAAGGGTGTGGGCTGTCAACATGCCCTCTTAGTCAAACTTCTATAGTACCGGCGAGGACCCACAAACAGCATGGACGTAAAGATTTGTGATGCACCGCCCCGAATCCGCGTTCCGCCCATCCAACCAGGGCGCGAGAAACCCTGTGATCCATGACATGTTGTCTGGACCCTTGCGGTTTGACATTTTCAAGCTGGCGAAGCACCGGATCTTCGGAGCCACAGCGGAGTTGCAAACCGGTGCTGCTGCCCCCCTTGAAGTGGAGCAAAATCATGTCCTTTAGCTTACTCCACCCAATTTCGCAACGTCCTTTAGCTCTCGCTTTCCGGGCTCAAGGCCTGAAATAAGGGTACAGCTAGAAACAACTTTGCGGGGTGGCTCTCTTCCTCTCGCGGTCTCTTTGTCCGTTTCTTTGTTTTGGTTTTTTTTGTTCTCAGTCTCTCTCTCTCTCTCTCTCTCTTGCTCGCTCAGGTGTTACCCACGTCCCCCGGCACCCTCCCCGACCCCCACCATGAGCTGTAAAGAAATCTAGACCCCACAGCCCCGCAGCAAAGTCCCACACTCGAAAAGGCCTCTTCCAACCCTGAACCCTGAGCCCCATGCCCATCTCGGCCCCTGAACCCTAAACCCTAAACCCCAAACTCTTCGATCCTTGTCAGCTTGAGAACACTCCTGGGAGGCGCGCCTGGGAGCGTTCGCACACTGCTTCCGCCTCCTCGCCCTGTGCCTCGACATGATTTCCTTCTACGGTTTAGGGTCTGTGGGGTAGGTTAAACCTTGAAAGGCTTTGAGTGAGGGCTCCCCCCCCCCAAAGCCTCCAAGAAGCTGAGTTTGCACAGTAGGTTTTTCCCCACATTGGGTGTGGGGTTGTTAGATTTTAAACTCAACTCTTCTCCTCGCTCAGAACTCTTCTCCTCGCCCAGTCTAGACTCCCTGGAGTGCCCAACCCCAAAAGACTCCCTTAACGCCAGCAAACTCCTGGAGTGCCCAACCGCAGAGTCTCCCTGGAGAGCCCAACCCCAGAGTCTCCCTCAAATGTCCTGGAGCGCCCAAACCAGAGACTGGAGTGCCCCAGAGTCTCCCTGGAGTGCCAACCCCTGAAGCCCAATGAGAGTCTGCCCTGGAGTGCCCAACCCCAAAGTCTCCCTGGAGTGCCCAACCCAGAGACTTCCCTGGATCCCAACCCCTGGATCCCGACCCCAGATTGTCCCTCCAACCCCAGAGTCTCCCTGGAGTGCCCAACCGCAGAGACTCCCTGAAATGCCCAATCCCAATCCAAATCCCCAAGGTGGGGATGTCCGAAGTACAATACTGTTGAGCTTCGCGAACTGGCGGAGACAATCCAACTGAAGCCGGCCCCTCCTCGCTGCCTGAAATGTGTTTCATGACCCAAAGCCAACCTTACATCCTAAACCCCAAACCCTAAACCCTACTGAGATCTTCGATGAGATGTCGGTGGATGATGGCGAGGTCCAGGCGAGGTCAAGCTTTCTATCCGAAGCTCCCGAAGCCAACACAAGCACAGGCTACCGCGCAGGCCTGGGTGCTTGCATGTCTCGGCAGCAGCAAAAATGACCTACACTGACCACTGCAGTCTTGCTGTCATATCAGAGTGGCATGTACATGAACCACGAGTTTTGGCGCAGAAACTTTCAGGCATTCATCATAGCCACTGCAGAGGATGAATGAGGTTTAACGACGGAGCCAGGAGGTGTTTCTTCTTGGGGGCTTTGATGTTGGGTGTGGACTTTTCTAGCTGCTCCATCTTCGTCGCCTGTACCATTTCGGGGCCCTAAGCCCCCTGGTAAATAGTAGGAAATGAGGGAACTGAGGCCCCATATACATATATATATATATATATATATGCATATTCCTTTCTAATGGATTATAGACCCTCCTTATACTAAAGTCAGTCCAACATTAGGCAGTTCAGTTTGCAAACAGCTACGCAGTCAAGCCTGCCGATAAAGCCCTTCATGTCCATGCCCAGTCCTGGAGTCTTTTTGGGAGTATGAACGCCTCAGTAGCTGAATGAGTACACTTTACACTTCCTGGGATACGACAATCCCCCTATAGAACTGAAAGTCTACGCTTTGTTGGGGTTTCTGAACTCAGCAACTCAGCAACTCGGCAGAAAGAAAGAGTGGCAGAAGAAGGCCCCATCCACAAAATAGACATTCGCAGGCTCCACACACCACCGGTCTCTCACGTCGCAGCTCATTGGGCCCGGTCCGTCATGTTTCTCCTCTCAAACCCTGAAAGGGGGGGCTTCCGAAGTTCGGGGTACCTTATTCTAGTCCCCATTGTAAGGGAATCCTACCCCCAAAGAAGGAAGAAGAGGAGTTTGGCTCTTTGCAGTTCTTAAGGGCTCTTGGTTCAGCTCAGTGGCTTCAGGGCTGCCGTTGGAGTAGGGTTTTGAGAAATCAGGCTGCTGTCGGTTTGGGGAAGGCGACCGACCTTGGGCATGTTTGTACTCATGCAGTACCTGATCTTCGAAGCACGCCTCAGCAACAGCCTCGTGTAAGTGGGGGCTTTGCCACTCGAGCCCTGTCTGAGTTGCCCCAAATCCTGATTTCAAATTTCCTGACCTTGGATTCTAGACTCCGAACGCAAAACCTGTTCTCCCTCATCCGCCAACCCCTCCCTCAATCCCAGCAGGAAGCGAGCCCTCAGACCTTTTACGCTACTGGGACTATGGCTCGCACATTGCTGGAACAGGTCGTTGCCCATGAAAGACGCAAGCAAGAAGAATCTGTCGAGGGCTTTGGGTGTTAAACCATCAGCGAGACAGCCATCAACAAGAAGATCAGCACGATTTCAAGCAACCTGCCAGGACGCACCAATTCCTAGTGCTACCTCGTAGCCTCGCAAGGCACCTTCAAAACAAGTGCCCGTCCTCACACCTCCCTCCCACCCCGACCCCTTCCTTACAACCTGCATGGGAGACGTTCCTAAAACCCACATTGTTGCTCCAAAAAAGGCACACATAAGCTGCGAAAGTCCAGGCGAAAGCCTCATGAGGGTGACCCCATGAGGGCCTCATGAGGGGCCGCATGAGGATTCGATGTCTGGATGTGGGAGTTGTTCCAAACGCCCTGTTCTCTAGGCTGGTCTAAGTCTAAGTTTGCGAGGGCATGCTTTCTCGTGCGCAAAAGACGCGGAAGTCCCGACATGTCCCGGCGAAAGATCTCTCTTGTGGACTTCATGAGGGACCCTACTCGTAGGTTTCTGGGCCCGCTCCCAGCGACTCTGGCGAAAGCTGCGCGGAAGACGAGGGCGTGTCCTGACCTCCACAACCTGGACTACGTATAGAAAATCCCACCGTGCGGAAGCTGGGGAAGTCCTTGCAGACGGTTTGGTAGGCCCGCATAGTCATTCGCATGGAGTTTAGACTCCCACATGCAAAGTGCCAACCTCAAACTCGACATAATTAATCGTTGCAGCTGCTTGGCCAGGCCAGAACACAGCAACAGCGGTGCACACAGGCGGGACCCTGCATGATCAAGTATGTGGGTTCACTGCTCTTGCGTAGCCCTGGGGCTTTGTGAAGCCGCTGCACCAATGATTGGCTGACTTCAAGTGCCGAGGGTATGACCAAAAGACCAAGCATTGGAAAGGATATAAAGCAACCTGGGGGCTCTGAAACCGATCGAAAATCCAAACTTGCGCCCAGCAAGGTTGGCCGATGGAAGTGCAAAAACATGTCTGGCGTCAATGGCGTTTCTGGAGTTCGAGCAAGCCATATGGGCATTTCCAAAAAGTAGGGGTACGCCCGTATATACCCCAAATAGAATAGAATCCCCTTAAAGGGACCCCGAGAAAGGGTACCGCCATCTTCGGAAACCCCCACATATAAACCTTGTTGGCCCTTGTTCAATGAGGCCCACCAGCTGGAATCGCAAGGTCGGAATACCGGAGAGCACACTTCTGCAAGACCAAAACGCACATGAGCCGAAATCCGAAGACGAAGCCGTATGTGCGAGCTCCTGCGCTCGACCCGAGGCCCCAGGTTTCCAAAGTCCCACACCCCAAGCCACGCCCTAAACCTTAAACCCTATATAAGCGCTAAACCCTATATAAACCCTAAACCCTATAATGCTCGAAGCGATGCAAGGTCGAGGCAGCCAGCTTCTTCCGGCATGGCCTGTCCAGAGCAAGGTGAGAGCCGGGTCCTTCTCCCCCTTCCCACCTTAGGCTCTAGGCCTCCAAGCATACAAAAACACCGACATTGGGCTCTGAAGTAAGGAAGTAATACCTACTAGAGGCTATTCGGAGCCTTAGGGTTAAGCCCTAAGCTTTCAACCTGACCCTCCCTGTTTTTTTTTTCTGTCTCCCTCTCTCCCACACTCGCCCTCTCCCTCTCTCCTGCTTGGGGGCCACGTTGCAGTGTCGAAGAATGGCGCTCTGACCCCGATTTGTGGGAATGCAGGCGTCTCACGATGCACACGGTGTTGTTCATAGTTGTCTATAGGGCCTAGGAGTAGGTGCAGAATTTTGGGGTGGAGGCATTTCTTAGGACGACCTTAGGGAGGAGTAGCACGCGCGCACACACACACACAGTCTCCATGCCTCACCCCGTCTCAACCTGCCGTCGACAGAATCAACATCTCGGAGTTTCGAATCTGGAGCCTTGGGATGTTCCCGCTTATACTAACAGTCCTTCATAGGGACTATAGTACTCCTTATCAAATCCCCATACCAGGACGGTTAGTATAAGGGGAACATCCCAAGTCAACTAAACAGCCAGCCCCCCTTCAACCCAAAGCCTCAAGCCATCTAAGCTCCACCCCAGACAACCTCCAGCCTCAGGAGGAAGCCGAGCTATGCGGGCAGTCGTCGCCGTACGCGACCTCTTCCACGACAGCGGGCAATCACCTGAAGGCCCGTGAAGCTCTGAAAGGATCCAACGGCTCACTTAAGCGCACATGGGGCGCCTACCAGCAGCCCACGACTTACGAACCCTCCTTGCGCGAAAGCACCCAAGGAGCCCAAGACCCCATTAAGGAGTATACCTTAAACCCTATGAAAGATCCCTATATAAAATTAAGCCATCTTCCCTAATTAAGGGATATTGGGCCCTTCGGGCACCGAAAGGCCCTACAGGCCCCATAGCCCTCAATCCCGGACTCCTAAAGCCTTCAGTCCTGAAGCCCCTTTTGTCTCCGCCACCACACTACAGCCTCCTATCGCCTGGTGGTGGAACCCTAAACCCTAAACCCTAAACCCTAAACCCTAAACCCTAAACCCTAAACCCTAAACCCTAAACCCTAAACCCTAAACCCGTGGCAATAAGCAGCTGATGCACTGAAAGTGCTCGAACCAGACTGCAACCTTTTGTCGAGAAGCTCCGGTTGCCCGTAAAGTCCAGAAGGCCTACAGACGTGACCTAGAGACATGACCGGGAATCGCTCAGAAAGGTGCATCTTTTAACTGGGAAGCCTTTAAGTTGTCCTTATAAACCCCTTCAGGAAAGCATCTACAGTCTTTGACAGCCCCCCCCAAAAAAGGCGCCCTGTCCTGAGATTGCTGTGCTGTGCCAGGCCACGCCCAGCGCCCGGGAAGACAGCAGCCTCCAGGCCTTGGGCTTCCCCCCCCCCCCCCCCCTCTCCCTCTTTCTCTTTTTCCGTCTTTCTCTCTCTCTCTCTCTCTCTCTCTGTCTCTCTCTCTCTCTCTCTCTCTCTCGCTCTCTCGCTCTCTCTCTCTATTCATTTCTCTCTCTCTCTCTCTCTTCATTTCTCTCTCTCTCTCTCTCTCTCTCTCTCTCGCTCTCTCTGTTCTTGTTCAGTAGTTGCCTTTTGGCCTCTTTGCTCCTCTTCTTTACTTCTGAGGAGTTGTCAGCCAAATCCTGCCGGTGAATGTTTCTCGCACATCACGCATGTCTTGCTTTAGCGATCGCGACCGAACAGCTCCGGCGGGTAAGATCTCAGGCTTGCACTATACTGTTGCAAACGATTGAGACAAAACATGTTTTTTGGTGGTTTCGTGCACGTTTCACGGTTGAAAAATGTTCAGATTCTACCCCTGAAAGTCAAGGTTTGCGCCACCTTCAAAAAAGCAGTATCGAATTGCATTTTGTCGTCGTGACTGTAACCCCATGACTCATCATGAGTTATGTGATGTGATGTGAACTCTCCGTATGCACGATCAGAGATCTTCGGAGCGTGGTCCGAAATCTCTTTGTATGTATGAACGAAGCTTTGGATTCCTGCCGCAGAGCCTGCTTGAAACCCCAAACTTGAGGCCAAAACCACTGACCCTGGCCCTCCTGCCCTTGGGCGTGCTGAAGCACATCCAAGCCCGATCCTAGTTCTGCCCTGCGAACTTCACACCGGTTGCTACCATGAGGTCGAAGCCGCGAATACAGTAAACCGCAAACCCAAAGCCCTAAACCCTAAAACCCTAAAACCCTCAAACCCTAGAACCCTAAAACCCTAAAACCCTAAAACCCTAAACTTAAAGATCGGCCATGCCAGGCCGCGATGAGCTTCGTCTCGCTGCCAGTCGAGGCTCCAGCCGCCCCGAACCCCTCAACTCCAAGCAAACCCTAAAACCAAAAGTCTCATTTCTGTAGGGTCTAGGGTTTAGGGTTTAGGGTTACCCAAACGTTGGGATGTTCCCCCTGATACTAGCAGTCCTTAATCGGGATTGTCATAGGGGGGCTCCATCGTCCCCATTGCGGACTGTTAGAAAAAGGGGGAACATCCCAACCCAAACGTACGACCCAGTTCCCCTTTCCCAACTCGCCAAGAGCAGTCAGCATGTCGTACATACCCGTGAAGACACTCTCCCTCGAGCCCTTCATCCACAAACCCTCAACTTTTAAACCGAACCTAAGACGGAGCCTATAAGAAGGCAACACCCTGCCATTGTTGGGTTCACGGCTCGAGCTTGGGGTCCCGCAATGAATGTCAAGCCGGGTGGCCTGGCGAGCGCCCCCTAAACCCTAAACCCTGAACCCTGAACCCTAAACCCTAAAACACCCTAAACCCTAAACCCTGAACCCTAAACCCTAAAACACCCTAAACCCTCAAACCTAAACCGAAAGCAGGAGGCTGGCACCTGCGGAGACCTCGTCCACCTCATCCTGGGCGGCTGCTCGGCCCTGCGCTGCGCGGACGCCGTGTCGGCTGAGCAGGCCTTCCGGGCCCTTCGGGGCCTTCCCCAAAAGGGTCCTAAGTACCTAGACAGTTGAAAATAGGGTTTCTATAATTACTATCATGGTTTGGGTAAGTGTCTCCCACATCGGCACTTAGGACCGTTTGGGTTCGGGGCCTTTGTTGGCTTTACGCTTTGGGTCAGACCGTCCCTCTGCAAGGCCTTACTATGGAACCCTAAAGATCCTCACGACGCGCGGAAGCTGCAAGCCCTAAACCCCTCGTTCGCTGCAAGAAGCTCTTCGGCATCGGCCTCACTTCTAAGCCTATAGGAGAGCTCAGTGCACTTCCTCATTCACCGTACACCCCCCCCCACCGGCCCCAAAACCCCAAACCCTTTTCCCTTTTCCCCAAACCCTTTCCCTAAACTCTCCCCCCCTCCCCCCCCCCCCCTTCCCCCCCCCCTCCCCCCCCCCCCTTCCCCCCCCCTCCCCCCCCCCCCCCCCCCCCCTCCCCCCCCCCCCCCCCTCCCCACCCCCTCCCCCCCCCCTCCCCCCCCCCCCCCCCCCCCCCTCCCCCCCCCCCCCCCCTCCCCCCCCCCTCCCCCTTACAGCCCCCCCCCCTTCCCCCCCCTGCCCCCCCTGGCCCCCCCCCCTCCCCCCCCCCCTCTTCTCGAGGCCCCTGCGCTGGCCTCGGCACTGGCGTCTCCAGCCGCAGCAGCGCTCGAGGTACTGGGAGAGCTCGGAAAAAAAGGATTCTAGGTTGGGATGTTCCTCATTGTACTAACAGTTATATTTGGGGGGGTACGATAATCGCTATTTAAGGACTGTTGTTAGGATAAGGGGGAACATGCCAAGTTGTAGGGCGGTCAGGGTGTGTGGGGGGGGGGGGTCGTTAAAGGGGGGTCTTCAAATTTGGGACAGTGCTTGTAGGGGTTTGCCTGAAGCCTGTAGACCGAATATCCGAATATTTGACCCCCCCCCCCTTTTCCAAAGAACTGCGGCCCGAGCGAGGACGACCCTCAAAAGGTTTACCCCCCTCCCTCCCTCCCTCCCCCCCAGGCCAGGCGAGCCGGCGGATTTGCATAAAGAATGTAGCGGGCTTCGTAGGGTCTACTGCTATCCTTGCAGGTGGTTCTTGAGGACGATACCAAAAAGAGAGACGGCCTTTGTGCAGGTTGTCGGGGTTCGGGGCCTTCCCTTCCAAGGTGTTTGTGAAGGATGCATTGATACATCAGGCTTTGAGGGTTTCCTGCGTCCTCGTATGGTTTGCTAGTCTAAGCGGTTGGGGAGAAGCCGACTCCGTTGTAACCTCGATAGCGAACCGGGCGAGAAGGATGCAGGGCCCGCACATGTTTAACCCGGAAAGAAGCGCTCGGAAGTCCTGAATCTTTCCGTGATCGCTTGAGATGCGAGGGTCCTGCAAGCCTTTGGGTGTGTGCATGCTTGCATGTTGATCCTACGCATGCTTTTTGTGACTTGATGTATATAGGACATAGCTTGGGGTCTTGCAGGATTGCAGGCATCAGGAGATGTTTAGAAGGTTACCATGGACCCTATAGGATCAGGGTCGCAGGTAGGATAGCATCGCTGGGAGGCTCATGGGGTGAGGACCCCTTTTTCCCCAAAAGGGTCCGCTCCTGAAGGTCCCGAACCCTCTACCCCCCAAACCCTAAACCTTAAACCCATGCCCTAGGGAAGCCAAAAGTCAAAGCCAGCTTTGTGGCTCGGCAGGTGCTCATCCTCTCGTCCAACGAGTTGGGACCCGAAGGTGGCATTGGTTGGTCGGGGAGATGATGGGGTTGCAGGTGTTTAGGCTTTTGTTTTTTTTTTTTTTTGGGGGGGGGGGGGGGGGGGTTTAGGGTTTGAGGTTTAGGGTTTGGGGTTTGGCGTTTCGGGTTTCGGGGGTGTAGGAGGGGGGGACGCACCTCTTCAACCCTATGGCCAACAAGGCATCGACGTCCTCTCAGCGGCGCTTCCGCGCTGCCAAGGGCTGAGGCCTTCCCTCAGGACTAGTTGGGGCACTCTAATTCCTAAGAAAAAGCTAAAATTATGGGGATATTTGGGGCACTTTAATTCCTAAGAAACAGCTAAAATTCTGGGGATATTTGGGCACTTTAATTCCTAAGAAAACGGCTAAAAGTATGGTTTTTGCTAGGGTTCCAAGTTCATACGTATAGTTCCATTTTGCCTTCCACATGCCTTCCAAGTTGACGTGCAAGCTCAGGTTTAGGGGCTTCTGGCCTGGTTCTGATGTGGGATTAGGGCTTTTAGGGTTTAGGTTTCAGGGTTTAGGGTTTAAAGTTTAGGGCTGTGAAGAAGGATGTTTTTGGGTGAGGGGTCGTCGCTCCCAAGCCCTAAGCCGCTTTTTCTTGCTGTACGTGTGGCTGCCTTTCGCCTTGTCGCACATCCCCTATAGTCTCGAGTTTCAAGCTCCCAAACCCTAAACCCTAAATCCTAAGGCTTTAAAGGGTCATTGGGGGATTTAGGGATCCAGGGTTTAGGGTCAATGCAGAACATCTAACCCCGCCTGCGCCTTCCCGCCTGCGCCTTCACGCCCGGCCCTGAACTCTTGAACACAGAAGCTTTATTTGCTCTATATGCCCTGACACCCACGAATCACCAATGACATAGAAGCCCTACAACCCTAAAACCCAGCACACCCAAATCGACATCACCAGCTCCACATGGAGGCATCTGGATGTGAGCTGGAACTCGCTGGGCCCGAGTGGGGGCGAGGCCATTGCTCAGGCGAGAAGCAAGGAAACCGTTTCTCTGTTGTTCAGAAGAGCTTATATTCTTAATAAGACGTGCAGAACCTCTACACTTTTCCCGCAATGCGAATAGGGAGAGGGACACCATTCCTAATGCAGAATGGGAGCGAGCGAAATCAGGAAGAGGGAGGCGAGGGCAGGGGCAGGGCAGAAGGAGGGGTGAGCAAGTTGTTCAGCGTGGAGAGGTGGAAGATCGTTTTACACACCTGTTTTATCACCCACACCACCTTTTTCCCTCTCTCTCACCCGCCCCCTACTTACCCACACACACATCGCCCACACCCACGCCAGCGACAACACTCGCACCGCTCACACCATCGGCTCTCGGACCACCCGCACCGATGAGCTCCGCAGCGCAGCCGAAGAAGCTTGGGAAAGGTGCTTTTGGCAGCTTTCTTTAATTAAGGCCGGGCTACCTCGACGGCGCACGGAAACCAAGGCACCCAGTGAATTTGAGGAGTTTGAGCATGGCAAGAAACCCGGGGACGTGCAGCAGAAGAGTAGCAAACGAGGTCAATGAGAAGCAGAGAAGCGGCCACAGTAAAAAGACACTTTCCATTTTTCATCTCCCTGAGTCGTCTCAACAATCCTTATGCCTCTCAGCCTTAAACCACGAACATCCTGACATCCCATCACTCACGTGCCCGCATCCCGATCCAGTCTTCCAACACAGTTTTATTGCGTATGCTGCATCCCAGCCTCCCCCCCCCCCCCTTCCGCCCCTCCTCGCAGAGTCGCGATGCGCTAGGGCCGTGATGGGCCGTGACGGTTTACGGGTGTGGGTTGACGTGGGTCTGAAAGCTTGTCGACCTTGCTGCCAGGCTCTTCCTTCTATGAGCCTCTTGCAGTTGGATCTGTCTTCGAACCAGTTGGAGGCACGCAAGAACTCTGAGCCCTCAGACCTTATAAGGCCCTGAGCCCCTCAAAACCACAGTCCCTGCAAGGGCCCTGGAAGTCTGCACACTGAAGCCACCCAAGCCGATCCTGTCGAAGATATGTCTGCTGGTAGAGTGCGTTTGGGCTACTGTCCGGTCGAAGGGTTGCTGAAGAAGCCTAATTTGTTCTGAGCTGATCTTGTGCTTTAAGGACCAGGGCGAGAACCAGGAGTTTAGTGCTGAGGGCTTTTGGGACTTAGGACCTCGGGCTGCTGTAGAACTTGAGCAAGCCCTGCACACAGCCGAGGCAAGCCCTTAAACCCTAAACCCTAAACCCTAAACCCTAAACCCTAAACCCTAAACCCCCCGCATATCGGCATGAAGATCCTTCTGAGGGTAAAGGGGTGATAGTACTCATCAACGGTTTACCCCGAACCCCCTCAAACTCACCATGCCGGGGCCCAAGTCCTATGCTCTCAATCCTGCACATGATGACGGGGCATGAGCTATGCTTAGGGTTTAGGGTTTAGGGTTTAGGGTTTAGAGTTTAGGGTTTAGGGTTTCGGGTTTATGGTGATTAATTCCACTCCGGCCTTTGCGACCTCACGAGGTTGAAGTGTTAGGGGGTCCCGCTGCGCAACGGCGCAAGTCGAACCTGCACTGAAGCTCCCAAAACGACCCAAGTTTCTCCACTTGAAGGCCCCGCCCAAGCCGCAAGGTGAAGGGTTGAGGTTGGTTTAGGGTTTAGGGTTTAGGGTTTAGGGTTTAGGGTTTAGGGTTTAGGGTTTAGGGTTTAGGGTTTAGGGTTTAGGGTTTAGGGTTTAGGGTTTAGGGTTTAGGGTTTAGGGTTTAGGGTTTAGGGTTTAGAAGGTTTGGGGCTTCAGAGTTCGGAGCTTTTGGGTACAACAGGCCGAGGGAGCCAAGGCGCTAGCCGAGGCGCTGACAATGCCGGAGGCCTCACCGTTCGTCGCTCTTCTAGCCAAGATTAGGTTCAGGTTTCAGTTCGAGTTTGGTCTTCCCCGTTTTCGGGTTAGGGTCTATAGGGTTCCGGAGTTATGCCGGCTTAGATTTTATAGCGCTTGGAGTTTAGGGTTGTGTGTTGCCCTTGCTTGGCCCCAAGTCAGGAAAATAGGATTGCGGGGTCTCAGATCGTCGACCGTCGGCTCCTCAGCCCAAGTGCGGTTTCAGAATGTCGGGCTGTATGGTTAAGGTGCGTGCCGGAAATCGAGTTGCACATTTGGGGCAGGTGCAAGCTGCAAGCATGATTGATGGTGGGGAAATGTTCGGTTTCTACGGTCGCCAGCAATCGACGTGCATCCTTGGTGGCAGGTCGAGATCGCGAGGTGTTTCCTAGGGGTACCTGTCCTTGCGCTGCAAGTGTAGTGAACGGCAAAACAATGTAGCATGTGTGCGAATCGGGTTAAATGAAGGATCGGAGATGCGTCACATTCTTTTGCGGACGCGCTTCCGTTTGACAAACCAACTCGAAACCTTCGCCAGCAGTTCAATCAAACGACGGAATCCGCATGTCGCAACGCCAAACACACTCACCAGTCATGCGTCGTTTCATCATGCGTGCGGCTGAGCTTCAGAGACTTTGAGAGCATTCGTGCCTTGCAGCTCAACCCACATCAATATCACAAGCCAAAGGAATTCAACACTAATGAACCATTGACCGCAGGCCACGATCACAGCCTTAGACCTGAGCTGGAACGCCATTGGCGAGGAGGCTGGCTAGGAAGTAGTGGCTTCCGTAGGGTTTAGGTTTAGGGTTTAGGGTTTAGGGTTTTAGGGTTTAGGGTTTAGGGTTTGTATGCGATATTGCAGTGGATCTATAGGCTTTGTATTCAGTTAGCTCTTGATTAGCAAGAGTACGACTCGTGAGATCCATTTCAGAGGGCCTGGGTTAGTAAGCTTCGTCAGCATGTTCGAGCTTAAAGAGGAGGCAATCAAGGATTTGAGAGTTTGAGTTGCGCTTTGACAGAGGAAACCAGGTCTTTGACAGGGGATCAAGGTGGTTTCAACTGAGGCCTTTAGCTGGCTTTTTTGAAGGGGTGTAGACTCATAGACTCGTACGTAGGGTTTACAGGCTGCTGCAACAACGCCAAGGCTTTATTTTGGAGACGCGTTCCGGTCCGGTGGGTCCAAAACATCATTCTCCTTACCAGTAGGTTCAGGAGTGAGATGGTTAAGTCCCCTCCACCCAAACACCCTAAAGCCCTGAGCCCTTAACCCTAATTAGTGGGGTGGGTCCGGGTGCCATCAGGTGCTGTTGCTCTAGTCAACCCTGAACCTTCTGAGCTCTTGTCTCGCATCCCGGAACCGTTTAGGGTTTCGGGTTTCGGGTTTCGGGTTTAGGGATCGTAGGGGTCTTAGGGGGTTTTTAGGGAATGTTAGCAAGGGCCGCCCAGCGACTGGTTTAAATTCTTCATGTCGTCAGCCGAACATGGCATGGCAAACTCCGAAACCTCGCACTGAAAACCCTATCAGCCCTGAACCCTAAACCCTAAACCGCTAAACCGTGGAGCCCTCGCAGGGCGGCATCGCCATCGCGCGGATGTTGCCTTTAAACAGGCCGGGCCATGAGGAGGGCTGAGAATGAGTACGTGGGGGTTTCCGAAAAGGGGGGATGCCCTTTTTTAGGGTTTAGGGTCTAGGTTTAGGGCTTAGGGGTTTTTCAAGGGGATTCTTTACTACTTGGGGTACACGAAGGGGTGCCCTCTATCTTGGGAAATTACCCAAAGAGAAGCCCCACTGCGTGAGTACACTTTACACTTTTTGGGATACTATAATCTCTACAAAAATGAAAGTGTACACTGTTGGGGGGGGGGGGGGGCTTATGAACTCAGCAGCTAAGGTATACACTTGGGCCCCACAGCTACTATATAGGAACCCTTTCAAGGCCCTCCTAAACCCTAAACCCTAAACCCTAAACCCTAAACCCTAAACCCTAAACCCTAAGCCCTAAACCCTAAACCCTAAACCCTAAACCCTAAACCCTAAACCCTAAACCCTAAACCCTAAACCCTAAACCCTAAACCCTATCTTTGAAAAAACCCAAAGAGAAGCCCCCGCGACACGGCGCCAAAATGTCCAGAGGGTTCTTTGAGGCGCCTGCGGCGGCTGAACCTTGCGATCAACGAGATGAAGGCCCCGGAAGCTGCCACGGTTGCGCCCCGAAAGGAACGGTTAGGGTATAGGGTTTAGGGTTTAGGGTTTAGGGTTTAGGGTTTAGGGTTTAGGGTTTAGGGTTTAGGGTTTAGGGTTTAGGGTTTAGGGTTTAGGGTTTAGGGTTTAGGGTTTAGGGTTCTAGGGTTAGGGTTTAGGGGTGCAGGATGCCCCCCCCCCCCCCCCCTCCCCCAAACTCCACGAGCCCTCACCAGGAATTGGGCAAGGCTTGAGGGCCACTAGGGGTTTAGGGTTTAGGGTTTAGGGTTTAGGGTTTAGGGTTTAGGATTTGAGAGTAGTTACTCCTCGGACTTCACCATCCTGCGGGTCTGTAACAGGGAGTTGGTGGACGACGAATCAAAAAAATCCAACGACATTTGTTGGTTGCGTGAGGTACAATGTGCTAGAAGCATGCGTTGAGCGAAATGATTCAAAGGAAGACGCTCTGGACCAGCGGCTCCTAGGTTCACCTTTCTGATAGGATTGGGCTGGCGGATAGGACGGTTGGAATTCCGCAGGGCTTCAAGTCAATCGTCTGGATGCATACCCTGGACTTCAAAATCTGAAGCCTTTGGTTTAAGCTTCCCTCCCGCTCCACACTTGTCAAGTCCTCCCCTAAACCGAAGCCAAACGCATATGACTGGGCAGCATTGCAGGCACGGAAGACCGCAGAAGTAACTCCGAGATAGATTGGTTTCCCTAAACCCGAAACCCGAAACCCTAAACCCTAAACCCTAAACCCTAAACCCTAGACCCTAAACCCTAAACCCTAGTTGAATGCCTCGATGAGGCGGCTTCCGGCAGAGCCTTTTGTGACGCCCTCGCCCGAGGCATCACCTCACAGCGGCGTTGACGGTGAAGTGAGCATGATTCTAGGTAGGCCCTTGGGGTATGTTATATTTATTTCCCCTTATTGGGTTGACGAGGATCATAGTCAGGATTTTGTCAGAGGGTTTTAAAGGCCATGGCATTTGATTGGGGTTTTACAGCCTGTGCATGTCTGGCTATTTCACGGTTGGCAGGAGCTCTGAGGAAAGGACTGTGCGCACAGTGATGCTCTGGGGCTCCTGCAGTACTGTGAAGGACTTGCACCGGCAGCTGCTACTCGTAGTGGGGCAAGCTGTTGGCCCGGCTTTCAGCACTTTTTTGTCACCTCCAAATTGACGTGGTGTGTTGCAAAACCCTAAACCCTAAACCCTAAACCCTAAACCCTAAACCCTAGACCCTAGACCCTAGACCCTAGACCCTAGACCCCAGCCATCTCCAGGCCACCCGAGCCTGGAGGATCGCGGCCTGGTCACACAGGGGGGGGTTCTGTCCGAGAGTAAGTCGTCCCTGGGCTTTGGAGCACCACACTTGAATACTGTTTTTGGTTCTGGGTTCCTGTGATAATAGCTACTGCTACCTAGGCAGTATGTACTTGTTTTTTTCCAGGGTCTACTCCAAAGTAGGGATCTGGTCCCTGAATATGGTCCTTGACCTTTTTTAAAGGGTTCTGAAGTATGGGCCCTTGGGTTTTATAGAGCTTTTGAAGGGTGTTTTTTGCGCCCGCGTTCCGCTCGACCCCCCCGCCCCCCCCCCCCCCCCCTCATGGCATCCCCCAAACCCTCAACCTAAACCCCAAATTCTGAACCCTAAGTCCTAAAAACCAAACCCACCAATGAACCACATCACAGACCATGAAGGGGGATTGCCGGAGGGGGTGGGGGGGGGGGGGTGCGTGCGTGAATGCTGGCGCATAAAAGGGGTCCCCATTTAAGGGCCCATACTACGGGACCGTGTAGCTACCCTTCGGGACTAGGTTTAGGGAACATGAAGAAAATCATGAAGAAGAAACAAAAGAAGAGAAAACAACTGAAATTAAATAAGAAAAAGAAGAAAACAAAACATAAACAAAGGAAGAAGGAAAAGAAGAGATAAAACAAAGAAGAAACAAAGGAAGGAGCTACAGAAGAAATAAAAAAGCAGAAGCGCAAGAAGAAAAAGCAAAAGATAAGCAAGCAGAAAAAGAAGAAGAACAAAAAGGAATAAGCAAATAAGAGAAAACCATAAAACACACACAGCTGAACAAAAAGAATAACAACAAAACTGAAGAAAGAAGATCCAACAAGGAAGACTCAAAGGAACAAGCAAACGCTGAAAAAAGACAAAGAGGCAGAACAAAAAAAAAGAAACAAAGGGGTGATCGTCACTTAAGGGCCGTTCAGGAAGTGTAGCGTCTGACGGGGTTTGGTGTTTCGGGCTTATGGGAGGTCGTGGGTTCACAGATTATATTGTATAAAAAAAGGAGTCATGATTTTACGTTGATCTGACAACTAGTCCCCTTTGATCGGTTTACCCTACCCTGCAGTTCAGGGAAGACAGCTCTGAACCAGCAGTTCGGTTCGGGTCGAGAAAACAGCCTCTACAGCGAGACTCGGACGGGGCCGACTGCGCTAAGCAAGAGCAACTTGTCGGGGGGGTCATTATCAATCAGTGCATGGGGTGGGGGGGGGGGGCCCACGGCGCACACTTAGTTGCAGCAAGCTAGGCTGCTATATGGACTAGAGAGCTCTGAACACAGAGCGCTCTTTGCAAAATGTCCGCAAAACGCCTTTTAGTTGAGGCTCTCAACCCTAAACCTTAAATCTGAGAAATGAGTCCCCCAAACGCTGAGCGAGTTTTCAAGCTTTTCAGGCGATAAGATAAACCTCACCCGAGACCGCAAGCCTTGACTCGAGCTCCATTCTCCAGGAGCTGGATCTTGATGGTAACGACATTCCGGAGGACGATATGCCTCGCCTTCCCTGAGTAGTCCATGCAGATGCCCATGAACGTTCGCAGCTTTGTCTCGAGACTTGTGTTGGATCACAGCCTTAATGGGTGTTGTTGTTGCGACGATATGAAGAATCCCACGAACACCCTGAGAACACTAACGGTCATGGGCTCTGCCTTACAGGGTGGGCCAAAGCGGACGAAGTTTCACTCTTTCAAAGCGAAGACAGGTTTCTGAAGCGCAGCTTTCGAAAGGTTAACCGGCAGATTGAGTTGGCTTCAGGACAAATCTGGAACGGTCCAAAATGCCACCTGATCATGGAATACAAGTTGCAATCACGCAAGCAGCTGCAGATCAAAGTGATCAAAGAGGTGCAGCTTATAGTCCTGCACTCTTATCGTGCATATTAAAGGTGAATGAGCAGGACTATGGACGCTTCAAGCGAGATCATAATGTAGGTCACCATAGCCACGCGTGAACCTTCAAGCCGCCCATACATGCCTAGAATGCCACCGTAGTTCTCTTTAACCCCGACACTACATGTCTGGTTGCTGTTGGGGTAATGGGTTCCAAAAGGGGCGCTACATGTCAAAAGGGTGTGGATTGGTAGTTTGTGTCAGGAATGCGGGCTGATGAATCTCCGTTTAAGTTCTGCTTCCATCCGCCGCTGAAGCCTGTCTTGAAACCTGTCTTCGGTGGGGAAGGGGGTGATATGAAGAGTACGCAGAGAAGCGTTTCTAGTGTCATTCAAGCTTCGTTGCTTTCAAGTTTCATGTGCAGCGTTGCAGAGCACGATGTGTTGCAGAATCCACAATTTGCAAACTGGCATTGTCCTGGCATCACCTAAGACCTATCGAACAAAGAAGTATTATCCACCTTCTTTGGGTGAGCTATGACGTTAATGGTTGTCAGTTGTTAGAAAATGTCTCTAAGCCACATGAGCTGTTGCTGCCTTCTGCACAACCTCCAAGCCTCCACGATGTCGCCAGGGGACAGCCCTAGGCTGGCGTACCTCCCAGACTCCACAGCCGCGGCAGGAGTCAAAAAGAGAAGCAGGGTTTAGGGTTTAGGGTTTAGGGTTTAGGGAACCCTAAACCCTAAACCCTAAACCCACCCTAACTTCCCCAAACTACCTCCTGTAAAGCCCCCACCGAAAATCAGCGCCTTCAATACAGATTGCTTGCCCGAGAACCTGCTCAAAGCCAAGCCACTCATCTGTATGTTGCGATCACTTTGTCATAGTTGGGTAACATTTTACATTCTTAAGGGTACTTAAACGCAATTAGGAATAAACAAATTACAATTTTACTATTATCCCAACCATGAACTAGATCAGGGCTCGGGAACTCTGCAGTCTGGGGCCATTGGAAACTAGATTGAAACCTCCGTGGAGGCTGGCGAGTCCTCTGGGCCGCTTCTAGAGCAGAGTGCCCTGTTGCATGTTGGGGATGTAGGGCTTTTCCTAGGTGTTGCCGGGCTGTCGAATCCAATTCTTGGTGTAAGGGGTGGATGCCTTGCATAGTATGGTCAGTTCTCGAAGTTATGGTCCCTTTTTGGGGTACCCTAAAAGGAGGGGCCGCCTCCTAATAAGGACCCCAACAGGGACCCGATTTTCGAGAACTAGCCATATGTGCACGCTCACATCTGGAGTCGTCAGCCGCCTCCGATCCCAGAATCGCGTGTGAACTGTCGCGAGGATTCCGATGTTGGCGTGCGACTGGCAGCAATAGAGGCATCGGCTCACTGTTTTCTCTACGTAAAGCGGCTGATCCGATGAGAGGTGGGTCGATTGATTGATCCTAAAACTTAAGGCCGACATCACGCGCTGCTTAGGTGCCCAGAGAAAGCGTCAAGTACACACCATTCTTTCGGGGTTGCTGGGGTCCAGGGTTTAATTTGTAGTACTTGCATTTATTCGGCTCGTGTGCGGATCCGGCCTTGCACCTACTGAGCCACAGTAATCGTAGATGCAAAGCCTGATTGACCTAACTGACTTCACATGCATGCCACTGCTGCATGTTTTTGAACCAAGAGAGGCCTTGCATTGCGGCGGCAAGCGAGCGGTACGCAAGGGCGATAAGGCCTGATTGATGCGGTTTGCTGTTTGGGTTCAGGGTTCAGGGTTTGGGGGTTTAGGGTTTAGGGCCACGTTGCTGTTGGTTTTGTAGTCTGGTATTGGGAGTGGGGGGAGCGGCGGCGGCAGCTTGCGACCACTCATGTGACTCAAGATGTGTGGTAGGTAAAAACAAACCTTGCACCCCAACCCTAACTCTTCGGGACTTTGGGTGTCCCCTGCGTCCGGGGGTCGATTGCTGGAGTTTACGTCGAGTAAATGGGTAATTATATTGAGGTAAGGCGACCTTTGGTTGGATCAGTGTACCACCGCGCTATCCAAACGTAGCCATGTGTCCATGAAAGTCGAACTAGCTAGCGCAACTGCAGATCCTTACGGGGCCTATTGTGCGGTCGGTTCGAGGGTTTGGGGGGGGGGGGGGGGGGGGGGGGGGGGGGGGGGGGGGGGGGAGGAGGGGGAGGAGGGGGGGGGGAGGGGGGGGGGGGGGGGAGGGGAGGGGGGGGGGGAGGGGGGGGGGGGGGGGCGGGGGGGGGGAGGGGGGGGGGAGGGGGGGGGGAGGGGGGGGGGGGGGAGGGGGGGGGGGGGGGAAGGGGGGGGGGGGAGGGGGGGGAGGGGGGGGAGGGGGGGGGGGTGTATTTGTTTTTGAGCGTGCATAGGTTTTGTCCGGGTTTGAGATTCCAGGAGAGTCCTGGTTCTAGGGCCCATTAGAATATGCTGCATTGAAAGTCCTTGATGTACTTCTCTTACTCACAAAGGATTCCTCCTGGCAGAGAAACTCGTCGCTAGGTCTTGTGTCACGCGATGGAGCAAAATGAAGCAAGAAATCTCATATGCAAGAGTCTTCCATCTTTGAGAATACCCAGCCAACTCCCAAAGGCTTGTTGAGCTCGACGCGCCTCAACATGTTTAAAGTCATGCTTTGCTTCCCATCGCCTTTCTTGCAGCTGGCAACGCAAGCACGGGCAGGTTTTTGTCAAGACCCTCCTACACACCCGAAGCCCATAAACCCCAAACCCTAAACCCTAAACCCCAGACCCTAAACCCTAAACCACGAAAGCCTCGAGCAAACTCCCCTGGGCTCAGACACTGGCGGCCATGGCCCGGGGCGATCCCGACTCTGAGGCCTGGGTCCCAGGTGTGACTTTTTGCGGTTTAGGGTTTAGGGTTTAGGGTTTAGGGTTAGGGTTTAGGGTTTAGGGTTTAGGGTTTAGGGTTTAGGGTTTAGGGTTTAGGGTTTAGGGTTTAGGGTTTAGGGTTTAGGGTTTCGGGCCCTGAGAGCTTGACCTGTACCCCGGGAGGGTCAATACTTGCCAGTAGTGGTTGGGGCTGAATCTTCCTCATCGTGGTCGTGGTTCGCCATCCCCGTCGTGCTGTCGCCGCCGTCGTCGTCGTAGCAGCAGTGGCAGCATCAGTAGTGGTAGTAGTCCTAGTAGTAGGGGTAGTCGTCGTCGTTCCCCAAAAACCTCTGCTTTACCTCGTCAGCCAGCATCAGGTGAGACGAGAGGCCATGCCAGCGCGTCAAGAGTTGTTCCAAAGAGCTCTTGGAATTTCAGGGTTGAGGATTCAGGGACATGCGTATCGTCTTTCGCCCTTGTCTTTTCTGTCAGCCCTCGCGCCCCTTCCATGAAAGTCCTTTTGAGCCCCCTCGGTCAGCTTCGAATTTGTTGAAAAGAACAGGG
This sequence comes from Symbiodinium natans, assembly GCA_905221605.1. Taxonomy (NCBI): domain Eukaryota; class Dinophyceae; order Suessiales; family Symbiodiniaceae; genus Symbiodinium; species Symbiodinium natans. The sequence goes on along the minus strand of CAJNDS010001114.1, from coordinate 309,480 downwards.
TGGTTTTGCTTAGTGAGTTTCTTCGTGTGGGCTTTGTGAAAAGGCAACTTAGAAACCCCCCCACCTTGAAGTTCTACACAGTAGACCCCTACATCGGTTGCATCCTTGACCCTGAATACCTTCGGAGGTTTTCCGGGTTTGCCTGACCTTGGGGCCTCCCACAACATGAAAATGAACCTTAGGTTTTGCACCTTGGAGTTTTTCTCGAAAGGTCTCGCTCTCCCTCTCTCTCCCTCTCTCTCTCTGTCTCTCTCTGTCTCTGCAATATGGACAGTTTAAGGTTCTTTATGCCCAGAAAGGTATAGCCCGAAAGCCCAAAAACCATAAAACTGGATTGTTGGTGCTGCTTCGCTCCGGGAACTGGTGGGAATCTTCTGAGTGTGTGGGAGTTTCAGGCTGCGTTCTTTCCCGCCAGGCGCAAAGCTACTCTAGCCGGATACTGGCATGATTGCTCGAAGTCTAGACGCAAAACCCGAAAATCCGTGCCACAGAACCTGTTAAGCCCCAGCCAAAGCCCTCCTTGCGAGCTAGGCCCCCTCGAAGCTGCGCTACAATTGAAATTGATATCCGGAAAGCTTCAAAAAAATCCCTGAAGACCCAAGCTCCAAAAGCGCAAGTCGCAGGCATTAGCCATCCTCCGGCACTACTTGATCGCCGGCAAGTTCGGACTGGACGGCGTATTCTGATGCGCTCCCCCGCACAAAAGGTGTTCTTCGTAGGGCGTGCCGCCAAGATCCTCCCTTAAGCCCATGCAGGAGTCTTGAACCCTACCGACTTCCCCAAAGCGCTGCAATGTGAGAGTCGACACCAATGGCCGCCAAACTGTATGTGCAGAAATCAAGGGTGCCCCGACACGGAGTAACTACTACCGGGAGTACAGTAGATGGGGACGAAGCGCAAGGCACTGGAGGCCCCACCCAAAACCCGACACTTCAACCAATGCACTGATGCCACTGTAGCTGCGCAGGGTCCAAACAGTCATCATCAAACCTCTAGTGACTCAAGCGCGCACGCTGTAGTTCACAGAGCCCAGCCCAACCTCAATTGAGATAGCTTGCTCTTGGCGAACCAGCGATCGCCAGACGGATTTGCAGCAGCACAACTGGATGGAGCCCATGAAGCGCTCTAATTCCTGTCGAAGTATACTGATCGGCTCTCTAAATGAGTGTCCATTTTTTGGGTACCCTAAATACTCGGGGCCGCCTTATGATAAGGACCCCAAACAGGACCATGGTGTAGAGAAATCACCATCTGTACATACACATGTGCAGTTCAAGCTTGGGACCCGGGGAAACAGCACGCTAGATGGGCTGCGCCGCAGTTTTGCTCTTTGAGCTGCCCGTGTATAGCTCGCTCGAATTAACCCGACTGCCTTTCGGACTCGAGGATCCTATGAACCCTGTATGCCGAAGTCATGCCTGATGCTCCACTGCAGCTAGGACCAGGCTTGCATAGTTGCCATCAGAAGGATAGGTGTGTGAGGGTAGGGGTTTAGAGAGTGGAGTGTAAGCCATACACCACAAGCAGAAAACCCGCAGCCGATCCCAAAAAAAGTTCAACAGCATCCGTGTGCTTGTGGAAAGGCAGCTCTGTACAGCAGCAAGGATGCCGACCAAAGAGGTCAGCAACAGTAGGTATTGCTCTTCTGACTTGCGGTCAGAGGGTCGGTCTGGCGGCAAATTGGTTTCGCCAGCTGCTCAGCACTCCCAACACTCGCTAGAACCCTAAAGCCAAAACAAAAACCCTAAACACTCCCCACCAGAACCCAGGATTGCCAGTGGTGCTATAAGGGGGGCCCTTTTGCCTTGGAAACCTAGACGGCAAAAGCAAGACAAGAACACGCTCAATCTTCGGAGCTCGCTGTGGTAGCAGCAACCGTATTCGGTTCTCAAGGGATCTAGGATGGTTCGAGAGGTTTAGAGATGAGATCCGGGCCGCCCTTCCATGCAAGGCAGCTGTAAGAAGGAAGAGTCTCAATTGGCAAAGCCGAAGCGTATCGAGGCCTCAGCAGAACTGCTCTAAAGCCTCAGGAGGTGTGGGGGCTCGACTGCAGGACGGCTTGGGGTATAGACTTCTGGGATGAAATGGCGTGGCAAGTTGAACTCTTTACCTCTCCCTAAAAGCTAAAGGCGGATGTCTTGTCGAGGTTCCAAATTCTGAATCACAAGAAGCGACCAGTAACAGGCCGATTCCGGGTCGGGGCCTCTGCCTGGGGGGGGGGGGGGGGTTAGGCCAGCCTTCAGGCCGTGCCAAAAAGCCCTAGCACTGACCCCGAAATCCCTACGCCAAAAGCCCAAGCTACTACTTCCTCTCAGGTCTGAAGTTCATAGGTTGCACAGCTGTCGCCAGATCCCTAACCCCAATGCCCGTAAGCCCTGAAACCATTCATATCACGGAGCTTCGATGCAAAGAATGAGCCTTATGCTTCAGATTCGGACCTCTCGGGCGAATTACATAGCTTTAGCTGGGATTCCTCGTAGTGCCAGCTTTACTTTGGAAACAGGGTTGGTTAGACTTAAGGATTGAGGGTTTCAGAGCTTGGGATTCGGGCTTCAGACTTTCCAGTTTCAGGGCATATACATGGTATAGCGCTACGTAGATGGGGTTGGAAGCGCTGGGGGCTTCTGCCTGGGGGTTCCTAACTCTAGCAAGGCGTTGGGTCCTCTTTGGAACTTGAGAGAAGCTTATTGTCAGGCGCGCCCCCTGCAGTGTCGAATTGAGCCCACTTGCAATACTCGTCGGCACCGCCGGCCATGGCCATGGAGAGTATTTAAGGGGGTTTCTTTCTTGACCCAGAAGATGCACTGTCACACTGTTACACCCTTGGCTGTCGATTTCGACAACTTGAAGGCGTTTCAGTCCTTGGCCCGGAATCCTACATCTGGTCGGGCTATTAGCCAAAGTCACCAAGCAGGCAATCTTGCCGACATTCTCCCTCGTTAGAGACATAGTCCGCCTCATCGTTTCCGTTCAGATGAAACGGATAACACCTGCCACTTCACGACGCAATCGAAGCTACTAGTAGGCCTCTACATGAAATGGAGCCCCTTAACCCAGCAGTTGGTCAGGGTGCTTAGGGCTCCAAGCTGATGGGGCGGCTGCTGCCCGAGTCGGTGGAATTTCTTGACAGCTGCGATGGGGTATAGCAACCAAAAACCCCTTCTCCTCGAATATACCAGTGATCTGCAACGCAACGCAGAAACGACATGCTCGCGCTCAAGGGGGTCATGAAAAAAAGGGACCGTCAATGACATAATGACTAATCATTATTTCCCATCTGCTGGTCATCTACAGTGAAACAGCGATGCGCAACGTTTTTGGATGTAATGAGCTCATTCAAGATCACAGTTCCCAAGCAATGAAACGAATCATAAACGCGCAGATTGATGAAAGGATGTATGTACAAGAGAAAACACACACACACACACACACACACACACACACACACACACACATATATATATATATATATATATACATACATATATATATATGTTTATTTATATTTATATATTTATATAGGTATGTATATGCATGCATGCATGCATGCATGCATGCATGCATGCATGCATGCATGCATGCATGCATGTATGTATGTATGTATGTATGTATGTATGTATGTATGTATGTATGTTGTATGTATGTAGCTATGTATGTAGCTATGTATGTATGTATGCATGCATGCATGTATGTATGTATGTATGTATGTAGGTGTGTGTGTGTGTATATGTACAATATATGTAGTTCGGGAGCTGGTGTACCAGCAGCTGTCCTTCATCGTGCATTGCGCAAGTCGGATCAAGTCCGGCTGCACTCCGCTGTTCCCAGTTAGCTTTACTGAGAGCTTCGGTTTCCTTACTGAGTAGCTGCACTTAGGTTTTTGTGTCTTGCCACAGAGATCGGGCTAGCAAGAGCAATATGGATTTTACGTGCTACCACATATGTCGCGTTCCAGTTGGAGGAGAACAGCCCAAGTCTTCCAAAACCGAAAAACCGAAATTGGCCGATCTCGGGTGGGTGGGTGGGAGGGTGGGTAGCACTCGCATGTGTATGCAACATTGTGCTTCTGTATTTGTGCATATTATACACATATGACATATATGCTCACCCCGCATGATCCGGACGAAATGCCAAAACAACAACAACTTGAACAAGGGAACATTAAATGGGATATTTCGCGACCAAGAAGCGACTTGGACTGAAGCAAGTAAGTATAAGTGTATACGTGCAAGCATGACAAAGCAGGATATGTATCATGTGGGGTGGATGGCCATATCTTTATACATTTGTACTTGTTTTGCTATTTCGCAACCGTTTCGCCCCCACTGCCCGAACCCCAAACTCAATAACAGATCTCCCGCAAAAAAAGAAGCAGAAAAGTCCCGATGGCCGGGTCGCATGGCATGAATTTTGGCAGAGTGGTGTTTCGCACCCTGCGGTGGACAGCCTTTTCAGTCACTGGGGGTCTGAAAAGCCGTGTAAAGTGTTTCAGGGTTGTCGGGTTTCACCAGGGTTCCGCTTCAACGCTTTAGGGCCATGGGTTCGGGGCTTCCTGGGGTCTCAAAGTCCTGCAGCCAGATCCAATTTGAGTAGACTTTTTGAGGTTTGCTTTCAAATCTCAGCGGGCTCCCACAGCTGCCGTTCAGAGTGTCTATGCAGGATGGCGGTTTTGGGGTTTAGTGCTTTTTAGGGCCGAGGCTTTGAGACGGCGCTTGAGGGTTTCTGGGTTTGGGGGTTTTTGGGCCTCGCAATCTGGCTGATTGGGGTTGAAGGCTTTAAGGCACCGCAGACTTCGCCATCGTACGAACCCAAAACCTGCTAGTCGCTAGCCTTAGAGGGAAGGGCTGTAGGGATGAGCACGAGTGCAGCCCCCTCCTGAATTAAGCCCTAAACCCGAGAGACCCCGTTAAAGCACAAATGAAGAGGAGTCCTCCAACATGCGAAGAGAAGTCAACGCCCAGTGACAGTAGGCTGCACGTTGGAATTCAAGCTGCTTCCGGAAAGAAGCACGGAAAATCGGCTCTTTGCAACGTTAAGAGCTTGTAGGCTTAGAGGGTGTAGGCAGCGCTACTCAAGTCGCCCTGGTTAGGGTTTAGGGTTCAGGGTTCAGGGTTTAGGGTTTAGGGTTTAGGGTTTAGGGTTTAGGGTTTAGGGTTTAGGGTTTAGGGTTTAGGGTTTATGGTAGTCTTGAGCTGCTCTGTTGGTGGATACCTTCATGTGCCCAAGCGGACCCGTTCTCTCTCTTTAGTGTGCCCCGCCCCCTACCCCACTAGCTTGGGTTTTATTGCTGCTGTGTAGGACCTTGGGATACTATTTTTGTGCCTTGGGTTAAGGGGCTTTCATGTAAGAACGTTTCTTCAGAGAGTTTGAGGGGCCAACCTAGTTTGCTATGAGGAGCAGCAGATTGAGGGCAGAGAGAGACGGACTCAACCCATCAGCCCACAGTTTGCAGCTAGAACCTTGAGGCACGCTGGCTTCCAGGACTACCGAGCCGGCAAGGAACCCGAAAAAGCGAACCCCAAAACCCGACGTCCTCCTAGGCACTCTATAGGGCCTAATGCCCGAAGAAGGTCCCTTTCCAACATCTGAACCTCAGCCCTACACTGGCTACTCCGCAGCCATCGTGGCTCAGTTTCATTTCAACCCACGCATCTGCGTGCTCCCTGGATAGCGCTACTTAGCTGTCATAGAGCTTCTCTGTTTTGGGGTACCAGGGGGCGGGGGTTCCGGTAAATACTTTCTCAATGTTTGAGGTGTGTGAACATAAACAACACGTGCTTAACAGCATGCAGCATTTGCTGAAGCAGCCTTACAGCAGGGGAACTGTAGAACTTGAGGCGTAGGAGAGTATTGAGCTCAGGGTTACATAGGCGAATCGTGTTGCATGTGACAGTGCCTGGGGATTTTTGGGTTCCGGGCGTTGGGCTTCAGGGCTGTGGAGCTCAAGGGACTGGGGGTTTTGGAGCGCTTTACAGACGCCTCTGACTGTTTTTGAGTATTGAAATCTTGGCTGAGCCCGCAAGTACAGCCGCTCAAGGAACTGGAGTCTTCGTCATCCTACCGCTGCCCACTTTGGCAAACCGAAGCTGACTTTTGCGACTCCCTCGGCCACCGGGCTGCTGCCGTTTTGTGTTTTGGAGTTTGTTGGAGGGTGACCCCGTATTTTGTGCCGGGCTTCGGGATTGCAGGGTGCAAATGTCGTAGGGCTTGCAGGGTCTGAAAGTGTGCTGTTCCTATTTGCCTTCATCTCAGCCCAATACACCCTACAAGCCCCAATGCCTAACTCCGCTAATTACAGCTCTAAAGTTTAGAGCACGCAGACCCACAACCCTGAACAAACCCAACCCCAAGGCCAAGCGCAACATGACCCTTCAAGCCAAGCGAGACCCAGAGGGCCCAACAAGACCCCTTAATTAAGGAATGTACCTTGAAGTATATAGGGATCCTTATTATGATTTAAGGAAGATTCTTTAATTAAGGGCTGTTGGGCTTTTTGGCAGCCCTATACGCCCTGCCTAGAGGCTGATCTTTGGGCTAGAACAATGAAGTTAGGTGCCCCCTTCCCTCCAAGAAGAAATCACTTATAGTGATTTTGATCCAACTAAGTCGGTCTCTTTAAGCTTCTCGACCCGAGGGCCTCCGGGAATCCCTCCGGCGGCGACGGCGGAAAAGCCTGCGGACGTAAGGGGGCCTCTTAGCCTCCCCGCTGCTAGCCTGCATTCTTTGGCTGCTATGGCGTGCTGACTTTTCAGTCATTCTTTCAGGTTTTAGGTCATGGTTAACAACAAGGGGACTTCCAAGCAAGTCAAAGGCTTCGAAGGCGACAGAAGGGGCAGAAGCCCGGTTGGACTAAGAAAGCCGTTGGTGACAAAATGGCCCATCAGCCTCGAGAAACCCTTTGCACCCTAAAAGGGGCATGCGGTGAGAAGCGTAGGCGGAAACCAAGTGGCCCCCGCCTATATGAAGCAGGGTTTCTATTACTGGTCTGTGTGAGTGTATATAAGGTTCCTTTCCAATATTGGTGAGTGTTATCTACTCGGTGTCCTTTTGGGGTTACAAGAAATTAAAATACAGGCCTTCAAAACCCTACACTTCCTGCCACGCAAGGAAGATTGCTCGGGAGCCCTCGATGAGACCACTTCTTGCAGGGCCCCCAGACCAAACCCAAAAACCCTAAACCCTAAACCCTAAACCCTAAACCCTAAACCCTTTGCAAGTTTGAGGGCTTGGCTTGTGCCTGGGGCCTACCTTTCTGGAGCCTGGGTGTATTGGGTATTGAATGCAGCCCTTTGTGGGGGGCCCGAGCTCAGAGTCTAACAGCCAGACAATAGGCTTCAGAAGATACTATATTCACTGTGTTTCATGGACTTCTTCTTGTTCATTTCGTTCGCACGCTACTCATCGCCTGCATTCTATTGCTCTTTCATACGGGCGTTCCTACATTGCACTGCGCCCGCGAGCGACATTTATGAACAAGGAACTCTTGCAAAGTCAATGCCACCCTAAACCAACACCCCAGTGGAAAAAAAAAACACTATACATCCAGGGTCTGTTCACTCTCATGTTACTTTATTGTCCCAGTCGCTCGGCCGTTTCTGTGTTTGGGGTTTTTCAAGTGTGGAGGACAACACGCATTAAATATAGCGCAGACGCATATAATCATACATGTCTTTGTCTACTCTGAACAGGGCTTCTGTGCGTCATTTCATTCGCTTCTGTCATCCTTCATGCTTTTCGTGCCAGTACAATTCTTTTTCATCTCCGCCATCCCGATATCGACCACAAGTTCTCTATGTATGAACCTTGAAGCTGCAGGTCCGTTAGGAGGTACTGCCGAAGCAGAGCAGGTAGGTCCAAGCATAAAGGTTTGTGACGCTTCGGTGGTTAGTGGTTGAAGCTGTGCTTGGCTTTGCGCAAGCTCCAAGAGGAAGCCAGCTACAAGCTTCGTACTCTGTACCCCTTCGTTCGGCTCCACATTCTCGTTTTCACAGGTACCCTGGAAATCTTTCGTGCTCTTGGGTTTCTCAGAGATGTTGCTCGGTTTTGGTAAAAAAAAAAAAAGGTGCAGCTCGCAAGTACCCAAGCGTAGCGCAAAAGGACTCTGAGCACAGGGTCTTCAGGCAACAGTGGCAGTGAGGTCCCGTGCCCCTGCTTCGCCAGAAGACACGCTCACACCACACAGCACCTTGATTTGCCCAAGAACTGCTGCAAAGAACAAGTCACAGGCACGACCAAAAAAAACATTTGTCGTACGTGTTTCTGCCAGATACAAGTTTGGGCGAAGACCCGGAAGGGCGGATACCAGCAAGGGCAGACACAAAAAGTTTGATGTAAATATAATTTCGTCAAGGCACATGCAGGGTACCCAGAATGGCATGCACAAGCCTAAACCCCAAAACCCTTCACGTCCGACTACCAGCGACCAGGAGCAGAAGAACGCACGTTGAACAAGTCCCTCACCACTCACTAAGTTGCACAAGCACGCATGTAGAGCCCCTTTGGGGCATCCCTTATGATACGGAGCCTTCTTCGCGGACGCACCAAAGAAGGCCTCGGCAAAGGCATGTGCAGGGTTTAGGTGCACGTGTTGACTGCGGAGGGCCCTTGGGCACCTTGAAGATGTCTGGCAATCCCTTAATCAGGGAATATTGCTGCATTTATGTAGGGATCCTTAATATGGTTGAAGGTATATTCCTTTAAGGGGTATTGGGCTCTTTGGGTACAGTTTTAAAGGGCTGCCCCGACCCAACTGGCGGGATGGGATCAAGGCACCATGCTCGGATCCTTGGCCCAGCAGTCCCCTCTCTCCAGGTCCGCGCCTCCCCAACTAAATCTGCACGCTCACTCAGGGCCAGATAGGGTTCGGTTACGAAAGGGGTCGGAATAGCTACTAATAGTATTTCCTTATGGTCCCTTTATAATTATACTATATTCTACCCCCCCCCCCCTCCACCAAGGCCTGCACCACCTTGTTCTCTGCTGCTCTAGCTGACCTTCCAGTGGCCAGGCATGAGTTGTGTTTCGGGGTTCAGGGTTTTAGGGGTTTAGGGGTTTAGGGTTTTAGGGTTTTAGGGTTTTAGGGTTTTAGGGTTTTAGGGTTTTAGGGTTTTAGGGTTTTAGGGTTTTAGGGTTTTAGGGTTTTAGGGTTTAGGGTGTTAGGGTTTGGGCCTGGACTCGAGCCACAACGGCCCGAAAGCGTTACACGTTGAAGGGCTTGGTTTCTCATCGACACTTAGCAGGAATGTGCGGGAATTCCTTGTAGCTGTGTACGGCTGACAAGAATGACTTCCCCAAGTACCGGCCGTGCTCGCGGCACTTGTCAGCTTACTTGAACATGTGGAGAGCAGCTCATGCTCGGGGCTTAGTTACTGGGTACGAGGCTCAGGTTTTGCAGCCGCATGAAACCTGAACCCCCGTGCTCGACTCCTTCATCCTTGTGCAGAGTAAGGTCCATTGCCTCCGGCACCAGATTCTCAGCCAGCAGTCGAGCTTCCTGGTTTTGGAGGCTTGTGTTAGTTTGAAAGGTTTTGGGGCTTACTTGGGCTTACCGCAAGATGATGGCTTCTCAGCAGGGTCCTTTCACGGCCCCCCCAACTCGTGACGCGAAGAACTGCAGATCTTGGCCTCAATAGCTTGAGTCTTTGGGGAGAATTTCGACCCACCAAAAGGCAACGGGCGAGTCCAGGAACTCAGTCTCCAGGGGTCCCCAAGGCCGCGACCCCAAATAACCTTCCCTCAACCCGGAACCCTCAGCCCTCCGTCGTTTACGCATTCGCAGTTCGCATCTTGATCTCGGAAACCCCCGTCTCGCACGCATGTGCTTGCTTGCAAACTCCCAGGATCTCTGGCAGATGGGAGCTCTTCCGCGGCCCAGCAGGGCCGAGGCGACCGGATGCATGGCTCCCGGCAGACCTCCTAAACCCCAGACCCTAAACCCTAAACCCTAAACCCTAAACCCTAAACCCTAACCCTAAACCCTAAACCCTAAAGGGTTCCCGAGACCCTGGGAGATCCTGGGAGGCCTTTGGAAGCCAAGTCACAAGTCGTCCCTGCGAGGCGCAGCTCCTGCGGACACCAGCTTCCAGACGACGAGGCCTCGGGCTGGCGTGAAGATTTTAGGATTTCAAGGGGTTTAGGGGTTTAGGGGCTTAGGGGTTTAGGGGTTTAGGGGTTTAGGGGCTTAGGGGTTTAGGGGTTTAGGGGTTTAGGGGTTTAAGGGTTTAGGGGTTTAGGGTTTAGGGGTTTAGGGATGAGGGTTTGGGGTTTAGGGTTTGGGGTTTAGGGTTTAGGGTTTAGGGTTTAGGGATTTCAGGAGTTAAAGGGTGCTGAGAGCATTTAGAGCTTGAATCTTCCGGATTGTCGGGCTGTTCGGCTTCTTAAAGTAGTTCACGAAGCTCGCGACCAACACACAGAACCGGCCCAAAGTCAGGCCTTGGAATTTGAGAGTTTGTGGTTTGGTTCTAAAGTGCTTGGATTGGTTTGCTGCGTGTTCAAGGGTGTCCAGAAGTCCTGAGCCCACGATGCGAAGTCGCGTTCGATTTCCTAATCGCCGAAACCTAATAGTAAGATCAAATTGCCTCTGGATCCTAAACCTCGAAAGCTGTCTAAACGATGCCTCACATCCTTTTTGAGAAAAGTGTGTGTCGGCCGCCTTGTCTCGGACCTGCAAGCGGGGAGGGGGGGGGGGGGGGGGTTAGCAGAAAGGAGCCTTGCAGCCCATTGCATCCCAACTTTTGACCAATTCCCTAAGGGTGCATGTACCCTAGCTAGGGAGTGCTTGGGCCTTGAAGTGCCTCCCCTATCTAGGGCCTCTGGCAAGTATACGATAGTGAGGTACCTGGGCCCGAAACAATTGGGCTCTCTCGCATGGAGTTCTGAGAGGCCGCGCAGCCGCCCGTGGAGCTGCCCGAAGTGGCCGAGACGATCTTGGCCACGAGTCCTGCAATGTGGTCCCAGTTTAGGGTTTAGGGTGTAGGGTTTAGGGTTTAGGGTTTTTGGGGTGCTTTTGGGGGGAGTTTTTGTTGGGGGGGAGGGTCTGGGGACGCGTTGTTCGTGATGTGTTTTTTGGGGGGGAGGTCACCGGAAATCTACCATGAAGATGCTTGAATAGGACTTCCAGGCATGCCCTGGCGGGTCGTTGCTATGGGATGCCCAGCGTTTTCGTTCTCTGTTGGGATTCTGTTGGGTACTGGTTCATCGCATCACCAGCTTCGAGCCCCAATCTGCCTGCAGCGAGACCCCAAAAAGGCTCTCAAGTCCCAAATCCAGCCAAATCCAATCCGCAACATGCCGTGATGCGAAATTGCCGAGCTCCGAGAACTCGACGATTCGACGATGTTACACTCGATAAAGCCCATTATATGAGCTCAGCTATGGTTTCGGGTTCAGGAAGCTTCTTGCGGCAATGACGCTCTTGTAGGAGGCGCTTCGTTCTCATGCAATGCTTGCGCGGCTAACTCGCTGCGACCTCCAACCTAAACCTCCAAACCGTAAACGACACCCGAAGTCCTCAGCTTCAGGCCCGACGTAGCTCAAGGCCCTTACCCCCGAACTCGTAGGCAACAGTCCTCCGAACCCGAATCGACGAGGTTCCTCGTCACCCCACGTGTAGCCATGAGAGGTCGAACTGAAAGACCCGAATGTGGCCGTCACCAGCCAGACACGCGATGGTCGATGGCAGCTGGGTGTGAAGGGCTTGGCTCGACAACCCGAAGGCCCCAAAGCCATGGGCCCCAGGCCCCAAGCCCCCACCCTAAACCCTAAGCCCTAAACACCCTAAACCCTAAGTACCCTAAACCCCCTAAACCCCCTAAACCCCCTAAACCCCCTAAACCCCCTAAACCCCCTAAACACCCTAAACACCCTAAACACCCTAAACACCCTAAACACCCTAAACACCCTAAACACCCTAAACACCCTAAACACACCCTATACCCTAAACCCTAAACCCAATCTTAGGACGATGATCTACGATGAAGCCATGGAGGTGAACGTGGACGGCTACTCCTTCCTTGCCTTTCACAAGTTTGAGCGCCTTGGAAATCGCTAACTTAACTGGCTGTCTGTTAGTAGGGAAATGAGGGAATGAGGTACCCTATGCAATCCCTTAAAGGGTGTATATAGGGAAAGTACAGTGTGGAACACTGAGCTGAAGCCTAGACCAGACTTTCCGTTAAGCTTTTGCACGACAGGGACTTGGCCTGAGATTTCTCTCGATTCAGGTTTCTTAAGCCGTAGGCATTGTGAACCTTTATAGAATACAAGGATATCAGCTAGTGCAGCAAACGTTCTGGGGAGTGCGGCTGGAAGCTCTCCAGCCTGCAATCCCTAGAAGTCATGTCCGTCTGGCTGCCAGAAGGCATCTACAACACCCAACAACAGAAGAACGCAAGGTCAAGAGCGCCCAATAGGTAAGGCAATAAGTCCTCTACTGAGCTTTTGGGTGATAGGGCTTCACGCATCCTTCCCCCACCCCCCCGCCCCCCCGCCGGAGTTCATCTCCCATAACGTCCTAGAATCTGCCGCCTTTGTTTGTGTCCGAGGCTCTTTCATAAAGATGGCGCGCAGCAGAACGTCTCGCGTTGTGGGGCGCCGGGTCTGATCTTGTGAAGCAAGCGCTGAATGCTTTAGGCTGCTAGCTTTTAAGCTCGGAACCTGGACGCCTTAAAGACCGTGCAAGATCCCACAGAAGTCAGCACCATGCTTCAAAGGAAGGACTCTGTCCGAAAATATGTGATATATATATATATATGTATGTATACATATATGTATATATATATATGTCTTTTTATGTTTATCGTTCTGTTCATACATATATATGTATATGCATATACCTATATTCATATATACATATATAGATTTATAGGGCCGTATCACGACATGGAGCTTTAAAGGGACTCGACTTTCGAGAACTCACAGCGGCAATCGCAAGGAGACGCAGCTCGGCTGGTACCACGACGATGCTCGCAGCTTGGCCCAGACAAAACTCTTGATTCATGCGCTAAATCTACAAGTAGGGCCCCCTAGTTGCAAATAGGGTTATGGCCCTGAATTGGGTTAATAGTCTAACTCTTTAGGTTCTAACTCCCCGAACTTAAGCAAGTACAGCAAGGGGGCCCCTACTTGTAAGGGCCCGAACAACGACAGATAAAGCGTTCCTTTCCTTGGGCCTTGCTGGACATCCGATGGGCTTGGTCTCTGGAGTAGAGACCTGTGCTGTGGAAGCCACCTTCCAAGGTGCGAACACCAACCTAAGCCGTCTCAAAACTCCCAACCCTCATCCCAAGCGCAGCACTCTCAATCGCAGAAAAGTCCACCCCTCCTCCCAAACCCTTTCCTCCACCCATTCCCAAGAACCCTAAATAGCCTCTAGAAGCTCAGCCTGCTCCACCCAAGCCCAAAACAACCCAAATAGCCTCTATAAGCCCAGGCAAGAACTGGGGCTGCTTCTACGCCCGCAAGGTCCGCAACCCGGAGGAGACGGCTGAGGCGCCGCGCCCTCGAAACCTCGACTTTTGGGGATGCAAGGCCCCGAGGGATTCGACCCATCGCGTTTCACCTTTAGAGCCTCCGACCGGCCTAAGAGGTTCCGTACGACGTCATGGCCTAGGCTGGGCGCGTTCTACAGTACAGTTCTGAACATTCTTTGGCTGTATGTAACAAGAAGCACATAAATAGTTGTCATGCCAAAGTATAGGGTCGAAGAACAGCGGTCAAGAGCCCTCAAAACAATCCGAAGACGCAGAAAGGAGCTAGCAACTCTGAGTGCCTGAGCGCACTGCCCTCTTCGGGATACTTTGCGCTATATGCAGGAGCCAGGTTGACCACGTGCTCCCGTGGAAGCCTCCGAAAAGAGGCTTCAAAACAGCCAGCCCAGCACAGCAGACTAACACCGCAACAGGCGCCTAGAACCCGAAACTGCTGGAGGCACCCCGGCTTGAGAGGGATCCCGCGTCCCGAAGAATTCAGTCGGCAACCAAAAAGGTACGAGCTTAGGGTTTCAGGTTGAGGCTTTGTGACTTCGAGCGGTTTAGGGGTGGGTCCTCTGCCTTCAGGTATTCACCACGTCCTCCCCGCGAGCAGCAGTGCCGCCTCGCGCGTCGCAAGAGCGCCGTCTGACTGAGCTTAGAGACTCGGAGTTTGCAGCGTTGGGGGTCTGGTGTGGGGCTGAGGTTTCTGGCCCAGAAACCTAGAGTGCATTCTTCCTGCTGCTGAAGATGTGGGGGGGGGGGGGGGGGGGGTGGGGCTCTCTGACTCAAATCTGCGGGCAAAGCTATGGCTTGATGGGTCCCCATGGGTCGTTTCTTGTACAAGTTCTAAACCCTAAGCCCTGAACCCTAAACTACTGGATACAAGCGTGGGTACCTGTGGTGGCATGCTTGGGAGAGTTCCTCTCTGTGCACTTGATGCGAGCCCAGGGTGCTATCACCTTAGATAAGCTTCTACTTGTACGTCTATACACCAACATGTCTATATATATGTATATAAGTATATACAAGTATATGTAACTTTCTCTTTGTTTCTGTCTACTATTTTGTCAACACCTATTGACCTCGTTTTTCCTTATTTTCTTCCCGCGGCCGCTCTAAGAACCCTCAAAAATGACCACAACTTGGCAACAGCCCACACCATTTCCGTGATCTTCGATACTTACGATCGCCACAAGCACGGGCTACAGTGATGTTTACAGCTGCCTTCGATGCTTCTGGCAATGTGCTGAGGCTTGGATGCAACCTACCACAACTCCTTCGCAGCCACCCTCAACTCTTTGCTGCGCGGCCACGACATATTTCGTTGGACCTTGCTGTCTACCGCCCCTGAGCCCTCAGACCCGAAGCCTTGCAAACCTTAAAGCGATGAACCTCGGATCAATCAAACAGCCGGCGCACACAAGTCATCCCAAGAAGCTTTCCCTGCCGCTTTGAGATGTTTCCTGCACTGGGCTTGGGGTTTTGGAAGGCCCATCAAGACACCGGTATTTGGGGTATACTAGAATGCCCTAGTCAACACCTTCCACTACCTGCATCGAAGTCAACAAAGTACTGAGACAAGTGGAAACGAGCGTCAAACCCCCCAAAGGCCCCAAAGCCCACACCTGAACCCTAACCTCTCCACCATCAAGCCTGAAGCCTTCGACCCGCAAATATTCAACCAGCGTGAACCTCATGAATTCTCCCAGGCAGGACTGGTGGACGGCGAAGGTCTACGACCGTTTTGTGGGCCAGACGTTGCACGAGATCAACTCCATGGCGGGGCATCCGTGGTGTGTATTCTTCTCTTCTTGCCTTGTTTTGGGTTCTGAGGGTTCAGGGTTCTGAGGATTTGGGACTCTGGTGGTCGAAGAGAACTCTTTGAGAGTTTGGTTTGGCCCTGTCAGGGGGGGGGGGGGGGGGGGGGGGGTTCGACATGTACTTCCAGCTAGGACATGTAGGAAGCCCATGCAGGAATCCTTGTCTGCTCCCTTGCTTCTCCCAAGTTTGCAGGCTTGCGCTGTGACCTACAAATTTGAAGCCCCGCAACCTCCGTGGGAGTGCCGAGGTTGCCAGTTGTCGGATTTAGGCTCAGGCCTTGCAGGGCTTCGAGCCGCAAACCGGCCTAATCAGGCCTAATCTCCTACTGGTTAGCTCACACTGCCTTTCAGGGGGCTTCCGGTTTGACAACCCTAAACCCTAAACCCTAAACTTACCCTAAACCCTAAACCCTAAACCCTAAACTTTTCGCTGCAGGCCGGCATCTTCCGACCTTTCTCCCAGGCCTTGGGGGCCAGCCATGAACCCTCAAGCCATCCTGGAAGGGTTTAGGGTTTAGGGTTTAGGGTTTAGGGTTTAGGGTTTAGGGTTGAGGGTTTAGGGTTTAGGGGCCTTAGGGGCCTTAGGGTTTTGGGCCCTTGAGGCCTATAAACTCTTAGAGTGCCCCACACCTCCGAAACCCCGGCTGGCAGCCTCCTGCCAAACCCAGAAGAGCCAGCTAAAGCAAGAGCACTCCCTCAAATCCCATGTCTTACTGTCTTCACTCACCCTCCCACAATCCGAAAGCCTAATCTTCCCAGAAGCTTTTAGTTGAAGGCCCAGTTCACGAACACAATAGAACCTCCGAAGGAATGAACGCTTGACCAAAACGCCCCTCACTAAACCCTAAAACCTAAATAAACCCTAAACCCCCCCCCTCCCCCGCCCGGATTTGAGTGGATGGTTTTGACGATGTTTCTGCGAATGTTTGGGTTTGGGCTGTCGGGAAGTTTAGGCGGTTTGTTTTTTTGGGTTAGGGCTCTTGGGCTAGGATCTTTACTCAGCTTCGAGCAACGTAGGTTGTTGGTAGTTCTATTTGTTCTAGCGCTTTGCGCTGCTGTAAGATTTCGAGGCAAGCTCTTTCGAAAGACAGCTCTCGCAACAGGATCTCGGACACTGACCCAAACTGCAGCGGAGCAACCAAGGGATGAGGTCAAACCCATGACATGCCATACTCTGTAGAGGCCTAAACCCTAAACCCTAAACCCTAAACCCTAAACCCTAATGCCGACGTGAAGGATTTTCTTTTCATTCCTCAACACGTTTCGAGTCTTGAGCCCCAGGCCCAGCGCAAGGAGACGGATCCCTACTTCGGCACCGGCCATGGCGAGCTGCGTGGCTGCCAGGGTGACCTTTGTTCAGGGTTTAGGGTTTAGGGTTTAGGGTTCAGGGTTCAGGGTTTGGGGTTTAGGGTTTAGGGTTCAGGGTTTGGGGTTTAGAGTTTAGGGTTTAGGGTTGACAGAAAGGTGTGACCCTTCAGCTGTTCTCCATTTGCCAATTGACGACCACTCACGTGACGCGGGGAATAGGGCTGTTTTGCTAGAGCTTTCAGCGCCCACTATGCGGCCACGACCGATCCCAAACCACGCCTGCGGATAAGAGTCCTATGCCTTGTCGACGGAATACCTAGACAAACTGGACATGGGCCCCTCATTGGCCCGCTGTGAGTTGTGCCATACAAGTCCTTGAAGCCCTGTCCATGACAGTCGGTCAAGTCACTGCCGCAAGTTAGTGGGCAATTTGCAATCGAACAATTTTGTGGTGGTCACCTCTGTGGTCTGCTGGACGTCTGGGTAATTGCTACTTCGGGGTGTAGAAAGGGATGAGATGGGGGCAACTTCCCCTACAGTGAACTGGAGAAAGTTGGCGCATGGTTTAAGGATGCTAAGCCCTAAACTCTAAACCCTAACCCTAAACACTAAACCGCTTCTTGAGCACTAGCAATTGTCTCGGCCCAGGTCCATCCCGTCCTTCCTGCAGCAGGCGCGTGCGCGGACGAAGGCGGTGAAAGGCACCTTGAGGGCTTCTAGGGTTTAGGGCTAGGGGTTTAGGGGTTTAGGGGTTTAGGGGTTTAGGGGTTTAGGGGTTTAGGGGTTTAGGGGTTTAGGGGTTTAGGGGTTTAGGGGTTTAGGGGTTTAGGGGTTTAGGGGTTTAGGGGTTTAGGGGTTTAGGGGTTTAGGTGTTTAGGGGTTTAGGGGTTTAGGGGTTTAGGGGTTTAGGGGTTTAGGGGTTTAGGGGTTTAGGGGTTTAGGGGTTTAGGGGTTTAGGGGTTTAGGGGTTTAGGGGTTTAGGGGTTTAGGGGTTTAGGGGTGTAGGGGTGTAGGGGTGTAGGGGTTTAGGGGTTTAGGGGTTTAGGGTTTAAGGTTTGGGGTTTAAGGGCTCAGGGTTTAGGATTTTGGGTTTAGGGTTTTAGCCTGAATACTTTCCAACGCGTCGTGACATGCGAATTGCTGATTGCGCAGTTTCATCATATACCATTTTCTCCCACCCCACGATGTCACTGGTGGCAACGCTTCCTTAAGCTCTACTTGAGACTTGTTGCATGGGCTGCAGCGCTTGCAAGCCCAGAAAGCACGGCGGGGATTGGGGCCAGAGCCCCCTCCGTCCATTTAATGCACCGCCCTTTGTGAAGGGCAGAGACAATGATTCCTTAGTGCAAGGAAACAGTGCTTGTCCCTAGAGGAAGCGGGTACCTGGAGGGACGTGTGGGTCTGCCGCGACTTCAGTTCATGGTGAGGAAGATATTCAAGATTTATCGCTTTGGGCCTTTTGGCGCCACGGGGTCAGAGGCACAAGCGCCGCCCACCACCGTCATGCCGAATCTCTGTGTTTTTGGGCTATTTGGAGTTCAGGGTTCAAGCTTCATTCTGTGGTTTTGCCCCATGAAACAGGGAGCCATCCTCTGCAATTATCACCGGCCATAGGTTTTATTGCCTTCAGCACGCATGTGTTTGAGGCGGAGGCTGGTGGAACCTCTTCCCTTTCCAAGCTGCCCCCGTAATCCCTAAAGCCTAAACCCTAAATCCTAAACCCTGTCCCCTTCTTCACCATTCATCACAGGACGCCGCCCATTGCCTTCGGCTTGGGACTGGCGGAACGTCTCTGGTGTGAGCTACCTCGACGAGGTGGATGAAAGGAAGTCCCGCTGCCTACACACTCCATTGCCTTTGTCTCCTTCGCATCCCAGTACTTGACCCTATCGCGAGTTTCAGTGCAGGTGGTTTTCAGGTCAAGCCTGGTTCAGTTTGCGCTTGCTCGAGTTCTGTCTTGCACGGCCGAAAATAAAGGTCAAAAGCAACATCCGAGACTCCTGGCTTTGATGAGAGACTTCATCTTTCGGAGCGGCACGCTACTTCGACAGGTCATTGACCAGGGAACTTGTGGCTCCTGTTACATCGTGGCCACCACGCACATGCTGGCAGCGCAGCCCGGCTTGCTAGGCGTCTGGGTTGGTCCGGGACAGGGTTCACGGTTTGCTTCTTGTTTTTGCTTGAAAAACCTCAGGGTGCAGGCATGGTGGCATCTCAAGCTCACTAGGGTCGAGGGCTAAGTTCATTGCAGCACCCAAGTGCTTGTCATGCTAGAGTGAACCGAGCGCCCGAAATCTTGAAAGCATTCCCCATAGTCCTCCAGCACATGGGCATCAAGTTCTCAGCCTGATGACGCAGCTGCAGGACATGCACCCTTCGTCCTGCCGACCCAAACTACAAGAAACATTGAAGCAAACACAAGTTGTTGGCTGCAAGTCCTAAACTCTGAACCCCAGTCTGTTCAGGTATATATCTGGTTTACAG
This sequence comes from Symbiodinium natans, assembly GCA_905221605.1. Lineage (NCBI taxonomy): Eukaryota > Dinophyceae > Suessiales > Symbiodiniaceae > Symbiodinium > Symbiodinium natans. Next base: position 290,399 of record CAJNDS010001114.1, on the reverse strand, counting down.
AGCTGCTTGCTAATGCTTACGAAGATATGTGCTTTCACATGCATTGGCACAAACTCGCGAGACACTTACAGGCTTTATTGGCCCTGAAGCACCGAAATCCCCAAATCTTACGGGGGTCGCCCGCCCCCCCCCCCCCCACGAAATTCTGTGTTGTGGCTTTGTACTGCATCCGAAGCGCACTTACCCTTCTCATTCTGAGGAAGAGGACAAACTGCACAGCTAACGAAGAGTGCAAAACTAAAATTGCATGAAAAGGCAGCCCCTAAGCTTGCAATGAGACGAGGAGATACCGCATCCAGCACAAGAATCCTGACTTTCCTGGGTTCTCCTTCAACTTCCCGTTGCCTGGCTGCGTTTCGGCACAGCTTGCTCGATTTCAGGCGGTGGCCCCGGAAACGTGAACTAGGCGAAGAATTACGAAAGCCATGCTTTTGACAAAAAGAGGGGGGGCTGCAAAGGGGAGACGCTTTCTCTTATCTTCGCGACTTGTACGGCACTCCGGACTTTAAGAAAATGGGAGTCTCCTTGAGGCTTGATTCAGGGACTTTCGCCCTTCGAGGCTCGGGGTGTTCAAGGTTGCCGGGTTTTGTTGAGATTTCAGTTTCAGGGTCTAGAGCCTAGAGCCCTTAGGGCTCCGGGTTTAGGGATATCGCGTTGAGGCTGCCGAGGTCCCTAAGCACCAGTTTTGATTGCTCGCGTGATTGCCCCCTCTTGAGCGACTCCGGCGCCTCCAAGCAAGAGCGGGTGAAGCAAGCCAACCATCTGTTTGAAGCACGAAAGTTCCCCAGCGCAGATTCTGGCGCATCCCCAAACCCCAAACCCTAAACCCTAAACCCCGGAGTGACTTCTTCAATAAGCCAAGTCGGAAGGCTCTTCTGCTCGGAGTACAACCAGGGCTGCAATGGCGGCTATGCGTTCTTGGCCTCCAGATGGGCGCAGGAGCAACAGCACTAAGCCCTCAAGTGCTTCAGTTTGCTGGGGCCTTGACCCCTCTTGGAGACTTGTCAGCCCATCTTCCCTGCCTTGTACCGAAAGCAGACACGGAAAACCCTAAACCCAAACCCTGCACCCTAAAGGCCCTAAACACCCTAAACACCCTCAACAACCAAATGGTAGAAAATTGGAAGTGTGGACTTTGGATTCGGGCTTAGTAGACTCGCTTAGACTGCAGATTTGGCGATGTTGGCCACACACTGGTCTCTGGCTTTGAGAATGTGTTGAGGACTTGCTGGAGTAATGGGCCAGTATTTTCTGGCGTTGGAACGCGAGAGGATCTACAAGATAAGGGGACTTTAATGGGAACTCCAAACAGGGAACCCCACGAATATAGTAGGAATATAATGGGAATCTACCTACCAAGATCCCTACATTCCCTTTATCTTCCTACTATCATTCTTTTGGTTCCCTGTTTGAGGTTCCCATTAAATTAGGATCCTGTCACAAGAGCGTCCGGGAGACGATTTGGGTTGGAAAATCGCCCGGCCGTGCCATCAGATCGGAGGACGTGGGCTTGGTGCCGAAGAACTGCAGCGACTTGAATGTTAACGCTGTTCATACGTGCTTCAGGCCGAGGTTGGACCATGTGGCATACACAAGTCGTTTCAAATGGGACAAACGTCGAGACTCTGTCGGGAGTTGTGCTGCCATTGGTGACACATTGTATTGTCTCAATCGCCGAGCTGCCGCACTGAGCCCACCGCCCTCAGCTGCATAAGGTGTGAATCACGATCTTCCCACGGAAGGGAAATGTTTCCTAGATGTACTAGTCAGTTGTCAAGCGCTGCAGCAGACCGACATCTTATGTTCTGACTAAACAACCATGTGAGTGTTAGTGACACATCAGTGTCAGTTCCTTGTCCACACCTCCCAAGGCCACTACGATCCCGAGAACTTGCTCGGCAGCTGCGAACTGAAGTGTGATGTGGCCGCGCTGCAGAAGCGACTCGCCTGTCAAGCAGCTTAGGACTTTTCCTTAGTTTTCTGAGGAGTCTTGTGCGAATCGACACTTCTATTCTCTAGGGCCGCTAGGGTCCAGGTTGAGGTCCCTGTTGTAACACGGGCCATAAGTTCAAGACCTGATCGCATGTCTGCAGGGGGTTGCAGTGCGGGAATCGTTGTGCGAGGATGGAGGGCGCAATGTTTTGCGGCGTTTAGGCAGATTTCCGGTCTGCACCCTGCCTACTTAAACCCACCCCCTTCTTTCACTCTAAGTCTCGCTTTGCATGCCCTCTCCCCAACCCCCCAGACTAAAAGAAGAAGGCCTCAGACGCCCCCCAAGCCCCCTCCCCCCAATAGTCATGGTCTACTTGAGTTGTGACGAAGTTCTCAGTACATTTGAAGCCGAAACTGAAACAAGTCTGTCTTAGGACCTGGCGCGCGACCAATCACCACTATGTTGCTCGGGTTGCAGTGACCCAGAGAGCCCAATACCCCTTTGTTAAGGAATTTACCGTAATTTTTTAGGGATCCTTATCATGATTCAAGGAATATTCCTTAATTGAGGGGTATTGGGCTCTTTGGGGAACAGAGAGTTGGGTTCAGGGTTGTTTAGACTCGCATCTTCGTCGTTATTCTCGTAAGGCATCCCAGCCCGGGAAGCTTTGAGGCAGTGAGTTTTTTTGCGCAGGCTCATGTTCAGACTCCAGAAGCTTTTAGATTTAACGCGCAAAAATCATCAAAAAAATCAAAAGGCTCGAGTTGCACCCTAGCATGGCAGCATGCCATCTTATGCCCTGAACCCACAATCTGAAAAACATCGGCATCGGTATCTTTCAGAGGGCTCGCCTCCACCTGAAAGGTTGGGGGCTACTACGGCGCTGCGTCTGAGGAGGCCATGAAGCAGGAGTCAGTCTTCGAAAGCTGCACCAGTCTAACAAGCCCATACTAGGATGTTCACGGTAGACTGGTGTAGCCAAATGTCCAAGTCTCTCTCTCTGCAGTGGTGTCGGGTACTGGGTTTCATGGCTGAGGGACTCAGGGTTGAGGACTTGGTTTCAACCCGACAGAGTCACGAACCTTCGGGATTCAGGGGTCAAGGGGCTTTCACGAGCGGCTTCCCAATGGTCTATCTTCGCGGCACCACGTTTCAACTTCTACACCAATCCTCCGAAGAATCCTCCAAAAAACCGGCATCCCAGAAGAAGAGGTTCCCTTAAATCCAGTGAAACCCTAAACCCTAACCCAGAACCCTAAACCCTAAACCCTAAACCCTAAATCCTAAGAGGAGCTGGTGGAGCGAGGGCCCCTGGTGGTGTCTTTCGAGCCCCAGAGCCACTTGGACACATTAGAGGGGGATCTGATGCCCGGCTGACGCGCCAACTTCATTCTAGGGGTTCCCAAGGCTGGAGCATATGGCAGAGGGTTTAGGGTCTAGGGTTTAGGGTTTATAGGGTTTAGGGTTTACTTCAAGCAGGACCCTAAATCCCATGGTTTTTACCGGGTTGTGTGGAGTGTTGATTTGGGAGGCTCTCGTGTCGACAGACCCCCGACAGGGATCAGGCCATCTGAGATTCAAGCCTTTCATCGGACCATAAGGCACTGCACGAACTTCCCAAGGCGACATCGTCTACTACACCCGCGGGGTGTACACCAGTGCACCCCACCAGCGCTCGGAGTGGGAGCCGGTGGACCATGCGGTGCCCAGCATGGCACCCATGTAGCCCCCAAAGTACCTTATTGGGCCTTGTTGCTGTAACGCCTAAACCCCTTTGAGAACGGGCAGTATCTCCAAGTCTTCCAATAGCCCCAAGCTGTCGCGAGTCAAAAACCCCATGAGTCATGAAGCCGGAAACCATCCAGAACCCTCAGCCCTTCAACCCTACCGCCAGGCTAGGGGTTCCTTACTGTGCTTTGTGCTCCGAACCCTCTGAGCCCAGGACTTCCCCACGTCCCGCCCCCCACCTCCCCGCCCGCACCAACAGTTTAAACATAGAACCGCCGGCTTAGAAACCCTGAACCCCAAAACCTCAAACCCCTAAACCCCAAACCCCAATTCCAAAACCCTAAACCCGAAACCCTAAACTTCCTAAGATGCAGGTGCTGCTGGTCGGCTATGGCGCTGACAACGGCCGAAAGTACTGGATCTTGCAGCGCCCCAGCGTACATGAGCTTGGAAGCCTTAAACGCTCTAAAACTCTGAGCCGTAGACTCGTTTAGGGTTTAGGGCTTAGGGTCTAGGGTTTAGGGCTTAGGGTTCCTAACACCAACAGCCTAAACCCCTGCATCACCACGTGCACTGGGCTCTACTGCTGGAGACTTGGTAGTGTTGGGATTCGGACCTCGAGAAGAAGTAGCCAAGCTCGGCATGCTTCAGGTTTAAGTTCTGGGCTTCGGGGTCCCGTGCACCGAGGTGAGACCCTTCGGGCTTATAGGATGGAGTTTGGGGGGGGGGGGGGGGGGAAAGAGGCGCCTTCCTTCTTGCTGAGTTTGTTGAGACTCCAAGAGGAAATTTGGGACAAATAAACCTAAAGATCCCTGCAACGCCTTTCCGTGCAAAGTCTTGGGTCTGGTTTAGGCGTGAGACACCCCTGAGTCCGTATGAACGTCAAGACTGAAGAACCTGACTCCCTGAACTCCTATAAGCCCCGCCCAGGAACTCCTGGGGAAAGGACTGGGGCGAGGACGGCTACATCCGCATGCTTCGCGGCGAGGCTGGAAACCAGCTTGGTTTGTGTTGTTTGGCAGGTTACTGCTTAAGAACCCAAAAGATTTAAAAAAAAAAACACAATAATCCTTATATCACATCGTCGATCTATTCTGAACACAATCGTTTTTTGAATATTGCGGCCGTAGAGTACACCGAGAAGAGGGTGGGGTGGGGGGCGGCGGGGCAGGGCGGGGGGGGGGGTGGCTCTGATGTTTTAGGACGGGGGAAGGTGGCGAGGAGAGGGGCCCAGCACGAAGGTTTTCTTGGACTGAGGAGGACATGCTTTTGGGTTTCGGGTTGGGGGAGGAGGTGAAACGACAAAGCAATTGTTTGTAGGTTTTGGCCAAAAGGTATGTTGAACTCGGCAGACTGGCCCAGGTGAGCAGACACGAAGAAGCTGTCGAACACTTTGTTCTGAAACATTTTTTCGTTAAGTGATAAGTTGTGCGAACAGGTGTTTATGTAGGGCTGTGAGTCACTTCAGCCTTTAGGACATGCTTTCGGGCTTGAGGCTTGTCAGGTTGTGGGTTCGGCCAGTCTTATTGACATGCAGGCTGAGGCATAGGGCATGGTAGTTTCAGCTTGAGTTTGGTGTAGGTACAGGGTGATCGATCGGTATTTCGGTTCACTGCAAAACTCCTGTGTATTCCGGCATTCGGTAGACAACGATCAACAGGCAAGGGCACGAAACCGACACAAATATTTGGCATAGTTTGGTCCCATTGGGACGAGTTTGCCTCGTATCTGCAAAGCGCAGGACATCGCATAACGCAAGACCCTCATTTAAATCCGGAACCTCGACAGGACGAGAGCGGGGTGGAGTCGATCGTGGTCGGTGCAGACGTCGTGGAGGAGGTGCCGGGACGAGGGCTTTGGGGTTTATGGTTTATAGGGTTATCTCTGCACCTTGGCCAACTTGCCGCAAGACGTAGGTGCTGTCGATTTTTCGCGCAGCCTTGCTCGTCTCGCACTTTGGCTAGAGTCTTGCACTGGCCCAACAGTTTGCCTCACAGAAAAGTCCTCGAGCCTGTCTGCGCATCGACCGCCTCATTACAGCATGGACTCTTCCCAGAACCCAAGCCCTCCGAAGCAACCCGAAACGAATTCGCTTCCTGCAGGCGCAGCCTACAATGCTGCTGCAGCTGGCTTCCACACTCGCATAGCCATGCGGAGTCGAATTGTTCAGGATGTGCAATTTCAAGTCCCCTCGTGTCTTGTCTTTTAATAAACGGTCCGGCAATATGTACGCGTGTATCGCAGTAGAAGCTATATACATACCTGTCAGACAGAAGCAGGCGGGTGCATGACATGGAGCAGAAGTCCAGGAGTTCTATACCGGGTGATATCTTCAGGATTTGTAGCGCGGTTTCGGAGTATTTGTGGGCAGTGAGGAAAAAGAAGGGCAACTGCTGCATGCTGCTGCAGCTTCTCAAGCAGGGTCAGACATGCGGTCTACCTTGTTGCAAGACTTGCTTTGGTCCTGGTACTCGCTGACATTCTTTGTGTCTACTCGCCATCTGCTCTCATATCATTTGTTTTGGGTTCACTCCCTCTCAATGTACCCAGGCAAGACCTGGCACCCAGACTCGTCAACTAAGTTTGCTCTGAACCCTGCTGGGCGCTCCATGGGCGTACATACCGCTTGATTTGCCAGAATTTTTGTGCCCAGCACACTGAAGTCCTCCCGTATATACCTAACTATAACACATAACAACAGCCTCAATCCCAGCTGTGCAGGAAATGTAAGCGGATACCTCTCACCAAGGGGTGACATGTTGCTGGGTTTCCAGGAGAGAATCGGCCCACGAGGGCCACAGTTTAGCTTTGCAGCAGCACAGGCGGGCTCACGATGCTGTTCCTTTCGTGGCTCGAGCCGCGCTTCTGCGCAACTATGGGGGGGATAGGGGCCGCGGGAAGCATGGGGATTCGGAGCTCAAGAAGTAGATTCCATGACTCAGGTGCCAGTGCTGTAGTATGGGCTCGACGCACGTGACATGTACCAGTCGACTGGCTCGTCATGTTCTGCATTGGCATTCAGAAGCTCGGGATACGGGACACACATGACAGATTAGCGGGTTGAAGCGGCCCCCTGGCTTTGGTCCCTTACCGCGGGGCTGCGAGAGCACGGAGCAGGGGCGCCTTGGCCGAAGCCTTCAAACCTCTAATCCCACCCAAACTCATCGGACCTGGAGCCCTTTAAGCCTTGTACCAATTTCAACTTGCCTCAGACGGCCACTTCCCCCCAAGTCTCGGTACCTCGACCAGAAACGACGTCGCACTGTGGTTGGGGAAGCTTAGGGTGGATGAGGGCGATAAGGGGGTGGAGAGGGGTTGTGTGAGGGCCTGTGGGGGCTTAGGGCAGGGGCCGCTTTGGCATGTTGACATTCTGTGCTCCTCAAGTTTTCAGCGCGTCGGGATGACGAAGTTGGCTGGTTAGGGTTTAGGGTTTCGGGTTTAGGGTTTAGGGTCTAGGGTTTAGGGTGTCATAGACAGCAGAAGATGGGAGCTCATCGTCGCCGTGCAGGGTGTATCTGCCACATGCACCCCACCCACCCCCTTCATCCCTACAGGGACAGACACAAGTTTCAAGTATGGGCTTGAGGCGTTTAGAGTTCAGGTGAGTTGAGGATGAAGGAGCTCTGCATGGGGCTTTGCTAGGGGCTTTGAGTTTGGGTTTGAGCGTAGCCAGTGTAGCCCTAGCCCTCAGACCTGGCCTCAAAAAAGGAAAATGCTCCATGCCACGCAGATCGATGAGGCCTTCGGCTTCGCTTCTCAAGCGCTTCATCCGGGGCTTATGGGATGTAGTGTTGCTGTTGCTAGACCGTTTTAGAACATATGTTTGTTTGGAAATTGGTTATAAGGGACCAGCGACAAAAAGCATCTTGTGAAGGGGTTCAGTTCAGTAGGGAGGTCCATGATAGTGATAAGAAGGAGGTCATAGGCAAAGCTACGAGAACAAGACCGGTTGTTAAACCTCAGCTACAGTTCTTCTACTCGCTTCACTCAGTACCCATGATGCTTCTAGCGCACCGCCAGTCCCAAGCCCTGAAGCCAAGTAGCTCCCACGCAGGAGTCTGACGGGGAGCTGAGTGCCCCGGCAGTAACTGAAATTGCGTGCCTCGGGGGCGGGGGGGGGGGAGTTTGTAATCTGGGTTCAGGTTTCTTGACAGGGTTTCGGGTTTAGGGTTGGCACTCAGGCAGGCACGCTGGTTGCTGTGTAGAGGGTCTCTGCAGGGTCTCTGCCGCCGGCACGTGTACCACATGAACGAAGTGAACAAACACAACAGTACAACATACTGTTTATGTATTCTTGTTTTTGTTCATGGCTTTTTTGTCGCCCGCAAGTAGAATAGATGTTGCTTTATTTTTCCCCTTCATTCCCGCAGGGAAAAGCCCGTCCAAACGCCCGCATGTTCTTGGGGCTTTTGGCAACACAGCATGAAAGGGCCCCAATGCGTCTTCAGGAGCGTTCGCAAGCTCACCAAATCCATGAGCAACAATGAGAGAGCAGGAAAGAATGAAATGGCTTTTCGAAACCAGTAGTAAAGCGACCATATTATTCTAAACTTCCCTCCGGAACTGCACAGCCCAAAGCTAAGCAATGCTTTGTAAGCCCGGTTCCTCACCCGGCATCACAAGCACTGGCGTTGTCAGCTCTGAGAACCCAAGGAGCCCAATACCCCTCAATCAAGGAATATTCCTTAAATCATAATCAGGATCCCTATAGAATAATTTAAGGTGCATTCCTTAATTAAGGGGTATTGGGCTCTCTAAGAATCGGTGCCCTCAAGGCATCACCGCTACAGAAATCGAGGACTTCTGGCTTGCTCGGTTAACGGTTCATAGGGTTTGGGGCTCTGCTTCGGGATTTCTAGCTTGCAATGTGTCGGACAAGGGTTAGCACGTTACTTCTGTGGGACCCCAAGAAATGCTCAAGCCTTCTATTATCAAAGGCCCTAAGCAGAGTGAAGCCCGACACACCCTAGCCACCTGCCAAGCCCTGAAAGGCCAGGGGGCTCTTGTTTGTCGTGCCCTGTCGCGCCTTGATGTTCGTGTGGATGACACTGTGGCGATGACTGCAGTGCTTCAGGTGGAAGATTCTGGGCTTGAGGCTGAACAAGTCTACTCCGAGCACGTCTTTTCCGACCCCTGCGGGTGTTAACATGCCTGCATGCGATTGCTTCCGAAACCGTGAGTCCTGAGTTTTTTTCGCTTTTTGCAATCTGAGACTCCCGAAAGATAACGCTTGAGTTGCAGGCTCCTGCAAAGACGTGCTGCATAAATTGTAGTCAGAGGGGTTTCGGGTTTAGGGGCAGGCGGGCTCGCTGCCATGGACCCCAAAGAAACCATTTGACATCCTGAAAACACGAAATTACCCCCCCAAACCTGAACCCCTGGATCAAACTACTGCCCTAGACCCTCGAAAGTCAAGTCAAGCAGGAGAATCCTCATCCCCATTAGGTTCGGCGACAGTGGCTGCAGTAACAGTAGGGCCGGGTTTGGCTTTTAGGTTTAGGGTTTAGGGTTTAGGGTTTAGGGTTTCGGGTTTAGGGTTTAGGGTTTAGGGTTTAGGGTTTGCCTCCAAGCCCCCACACGTGGAACAAGCCTCGAGGATGCGCCTCCAGCCCAACAGACTTCGGACAGGCACCTGGTCCCAGCTGGTGAAGCTGCTGTTGTGGGGCTTTTGGGTTGGCAGCATGTTTGGGGGTTCAACCCCTAAACCCTAAACCCTAAACCCTAAACCCTAAACCCTAAACCCTAAACCCTAGACCCTAAACCCTAAACCCTAAACCCTATTTTGGGTTGGCAGCATATTGGGGATCTAGGTTCTGGCTGCCGCATGCCCTAGCTCTATGCTTCCTGGGAGTGGGCCGGCACTGCTGGATGTCATGGCTCGAAGGGACAAACAGAGGTCTAAAGTGTGAAAGTTGAAGTTGGAGCTCCCAGAAAGTGCTCAAGAACAAAGTCTAGCCCATCCTTCTCATCCAGTAGCCAACTTGACATGCGTCTGGCTGCCCCTCCAAGCCCCTTCAACCGACAGGTGTCCGACTGAGGGCCAGGAAAGGGCTTGGGGCAGGGTAAGGAGATGGATGACATCAAGCTCACGTGAACCCAGAGAGCCCAACACCCTTCACTAAGGAATATACCTTGAATTCTATAGGGATCCTTATTCTGATTTAAGGAATATTCCTTAATTAACCAGGCCCTCCTAAACTCAAAAGCGCCCTACAAGGAAAACCTCGCTCCTGAAAAGAATCCCCCCCCCATAATACCGTTATAAGGAAGAACATTTCCCTTTTTTTCGCGGGGGGGGGGGGCGGGGGGCCGGGGGGGTTCTTGCCTGGACTGTTTAGGCTTCAAGGCTTAAACCCAAAACCCTGAGCCCTAAACCCCAAATTAAGTACAATATAGCAGTCACCAGGACTGACCCCATGGAGCTCGGCCCGGAGACCTGCGAGGAGGTCACTCCGTAGTTGAGGCTTCTCAGGCCTGAGGTGTAGGGGGGTTTCGGGTTTTTAGGGTTTAGGGTTTAGGGCTCGGCGCAGTTTGCCTGTGCACAGCGCCGACAGGTAAGCTAGCGACCGTGAAGACTATAAGACTAAGGCCAAACCCCCACAGAAGCCCTTCAGGGTGACACCATGTTCAAGATCCTGCAGAAGCGCGCTGAATCACCGAAACCACTATAGGCTTTGGGTCTGAGTCAGATGCCCCCATACTCCAGAACCGGGATCCAATTGAGCGCAAGTTCGTGGTGTGGTGGCAGGGGAGGAGGTATTCATTTTCCAGGGAGAAAGGGTGAGCATCTCTGAACCAGGAGGAACGGATTAATTATTGCGGTCGGAATAGTATTCCCTTATGGTTGCGAATATGCCACAATAACCCCCCCAAAACCCTTAGTTCCAATTCTTCAGGCTCCTTTGGTAGATGCTTGGCCCCTGCCAGGGCTTAGCCACCTTGCCCTACCAGCAGCCTGGGTCGCCCACACAGGCGCGAGCGCTTTGTGCAAGCTTGTTGTTCTAGGACCCTGAGTTTAGGATTTAGGGTTTAGCGTTTAGGGTTTAGGGTGTAGGGTTTAGGGTTAGCAGGCCCTTGTTCCCTTTTTGGGTGGTTTCGGGCCCCTTGTAATCCCCTTTAAACCAAAAGGGGCACCCTGTTTATTCCTGGGTTACTCTTCGGCCTAGTGTGGAGCCATGGACAGTCTTGAGTTATCCCTTGAAACCCGGCTGAAGGCGCAGCCTGATCACGCGTTCAGGAAATTGCGGCGTTCAGGGTTTGAGGGGTTCAGGGGTTAGGCCGCACTGGTTATGTTTGAAGTTTGGGGGTTGTGGGGGCTTAAGCTTTTGCTATGCAGAGCATTGGAGGTGCACAACCAGGTCTCTTTTTGTTCACAGTTTCTTCACATGAGTTCAACCCAACAGGGCAGAGAACGAATGAGTCCCTTACCTTGATTCTCAAGACCCCATACCTTAAACCGCCTTCAACCTTGGCATTTGCCGGTCGCACGTGTCGTTTCTTTGAGGTTGTGGCTTCGTTTCTCTGGTTCAGAGACGTGTGGGGACGAGGGTGTAGAGATGCTTGACCAATGCCAGGCCATTGGCTCAACAGCTTTGCTTACCGAAAGCCCTTGGGGCAGGGACCATGAAGTGAAGCTCTCGAGAGTCCTCACTTTGGCTTCGTAGTCCTTAGCCTCTCTGGGGGAGAGGTAAAGTCTCAAGCGATACCTCAACATAGCTAAGATTCAGTACTAACCGGACGAGCAAGTTAGGGATCACTAAACTCACACCCGAACCACGAGGCTTTGGTTGGCTTGCCGGGTTTGGGGCTTAGCGCCTCAGTGACATGAAGATTCCACTCGCACAAGGTTGCCGTGAGCCGCCTGCCCCAAGTGTCTTGGGCTCCCTTGCCAAAAGCCCCATAGCTAAACTAGGACTTAGGAAGTAGGCTGGCTCTCAGACTGTATAGTTGGCGCCACTATGCCGCGCCCCGTGGTGGAAGCACAGCCACGCCGGCGGAAAAGGCAGGTGCGTTGAGGATGTGACTTCAGGAGGTGAAGAAATCAGCATTGGGTTTCGGATTCGGGGGTTGAGCGTACGGCTTCCCATCACGCGTTCCTGCTCGGATTGTTGGCGCTCCTACACCAGATGCAGTCAAACTGATGAGAAATACGTACAGGAGGCTTGCAACCGAAACCGCATCAAGCAACAGAGACATGAGCAAGTTGTGTTCAACTAAGAGATGCGAGGGCCTTGCTCAAAGAAGCCCAAGGCAACTAATTGCTGCTTTGCGAGTTGTTCTATATTGGACACATGTTAGTTGGATCTTCAGCCCGAACCACAAAGCCGCAGCATAAGCTCTTCGCTGCGGGTCGTTCCGAGTCGTTCCTTGCAAAAAACCCCGAAGAAGCCGCCAACTACCCCCCTTTTAACAGAAGGCACCCGACCCCCCCAACCCCTCCCCCCTTGAACAGAACACCCAAACCTGAGAGGCCGGGATGCTCCCCGTAGCGTCCTACAACGCCTCTCCGGGGAAGCAACAAGGCGGAGGCCTTTCCTGAAATCTTGGGAGGGCGGGGGGGGGGGGGCTTCTCCTCCCAAATCCCTGCAGGTGTCTGCTTAGCACCCTTCTCATCATCTTATCAGGTCAGGGTTTTGTGATTCTGGTTGAGGCTGCCCACCACACCCCATAAGCCAGGGTTTTACAGCTTGAACACCTCAAAGGGCCATGGCCAATGAGCCCAGCGCTTCCGGAACCAGTCAGGGGCTGCAAGCACGAAAGCTCCTTCAGCAGCTCATTTCTGCATACTCATTCCATACAAATGACGACGACGACAGGGGGGGGGGGGTGTTGTGTGAGAGAGAGAGAGAGACAGAAAGAGAGAGACAGAGTGTGAGAATAGTTTCACTGAGACCGGACTCAACCTGGGCGCTCCGGGGTGCTCGGAGAGCCCTCGGGCTTCATGCCGACCTCAAGCCTGGCAGCGTAAGACCTGCACCCCCCGCAAACCCCGAAGCCCATAAGTCATATGTAAGCCCCAACCAAGAAAGCCCTAAAACACCCAAGCGCATAGGAAGCTGAACCTCAAAAGCACTGCGCCCTGAAGGCAGCTATGCCCAGATGCGAGCGAACCGTGAGGTGCCCACTGTTGATGGCTTGGCAGATTTTTTGGGGGGTTAAGGGTTCAGGACACCTTTACGGTTCGAGAGCCTCCATGCAGTAAGATTGCTACACCAAAACCACCTCCTGCTAAGCTGCCACCTGGTCGTCAATATGAACTGCCTCCAAATTGCAGTCCTTCTAGCTGGCGTCGGCTCTAGGGTTCTAGGCTGGGATGTTCCCCCTTATACAAACAGTCCTTAATAGGATTCGTAGTACCTCCAAGTATAATCCATATTAAGGATTGTTAGTATAAGGGGGAAGGAACATCCCAAACCCTATGCTAAGTCTGTGATGAAATCACCTTTACTCTTGCCTTGTGAGGCTCTCCAGCCCTCCCCACACGCGGGGCAACGGCGAGCTGAGGCTGCCACGATTTGGGGTTTTAAGGGGTTCTAGGGGGGGGATCGGGGTGGGGGGGAGGGGTGGAAGGGGTGTGGAGGTGGGGAGGGGGGGTTGGACTCGGGTAGACCAGGTCAGCGTGTAATTACATGGAATGGCCATGTGCAAGCGTTTGAATGGTTCAGCATCTGCTTTTTGGAGTGCGCTTTGCGTTACGTATAGGCGCTGTGAGGATTCACCGGATCTGGAGCGGACCCCCAAGCAGCAATTCAATCCCTGAACCCAATAGGTGCCATTGCAAGGAGGGGCCCTAGACCTTAGTAGAACTCCGGAAGCGAAAAGTTTGGGCTGTCTAAGGCATGGCACCACCCGACACGACGTTCGCCATCATTCCGCATGTTGAAGCATCAATCGGACTATATAGGGTCGGAATAATTACAAATATGATTCCCTTCTGGTCCCTACATAAGTATACTAAACTGACACCCCCCCCAAAACCCTCTGTTAAATCTCATTACGCACGGGAGGAGGGGCTCCGGCGCGGCCATGCGGACTTCGCGGAGGCGGGGCGCTCAGCGCGCAAGGGAGGGGGGGGGGAGGCGGGGAAAGGGCACCTGCCCCGGGCCTCTTGGTTTGCTCTATAGTCCTCAACTCTGATCGCTGGGCCGGCGCGAGAATCTAAATTTGAGGGGTTCCGGGGCCGGGCCTTGGTTTGATCTTTGGAAGTTAAACATCAGACATCCCCCGCGGCTCTCGTTGTCGATAGCTTCTGGCTTACTCGCAACTCAGCCAGAATTCCTTGTGTTGATCTCTTTGGTTACTTGGGAACTTGCAACCCTCGGTTTGCTTTGAAACCTTGGGCTTCCAGCTTCATGGAGTGGTCTCATCCTGTTGGCAACGGTCTGCCTCCACAGAAGCCTCTTCGTACATGCGTATAAAAGCATGCACGCTCTCCTCTTCTTCGGGTTTTGGGTTTTGAGGGACTTGGGCTTGGGATCCTTCCGGGATTCCTTTCTAAAAAGTAGCTTGGGCTTTCGGAGCTAGGTCAGGCCCTCTGGCTGTTGTCCCTCTGAGGCTCTGCAGTGCATGGCCGGGGAGGTACCCAGAGTTGCCCAAAAGTGAGCCGCATGAACCCAAGCCGCCCTCAAAAACCGGAGGCCTTGTCAATGGGGTCTTGGCTTCTTGTCTTTGTGTTTGTGGCATCTGAGTGTGCCCTTCAAATTTGTTGCATAATGTTCGTTGAGCCCCAGCAAGGTTGGGGTTTCATCACCTCTTGTGACACTGTTCTCTGGCACCCTAAACCTTGAAATCCAGTCCTGGACAACATACTTCCTGATCCCAGATAGCCAGACAGCAGGCGAAACACGATACCCACGAATCCGAACCTGGGACGTGCAGAACCCCAAGCCAAATGGAGGCAGTCGCGCGTCCTCCCCGTGCACCGGGCCAAGCATGGGTGTTTTACGGGGGAGTTCAGGGGTTTAGGGTTTTAGGGTTTTAGGGTTTAGGGTTTTAGGGTTTTAGGGTTTAGGGTTTAGGGCCGTGCTTTACGCTCCGGCTTCGAGTCGCTTGTCAGGAACGCAGACGGAGCTGTGTCGTGCATAACTCAAGTCAAGGGTCTGTGGGTCATCGTCGAGGCGTAAGGTTTGGGATACTTGATGGACAAACCCTAAACCCTAAACCCTAAACCCTAAACCCTAAACCCTAAACCCTAAACCCTAAACCCTAAACCCTAAACCCTAAACCGACTATAAGGATTGCAAGAGGCCGCGCTCCCCTCTTTGCGAGGCCGAAAAGCCACAAAAATGTCCAACACCGTTCGTAAATCCCTTATGCCCCATACCCCAAGTCGTATAGAATGCGACATGATACAACCCAAACCCTAATGATAAATGAAACAAACCCTTAAACCCTAGCCCTAAACCCTAAACCCTAAACCCTAAACCCTAAACCCTAAACCCTAAACCCTAAACCCTTTACGGCAGCTTCGAGGCCGACTTCGACGCCCTGGGCCAGAATCGCATCTCCAACCGGCCGCGCTCCGCCTCTCCGCGGCGAGGCCCCCCCACCCCCTTAGAACAGGCTTTGAGGGTTCAGGGTTTAGGGTTTAGGGTTTAGGGTTTAGGGTTTAGGGTTAGGCTTTGAGGCTTTATGGGCCGTGTCTTCGGTTGGTGGAGATTATGGGTCCCGTGTCGATACCCGACCCCATCCCCAACCCCTAGGCCCTGAACCCGAAAAACCTGCCAGGACCTTGAACCCTTGACGACCTAAGCCCGAAACCTTCTTAACCCGGAAAAGGGGGGGGGGGTCTCGTTAGTAGGGAATCCGAATAGACGAGATCCAGGGCATACCCCAACGCCGCACCTGACATACTACCACCAACACCAAGCATGATTTAATCAGTATGTTTTACATGTTGTGTCTGTCACTAATTCGTGATTTCCATCCTGTCAGCATTCGCAAAAAGGACAGTCTGGAAACTAGCGATGTAAAGAGCTCTTGGTCCATTGTGCATTGTTCAAGGACTCGAGGCGGCAGCCCCCAACTCAGACCCCAGAGAGCTTCGCGGGGGATCTTCCTGGCAGGCTGCGCCGCTATGAACAGGAATGATCAACATGAGCATGATCAGAAAGCAAGGAAACCATAAACCCATACAGGTCACAACCAGGGTGCAAGCGTGGGTGGGAAGACACGAGTCGGGTTGCGCACCTGGGCGTTCTTTAGCACCTGCGCACCCCCTTAAAGATGTGTACCCTAAAACTAGCCTAAGCCCTTAAGCCTACAACGAGAAAGATGCTCTTCAGCAAGCTTTGCGAAGTCCAGACTTCTCGTAGTCCCACGGACGGCATCCCAATGCCGAACCCCAAATGTTGCTCTGCTTCGAGTCGGGTTGCGCTGTTTGAGAGGTCCTGCGCAGAGGCGCGAGGAGCAAAAGGAGCCAGCCCAGGCGCGGGCAAGCATGATCATTTCTTTGAATGAGATTGATTGGAGCCACCTTCAAAGCGCAGCCCGACCAGTCTGCGTGTCTGTATGATGCTGTGGGGTTGAAGGCTTTCAACGGCACCGTTTCAAAGGATGTGTGTGCTGCTATGAGTTGCTGAGGGCGCAGGGGGGGGGGGGGGGGGGGGGGGCGGATGGTTGTGGGGGGTGTTGGGGGGCAGGGAGGCATTTTGAAGCAATCAGGACATCAGACGAAAGGTCCGCCGTGGGGCTCAACAGATTGGGCCAACTAAATAACATGTGAGGTTTGGATTGCTGTGGCTTGAAGATAGTCTTTATCACGCCTGACGGACACACGCATGCCTCATAAGGCGTCATCATGTCGGGTCGAAGCCTCCCAGGTTTTACGCTGGCCCGTGGTAATCCCCCAGCCCCACGCGCACTCACCCTCCCACCCACCCGCCCGGAGTGAGCCACTTGCAGAAGGATGCTGCCCAGTGCAAAGGGAGAGCTTCCAGGTTTATGCGAGTCCTGTTGCATGCGTACCATGTCCGAGGGCTTTGCTGAGTTTGTCTCATGATCAGTCCGAGGCATCTAGCTGCCGAGAGCACGAGGGAGCAAGAGAATGAGCAGGAGAGCGGACGTGTGAGAGGGAGAGTTGACGAGCGGGCGGGAGAGAGAGAGAGAGAGAGAGACAAAGACCGAGACAGATACTCGCAGAGAGAGACTATGAGAGAGAGCGAGATGGACGGCGATAAAGAGCAAAGGAGAGGAGAAGGCAGAGAGGGAGAGAGGGAGAGAGAGAAAAAAGTCAAGAAACAAAAAAGAAAACACAAAAGAGAGCAACTTGCCTGTTGCCTCAACGCACCTGGCAGGATGAGATCATCGAGGAGTTCTTGGAGGGACTGCTCGAGGGCTTCCGCCGGTGTGCCCGGAAGTAGGACTTCGGGAGGCTTCGGGTTAGAGTTTAGGGTTTAGGGTTGGGGTTCAGGGTGCAATGTGCTGACACTGGGGTTCCAACGTCCAGAGTGCTGTAAGGGTCAAGATTGCTGATGTCGTGCGGTGCCCTCTGTTTTCATTGCAAGTCATGCTTTGGACTCGTGACTTGTGGAGGGTGCCAAATCGTGGTGTTGCCTATAGCCTATGGGTCCCATGCACGTCACGAACTCGATTTGTCTCTTCCACCTTGGTCCCGCGCCCATTGTTTGAGGCTTGCGTCGCGCCCTGTCGCGTCGTGGCGTCCGGTCGAGGGGGATGTGCATTCCGCAGTGTCTGCAAATGGCACACTCGCCTCGGTCCTGTGCGCATTCTCCTCAGCAGAGCTGTCGTCGCTTCACGGAACCTCCTTGTCGCGTGAAATTCCGCCCTCGCCTCGGTGCCTCAAGCTATCCCAGGCCTGGCGGGTGTCGGCGTCCGCGCCAGCGAGCCAGAGCCTCCCACGCTGGAGGAGCAGGGAAGACTCACAGGGATGTTTTCTTGGTTTTGGAGATGGATTGGTGTGGCTTGCAGCCTAAGCAAGGCTTGCGGTGTTCTGGTTGTATGCACAACATCTTGCAAGCCAAATCAAGCACAACTGAACCATTCCAAGGCATTCCCAGGCATGCGCTTTGAGGCTTGTTTTGGCAGACGATATGTTGACGGGTGCGCTGGCGTTTTGTTATGTATCGTTCCTGGTCGACTCCGTCCTCTCCCATTCTGCCTTTTTTAAAGTCTGTGGCATTCATAGTATTAGAGTGTTTGAAGGGCTTCGGGTCAGTGTTCGTGCCCCAAGATTTCCGTGGCTCCGTTTCGCAGCAGGAGCGGGTCGGCAACTGGCAGGACTTGGATGACGTGCCGAAGGCAAGGGCACGATCGTGGCAGGTTCCATGTATCAATGGGCTTCTGAATGCACTTGGCCATGAACTTCAACGAGCAATCGAGAGGACAGCTTAGCGTTCGGCTCTCCAACCCTAAACCCTGAACCCTAAACCCCTAAACTGTGTTTTTTGAGTGTCTTCTGCTCTCAGCTCCCTCGACTCCCTCTGTAACACTCCATGGGGTGTAGGGTTTAGGGTTTAGGGTTTAGGGTTTAGGGTTGAGGCATCCGCAGAGCGCGCCCTCTCGCCAAAGCTGCAGGGCATGATGCGTCTCGGTGGCATGTGGGGGGGAGGGGGTTTAGGGTTTGGGGTTTGCCCTAAACCCTAAACCCTAAACCCTAAACCCTAAACCCTAAACCCTAAACCCTAAACCCTAAACCCTAAACCCTAAACCCTAAACCCAGGGTTTGGGGTTTAGGTTTTAGGGTTTAGGGTTTAGGGGCCCGGATGGTTCTAGTCTACCTGGTGAGCTTAGGCCAGAACGTTGCAGCTTCGCATGTAACTATCTTCGAAGGAGCTTCGTGTGGCAAAGTTGAAAACGAATCCGTCGGCAGATGGGTGTAGGAATTTTAGGAGAGTATTGCTGTTGGGCTCGCGGTGGATGGATGCATTGTTGTATGGACCTCGGAGCATTCATGCCGCAGATCCCTCCACTTCTGCCATGTGCTCACAATCCTCCACTTGACCCTGGATGTCCTAAACCCGGTCCGAAACCTTGCACCCCATATCCAGGTCTCGACCCACCCTCAAGGCCCCGGAGCTTCTCCGCCCCAAGCCTGACACCTTCGACCTGAACCTCAAGCACCGACCCGATGACTCTCATCCCTTGAACTCAAGTCATACCTGAAAGATAGCCCAAAACCCGTGAAGCTTCGGAGGGGTTTGAGGGTTTCATGTATATGGCGGTCTCCGAAATTGGGGGTAACTTGTGGGGTCCTCATCATAAAGGAATCCCACTGTTTGGGGGGTCTTTTTTTAGGGGTTCCCACATAGCGCCTGCCCAGGTCCCGGAGACCGCCGAGCCCCCCGCCGCAAAGCCCCCCACGGCCCAAGTTCGAGGACGAACTCGCCGAGGCCCCCCCTCCCCTTTGTTTGATTCTGTTTGCTTGATACGGCTTCTGCTTGAAGGTTCATGGTACTTATGAACCAATTGTAACGTACGTACTTATAGCCCAAATTATGTCCGCCAAGTAGGTTTTTTTTGTAGAAAGCGCTTGCGTTTATGGAGGATTCAGCAGGAAAAGGTTGAGCCTGAAGCGGCGTTCCAGGGAGAGGCTGTCCTTCACTCTGGAATGCAGGAGCGTGAAGGAGTCAAAGTTTGTGTTTCAGATCCAATTGGGCTCTTGCAGTCCCTTGTTTCTACAGGAACAGCTCCAACCACAACTGATATCCACGGCAGCCGCAACTTGAAACCAGAAGCCCCGAGCATCCGCAACCAATAGAGCCTCGACATCTTGAGGCCTCACTGTCAGTGTCTTTTTTTGCGACGGGGTTGAAGGGTTGAATTCGATTGATGCATCACGCACTAGCTTGACCCAAGCGCTACTATAGGCCGGCGACCGCCAGATGGGCATGGGATGTAAATTGAACATAGTTCTAGAACTCTGACACCGGAGGCTCCATCACAAGGACGCGCCTGCATCTTGAATGACATGATGGCTGCGAAGCCTACCAGCCAAGCATATCCCAGCACCGAGGACCAAAGTCTTTGAACTTTGAAAAAGTAGTTTCTCGATCTATGTCCGTGCATGGCTCGCGTCAGGCAACCACCGAAGTCGCTGCGCCCTCGCTGTCCACTACGCTACGAAGGCATGCACTGAAGGCGCGTGCTTGCCCGGGAGCACCGAAGTGAAACTTTCGTGCATCTTGCAGAGACTCCGCACAGCTTGGGGATCAGGCATAGAAGGGCGTCCTGTGCAAGGTTGCATAGCCTTGCAATTCGGACTGGGAAAAGAAAACCTTCTTGGGAACTGCAAGTTGTAGCCCTGCAACGCTACCAGAGCGAGGGCAAAGTTGATGGGGCATCCCCGAAAGGGGGGGGGGGGTGGAGGGGGGCGGCGGGGGCGGGGGGGGGGCGGGGGGGGCTTTGGGGGGGCGGGGGGGGGCGGGAGGGGGGGGGGGGGGGGGCGGGGGGGCGGGGGGGGGGGGGGGGGCGGGGGGGGGGGGGGGGCGGGGGGGGCGGGGGGGTGGGGTCGGGGAGGGGGGTGGGGGGGTTGTGGGGGGGGGCGGGGGTTTGACAACAACCTTTCGCAGCAGACACTAGCAGCTTGGCTATCCCTGTTGACTGCTGCGCGGCAACCTTCTTGCACACTACTTCTACAGAAGAGAGAGAGAGAGAGAGAGAGAGAGAGAGAGAGAGAGAGTGAGACAGAGAGAGAGAGGGGGAGAGCTTCTCAGAGCCACAGGTTAGTTCAAGGGTTCCAACTTTGAGCTCACGATGTGGGATCGTCGGGTCTTGGGACAAGCTGACAGGCCTTCTTGGATGAGACTTGCGGCACGGTGGCTAATTCTTTCGACGTGATGGCAGGCTCCGTGTGAGGAAACCCTTAACACTGAACTTCGTACTTTGAAATCGTACTTCAAACCTTAAGTATGTGTTCAAGTCTAGGGTTCTCTAAAATAAGGCTACGACACTTTCTAGGGCTGTGGAGAAGTTGGCCTCGTCTCTTGGCTGTGCTATCGGGCTTTGGCTGTGGGCCTGGAGCCTAGAATCTTGAGCTCGCAATTTCTAGCCACCGAATCTCAATCAGCAAGATCCCAGAACCTCCAGCTGAAGACCTGAAGTGCAAGAACCTAGCGATTGTCGCCATTGCGACAGTCTCTCTCAAACCCTGACATTGGGACCTCAAGTGCTACTTCTGCCCCTTGCTTCCACACCTGTAAGCAGGTCGGAGACCGCAAGTATTTGGGTTTGAGGGTCAGACGACGCTGGCTGGCCCTCAAGAGCCCTCTCCTACACCCGAAACGCTCAGCTCTAAACAGTACAAGCCTTAGAGCACAAGCTTTCAACAAGCCTTGACGACTCCATGTAGTTCATTCCAGCAGTTCATTCCGGTGCAGGCCTAGCTCTGAAGTCCTCCATCGGGGGCTCCGGTACCCCCGAGGCGCGTTCGCATGTCCCCGCGTTGCCTTGGCCTGGGTTTGGCGTGTTTGGAATTCAGAGAGTGTTGGGGGCTTCTTGGGTTGGAGGAGAACGGATTGAAGGTTGCAAGGTTGAGGACTCTTGGATGATTCGGGTTGGAGCCTTCAGTGCTTTAGCTATGAGGGTCATGAGTTAGCCGTTCGCTTGAGCTTTGGCTCTTGATGATGGATGGAGGCTTTGCCCTCCCGTCCGCAGACCGGAGAATCCGCTGTACACTCGAAGCAGCGAAGGCTAAGTCCTAATCGCAACTGCACAAGTGCCGCCCCACTGAAAACAAGACAGTCAACCATCCTTAAACCGCAAACCGCTTTTCTGCCGCAGGACCGTCTGCGGTTCATGTTTAGCGAGGAGGACGCGGGCATGCGGGCTCGCGGCTTTCACAGGCTCAAGTGGCTTTCGCTTTCAAGTTAAACGTGCGGAGTATCAGGTGTGTGTGGGTGTGTGGGGGTATGGCTGCAGATTCGAGACGCAGCACGTTCTGAAGGACGCCCTTGCTCAAGGCACTTGAGCAACTTGAGCATCTGACCCCCCCCCCCATGTTTTCTGCCATGACTGAGCATATACGTGAAGACCTGCTTCTCAGAACTCTCACTACAGTACCAGAGACCCAAGCCTCTCTACAACCCTCCCAGATTAGACCCGAAAACGTAGCGCGGATAGACCCCGGTACCGCAGAGATGAGAGCCCCCGAAACCTTAGAATCCCGTGACCCCAACTCCCAGTCCCTCCCTGATGATTCGGGGGTTGACGAAGATAAGGGTATGAAAATTTCATTCTCTTTAAGGGAACCCCCCCCCCCAAAAAAAAAAAATAATAGAATAAAAATAAGGTACCCCTATTTTCGGAAACCCCCATTCTGAGTAGATCGAGAAGGGTTGTAAGTGTAACTTGGGCTCCGTTTCTTCGAAGCGCACTTGAAAATGCCTACCCATGACCCATGAGCCGACCCCTACACCTTAAACCCTGAACCCTGAACCCTAAACCCTAAACCCTAAACCCTAAACCCTAAACCCTAAACCCTGAATATCCTGCCTCGGAGAGAGCCTGACAATGCAGGACTTCCGAATCGCACTCACGGGACTCGGCTACGGCATGGGCGTGAAAGATGCGTCTCGACGGCTTTTCGAGGGGTTTTAAGGTCGATCTGAGAGCCCAGATCACCCTGAACCCCCCTATCCGAAAGCTTGTTAGGGTTTAGGGTTTAGGGTTTGGGGTTTTGGGTTTAGGGTTTAGGGTTTCTTTCGACGGGTCTGGAGCCTGGAGTGCAATGGGGCCACACCCTACTCTTGTCGACCGTGTTGTTTTTTCTGTGCTTTCCCGGTGAGGTGAGGGACATGAGATGTCATCCACGGGTTTAGGGTTTGGGGTTTAGGGGATTGTCTGGAGTTTGTTGCGCCTTTGACTGTGTTCCTCATGGTACCAGGTAGCACCATACATCGCGACTTCAATATTGGCTGCATTTACTTCCTTCTATTGATGTGTAGAGTGCCAACCTCTAAGCCTTATATAACAGTCCTTAATAAGGATTACAGTACCCCTATTACAAACCCCAATTAAGGACTGTTAGCATACGGGGGACATCCCAACTTGTATGCATCCAGATCTCCAAACTGTAATCGGCGGCATGTCGGAGGTTTGGTGGTCAGAGCTCTTTACGGCCATGGACGTGGCGCCTTGGACTACTGATTGCAGGTCCTAGGAATTACAAGGCCTTAGCTTTCAGCAACCCTTTGTACTTTTCTAAAATGTGTAAATTTTACCCATAATCACCTTTCCGAAGTTTTAACTGGTTGCGCTAGGCAAGGTAGGGTAAGGCTGTTGCACAATCTTGCGCAGCATTGTGTTTCATCAGGGCTTAAGGCAGACGCTGTGTTGTGGCTTGGGCTGATCGCCTTCGAGGGCCCAGAAGCCCTTTCAGAATAGGCACCACAGGATGGTTATCCCTCAATTTTGGCCTCGGGGTTTTGAGCTGTCGACTGGCGGAACGGGGGGCGGGGGGGAAGGGGGGGTGAAACATGTACATGTGCATATATGTTTATGGGTATACATGTAGATTGTTAACTATGTACAATTATACGCATATATGTATGTGTGCTTGTGTGTGTTTATGTGTTTATTTATGCGTTTTTTGTTTATTTATTCATTAACCTTATTAGTTGGTTACTTAACTTATTTGTTTATTTATTTATTCATTTATTTATACATTGATTATGTTTATATTTGTATTCAAAAATGTATACATATTATGTATGTACATATACCTGGATTCATATATGCACGTATGTATAATATATATATATATATATATATATGCCCTTGTGTATATGTCGTAGTAAGCCACAAGCACAGCATCCCAGCAGTGTGAAACGGGAAACCCTCATGCACTGAATGCCCTGAAAAAGCCCCCACGAAGGATGGTGATGGCGCGGTGTCACTGCAGGCGCGTTCGTGCTTCGGGTCGTCCGGGCATCGGTTAGGTTCGGGGTGGCAGGAGGCATTCAGGGCTTGTTGGCTCTTGGGTGTTCAGCTTGAGCTTGCGGGCGGAGGACCTAGGCTTCAGGAAGGATGTTGCCTCACAGGGACAGGATGGAGGGCTCAAGGCTTACTCGAGGCTTAGGGCGTAGCGTTTGTGTTTAGGACTTTAGGCTCTTACGAGTGGCAGGTTTGGGTTTAGGGAGTTCAGGCACCAGGGCGTCGCCGGTCGTGGGTTGGCTCAGGCGCACAAAAGCTGGAGTTGTAAGGCCACAAGTCTGCCTCGATGTCCGAAAAATCCACACCTCACAAGCTGAAACGGTGACAGATTGAGGCTTGCAGCACAACCCGGCAGGGCCCCCTCATTAGGCCCGAATCTCAAGCCCTGAGCCCGAAACCCTAAACCCCATAACCCCATAACCCTAAATCCCGACACCCACCCTCGGTGAGGACATGTTTGACGGACTCGTGCTGGCGCTGCCTCCGCTGCCGGGCGATCCAGGTGGCGAGCCTGGGGTTTCTTGGCTAGAACTTGTCGGATATGGATTGGGTTTTGGGTTTTGGGTTTCAGTTTTAGGGCTCAGGGTTTAGGGTTCAGGGTTTAGGGTTTAGGGTTTAGGGCATAGGGCAGTGTTCGGTTTAGGGTGGTCAGAGTTGAAGTTGCACGGCTTGTCAGAGTTGAAATTGTTCATGGGGGTCTTGGGGGCATTGCTCGCGGCTTCAAGGCATTCCTGCACAGAGCTGTGGGGGCCTCTTCCTTCCCTCTCTCTCTCTTGCTCTGTCTTGCTCTCTCTTTTGTTGTAGAGGGGCCACAGAGCAAATCCCTCAAAAAGGGCGAGCAGCTCCTCTTGAAAACCACAGCCGAGGTCATCTTTGCCGAGTCCTCCCCGGAGACTTGGCGGCGGAAGTCGCTGATTCCATGAGGTGACGAGAGGGTCTTTGACCCTGCGCGTCCCCCACGCACTGCACCCTGCCCTGGCAAAAATGCACGGTTGTTTTTGGGGTTTTCAGCTGTCGGGCTTCGGGCAAGACAGGCTGTACTCGACTTGTGACCCTATATGTCCGAAGTCGGCCTTATAAGAACCAAGCCCCAAAACCTTGCACCTTGGACGTTTGCTCGTCAGGAAGTCGCACCCCTAGGAACTTTGGGGCAGGGGCATCCACACAGGGCGAGTGACTTCAAAGCCACCAAGGCAAGAAAAGCCTGATCAACCCTAAACCCTCAACCCTAGACCCCCAACCCTAAACCTACCATAGCTCCTACCCTAAACCCTAAACCCTAAACCCTAAACCCTCTCAGCAGCCCTCACAGCTGAGAGCCAGAGCCTTCCACAGCCTCTGCAGGCCCTAAATTAGAACTCTGAAGCCCGCTCAGACGACTGAATTTTTCCAGACCTGAAATTCACCTAACAGCTGGAAACGGGGGGCCCAGGGTTCTTTAGGCTTTGGGCACCATGTTTTTGTTTCTCTCAAGTTGCCTTCCTCTGCAAATGTCCTGCAAACGTCGCAAGGTTCACGCCTCCTTGGCAGTGAGCTGCCTTGACAAATGTCTTGCGCAGAGCTTTGCCGAGAGAGCGAGAGAGAGGGAGAGATAATGTGTGTGGCAGACCTCTACAGCAGCACTTTCTAAATCCGGAAACCCTGCGTCCATGAACCTCTAAAGCCCTTTCATGCTAAACCCAAAGCAAAACATTGCAGCGAAGTTGTAAGATGAGGCATTTGTTGCAGCCACAGGGGTCGCGTACCAAAGCTGATGGAGCGTGGGTTCAAATCTTACAGTCAAAAACCTGCTACTGCCATTTGCTTCCTCCGACAACTCCTTCCATTGGCACCGCACGTTGCTAATGTACGCCTTGCCAAGTGGCGTGGGCTTTGATTCCTGCAGGGTGAGTGTCTTTCTGTCATGGGGTCCTGGCTTGCTGCCATATTCCACAGCCATAGGCAGCCGACTTGCTTTGACTTGTTAAAGTTGTTTGAAGAGCATTGTGAATATGCAAGCTGTGTGACAGCGATCCATGCAAGTTGCACTTGCAAAGGAAAGCACCGTCCAGGCAAGTTGAAGTGTGCGGGAGCTGGGATGCAGTCCGATGTACACACGTCACTAAGTCTGCGTTCCAAGCTCATGTTGACAGAACGATGCCCACCTGGTAGAGATGCAGGTCTGGAAAAGAGCTCGGCCTCTCCATAGGGACCTTTAAAGCAGTTGTACTGCAGTGCAGGGGGTTCCAGCAGTCGCAACACCCTAAGACTCTATAGGCCCAAACCCAATCAAATCGTAAACGCTAACTTGAGAAGTAGGTTTCTAAGTTTTGAAGATACTCTTTCGTGCAGTTTTTTGTTTTTTTCCCTGCGTTTTTTTTTTTGTTGTTTTTCTCTCTCTCTCTCTCTCTCTCTCCCTGTGCCTTTCTTTGAGACCTTTATTTCTAGCTGCTCATGAGCCTTCAAGTAGTTCTTAGGAGTTTCGGTTGTGCTTCAAGGTTTCTGCTATGTTGGGTGTTAAGGGTTTGTGCGCAAGTGGAATACTACATTCTCCAAGACCCAGAGTAGGCCCTTATGCCTTTTTTTAGGGTTTAGGTTCCCTTATGATGATAAGCCCCTTTAAACACCAAGAAGGGTATCACTTTCTCTCCTCTCCTTGGTTATGAGTCTATGTCTTTATGGTGGCCTGCCAGGCACAGTCGCAAGAGTTCGACCTGGAGCGGGCCCTGTCACAGGCGGGTGGTGCTTATAACTCTGACCCCCCTAGGAACTGCTTTGTCTTTAATTCATGTAAAGCCCAAGGGAATATTTAAAAATGTCACTTTTTTGAAGGTTCTAAGGGAAGTTTTGATAAGGCCTCGTGTGTTTGGAAATCTCGGGTTCGTGAGGTTCCGTCCTGCGTGGCTGCGTCTTTGTGGGCAGCTCATAGTTTAGATTCGCTCCGAATCTACAAGGCTTTTTGGTTAATCACAGCGCCTCTTGCTTCTCTTTCTTGGCACTTGTGGCCAATGGCAGGTCATCCTGGAGGAGTATCCTGAGGACGCAGCCCCATGTAGAGATCAAAGCATCGAAGCTCAAAGCCTTGAAGCCCTACATAAGGCCCCCTCGCCCCGTAGTCTCAAAGCCTGCTCAAGAGCCGGACGCAGAGTTCGGGTCTGCCATGAGCTCGTCCCAACGCAGATGCGAGGCCCATCGAAGTCAACACAAAGCACTCACAGCCTTGAAGCGCAAGATCAACTCCTGCGGCTGGACCCCAAAAATAAATTAAGTCGGGGAAGCCCCGCAGCAGAGCAACCGACCAGCATGCAGTATCCTTGTTTCGCCTGCGCATGAAGCTCCGAGCAGGAACGAGGCCCTCAACCTTCAACGTCTGCACCCTTTGCCCCAAGCGCGCCACGGCATAGACCCAGGTGGCAAAACCCCAGACCCCCACCCGATTCCCAACGCTCCAAGACTGGGACCAACCCCAAAGAACCTGCGAAGCCGCCAAGACTACAAACATCTCTCTTAAACCCTAAACCTAACCCCCCCCCCCGCCCCACCCCTGAAACCAATTTAGACTGTCAACCTGAACAGGCACAGAAGCCTCAACGAAGTGCACTGTTTCTCAAGATTTGCTAGGACCCAGAAGAGGCCCTTATTCCAACCTTTTAGGGCTTGCGTTCCCTTCTAAGCCCCTTTAAACCAAAAAGGGCACCCTTTCCATTCCAAGCTTAGTCCTGGGTCTACTTGTGACATGTTTTAAGACATCTCCCAAGCAGCCAGTAGGCCCTTTAAGACCAACAAGGGGTGGCCCCCCCCTTGTTTCTTCCTAGGTTACTCCTGAACCCTAAACCCTAAACCCTAAACCCTAAAGCCCTAAGCCCTAAGCCCTAAGCCCTAAGCCCTAAGCCCTCCCTCCTGGGTCTAAGTTGCCTTCCTCCCTGGGACTGCGGAGGAGCCCTTGGGGAGGCTGGAGTCGCATCGGCCCTCCAGGAGCCGGGGGTTTAGGGTTTAGGGTTTAGGGTTAGGGTTTAGGGTTTAGGGTTTAGGGTTTAGGGTTTAGGGTTTAGGGTTTAGGGTTTAGGGTTTAGGGTTTAGGGTTTAGGGTTTAGGGTTTAGGGTTTAGGGTCTAGGGTCTAGGGTCTAGGGTCTAGGGTCTAGGGTTTAGGGTTTAGGGTTGGAAAGGGTGCTTTTGTTTCTTGTGGGGAAGCACGACGAGGCTTTCGGAGATTTCGGGGGCGGGGTCGCTAAGACGAGGCAAGAGTAGGGGCTCTTTGGCGGTTCCTTGGCGCTTCTAGGGACTAGGAGTGATCGGGAGACAGGGGTGGATTTGACTTTTTTTTGGGCTTTGACATGGCACTGTGACGTTGTTCGTGGAATGTTTGAGGAGGTTCAGCAGTTCGGGCGGGGGGGGGGGGACCCCTGAGTTGATGCATCGGGGGGGACTTGTAAGTTGGGAGTCCTTGCAGTTTGGAGGGTCCAGCAGAAGGTCTTAATTACTCTCAGGGGCGAAGAACGTTTTTCTTGGGGAAGGTTGGGGCTTCGAACAGAACACCCTGAACCTGCCCGACTCCGCGTACTAAACTACTAAACCTTAAAGTTTGCCTTAAAGTGCCTTGAAGCCTCAAACTCAACGCACCCAGTTTCTTCAGCCTCGCATGTGAAGAGGTCCGCTGAAGAAGCGCCACTCACCCTGTTGCCCGGCATCGTTTCATGTTGAGGGTTTATTGCGTTGAGCGTCTCGGCTCCGGGATGGTTTGGTGGCAGATCAGCGTCGCCACTGTCAAAGGAATGTGTTTACCAGAACCTGCCATAGCTCATAGTGCGACCTAGCTCTGTCATAGCAGCTGCTCTAGTAAGGTTTGCACTTCAGGTTTTGGGTTTCTTGTTCAACCGGGCGTAGTGACAGACAGTTGTGCTTAAACCCAGCATTTTCCAATTTTCCGCACAAGGACTGTAGCCGCCTGTGCCCGGGGCAGTCGCAGCATGCTGGGATGCTCAGATAGGGTGCGGGGGTCCGGATTGACGGTCGACGGCTCAGCACTTGAGGTTCAGGGAGTATAGACTCAACCCAACAATCAACTTGTTGGAATTTCAAGGTTAGTTCGTGGGAGCAAAGTTATGTGTATATATATATATGCATATAAGTGCATATACATATACTTTTCAGACATGAGGGATGCCGTGATTGCTTGGTGCTTGTGTCCGGGCGGCGAAAGAGCCCGAAAGTTCTTCTCCCATAATCGTCCCAGAATTTCCTCTGCTGAACATTCGGTCGCATATTCGGCCGATACTTCGGTGAATAAGCAGAGAGCGACATGTCTGGATCATCTTTGCATCGCAGGCTTTGCCGTTGCATTTCAAAAGCAAGCACAACACGAAAACCACTCTGCATCGAGGATTTCGGGTACCTTCCCAGGAGGGCGTTAGTCGTCTATAGGTGGCCGCTCCGCGGGCACCCGCATCATTCTCCGAAGGTTTTTTTTGAGGTAAGCGCTCGCATAGGCATCTAAACCCTAAACCCTAAACACTAAACCCTAACCCACTCGGTGGGATTCTCTGCGGGAATGTGTGCGGGTGCGGGCGTTCCCGGCAAACTCGACGGGATTCTCCTCGAGGGGGGCATTTTATTCTGCTGGATTCTCTGGAAAATTCGGATTCCAGGGGTGCTTTTAGGGATTCTAGGATGGATTCTGTGGGGGGGCAGGCAACAGGGGCCTTAGGTGAAGATCTTACAACCCACACCGCGGAAAGAGCAAGCAGAAACGCCTCATGCAACCCATAGCCTTCCCTAGACCCTAAGCCAAGTAATTGCTGAAGAACCACCAAGGAATAAAGAATAATCCTCCTTATAAGGGCAATATAGGGATTATTATTGTTTATTCTTTCAGGGTTCTTAAGAAAATAGTAGAAACCCAGCCTTATAATGTCGTGCTCGGTATTGGACCCTTCCCCCCAAAAAACTTTTTGGCGAAGCAAAGCTGAAAAATCAGATTGCGGGTTCAAGTCTTTCAAACCCTCGCATTCTTCTGGGGAACTGTTCAAGCGACAGGGATCGCAACATAGCGTGGGGGTCGCGTAGACGGACGCTCCATCCGAAATCGGCTGCAACATCAACAAAAAACCCAAATGGGCAAAAGCTGAAATTATAGGGTTCTTAAGGGAGGGGGGTTCAAGGGGGGTATAGGTACCCTAAACCCTAAACCCTATACTGAAAGCGCTGCAGAAGCCATGAACCGAATGCCCCCCCAATGGCGCCCAGCACGGACTCGGAAAGCTGGGAGCGCTTCTGGAAGCAGCTGCTTCTCCGAGGTCTCGGTTCGGGGATTAGGGTTTGGGGTTTGGGGTTTAGGGTTTTGGGATTAGGGGGATTCACGGTTCCAGGGCTTAGATGGGGCTCGGGGTTTTGCGAAGCTGGGATTGCTTGTAGAGTCGTTACGTTGGGTTAGGAGTCCCCCGTGCGTGAGGAATTCGGAGTGCCAACTTTTGCAACTTCTATAAGTCACCATAAGGTCCGACGTCATGTCACGGTCAGAGATTGGTCTGACCTGTACCCTGTTGGCATTGGCAACTACACCCTACATCTTGAGAAAGCAACGGCTGCAAGCAGAGTCCAAGTCCTCACGCTCGTCCGCGACGCTGCTTAGGGTTCCACTGAGCTCCAGAATTCCTAAGCTCCCAGCCCCTCCTATAAAAGCTTCTCCTGTCTTTGGCACAGAACTTGGAACCTTCGAGGGCCTTAAACCGATGCCATGTCCGCCCCGCAGAGTTGAAAAGCCTTTTGCTTGAAAAGAATCGTTTTTGCTCGGATGAACTGCGAGCCTGAGCTGCCACAACCCTAAGCCCTGCTTGTTGTCATGGGCTTCTGCAGTTGCAGGTCGTAGCAAGCGAGAAAAGTATAGTCTTTGACACTGTCTGTTGCAGTCTTTCGAATCTGAAATCCCACGGGTAACTAACCGCAACCTTTCGTTCCTCTAGGAAACTGGACAAGTAGGCTTTGACCCAGGGTGGGGCCGCGAATGACTTCATGTTTCAACGGGGTTGTGCACATGATCCTTTCGAGGTTCACTTCTGGGCCCCACTGTTCTCTGAGTAGCTGAGTAGGTATAGTAACCTTTAACCATATTTTGGGGTATTATTGTTATATATATATATAACATATAATCCTACCAGAGTTGAAAGGTGAACATTTTTGGGAACAGGGTACTCAGCAACTAGATGCTTGTCGGGAACAGGGTACTCAGCAACTAGATGCTTGTCGGTGCTATGAAACCTTCCGCCCGCCGAGCTTCCGTTCGTTTGCCCAAGCATGTCCAATTATTGTAGCCGACGCCGCTCGCTGCCATGCAGCCTGCCTGAAGGTTTAGTAGAGTTTAGGGTTTAGGGTTTTAGGGTTTTAGGGTTTAGGGTTTAGGGTTTAGGGTTTAGGGTTTAGGGTTTAGGGTTTAGGGTTTAGGGTTTAGGGCAAAGAGTCCGTCAGGATCCTCATCCCTCAAGCTCCCTTCAAGCTTGCATGAAACCTAAGGAGACCCTTGACCTCCAGAGCTTGTGTTGCAGTTTGCCTGTGCGTAGCCACATCACGTTCTGTTGCAAAAAAACCCGCGATGCGGGTATGTAGCTGGGCCAACTGGGCAAACCACATCTGACCAGCATCGTCTTTTCGGAAATCCTCAAGCCCGCCACCTCCAAAGATTTGGAATTTCGCAAGTTAGCTCAGGCCGACCAGAGTGGGCATGCATCGAGGCATGCATCGACGCGTAGCATGGCTCTACTGCCCGGGAGCTTAGAGGCTTAGAGAGGTTCCGTGCGCTACTTGCCTCCGGGCGCGCTGTGTGCGAAAGAATGCCATGCGTGTGTTATCCATGCCAAGGCCCTGAAGGGAAGAGACTGAAAGCCCAAGCAAGCACCGCAAGTCAAGTACACAGGACAAGCGAACCGGCACTTGACCTTCGTTGAGAGATCCACCCATCCACCCCTATTGAGCTGCAGCTATTCTGCAAGCCTGGGGTGTGAGAGCGCATCTTTGACCCGAGGCCTCGTCGTTAGTGCATCCGGTGCCAGGCTGCTGGAGGACTTTCGCTTCAATAAAGCGTTGTTATCAAGTGGCCATCCATGCGTTCTTGCGAGCCAAGTGCATAGCCCGCATAGGGGGTTCTGGAGGAGATGCCCCCAACCCTAAACCCTCAATCCTAAGCCCTAAACCCTAAACCCTGAACCTCCAAAGTTTCGGGGTGTCCGTGCTTGGGCATTGAAGCTTGCCCTTGTCGCTTTGGTAAGTAGAATGTGAGAACGACCCTTACTCTTATTCAAAGCCCTTAAAGCCAAGGAAGCCATGTGGCGGGTGCAGAGTTTGGGTATCCGGGCTTGGGGTTTAGGGTCCGGGGTTTTGGAGGAAGGGGCTCTTGGAGGTTATACGCCCTGGTGCCCGAAACCTCACAGGAGTCGCTGCCCCTGACACTGCGACGGCTGCGGGACACTGGCACTTGTGTCAACGCATTCAGGGCGGGGATTCGTATGTTCGAACAGGGTTTAGGGTTTGTTGGGTTTACCCTAAACCCTAAACCCTAAACCCTAAACCCTAAACGCAGGATTCGAGTGCGAAGTCTGCTTTAGATCGGCAAGAGAGCGCTGACCGATGCTTCTTGAAGCTCGCTGGATTTCCTGTTCGGTTCTTGTTGAAGTTTGAGACCCGGGACATATCAACGAATAGTTGCGTCGACATATTCACAACAACGTCTTGTTGAATTGTAACGGGTAGATGCAAAGTCAATCATAGCATGCTGGCAAAGTATGAAGACAAACATGTTACCAACCCTAAACACCTCCCTGAACCCTAAACCCTAAACCCTATGTAGTTTGATGAAGCATTCAACAGTGCTTGATGTAGCCCGCCCCTCCCACTTGCAGCCACTCCGAGGTTAGCTTGCGGTTCAAGGGTCGGCCTGTAGGGTTTGGGGCTCAGGAAGGCTTGCAGGAAGGTTGGGATCTTAGGGCTCAAAGATTTCCAGGGCTTGGACCTGAATTCAGGTTTCAGAGCTCAGGGCTTGGAGTTTAGGGATCAAGGTTGGGGTTCCAGGGGTTTGTTTCTAGATGCCAGACACTCCAAGACCTCTACAGATTTTGGATAGTCCTCAACCCATAGTTGGTTCCCGAAATAGACTGTCAGGAGTTTTATAGGGCTCTGGGTTGAATCCAGAATTTCAGTGCTAGTTTAGGGGTTGAGTTTTTTAATGTCTAGCCTGAAATCGCAGCTTCAAGTCGATGCTTGTTGTTTCTAGTGGAGCCTCGGGAACGAGGCTTTCGTATTTGGCTTAAAGGGCTTGGGAGCCTGGCCAATTTTCTAGGAAGCCCGTTAAAGGTTTGTGTACAGGTAATTCGGGCTCGGGAGTTTGGGGGATGTTGAGTTTAGGTTGGTTGTTCGGTGTTTTTGTTTGCTTTGGGATATTTGAGGGGTCACACTGGTGGAGCTTTGGGGAGTCCCCAGCCCCAGGAGGTATTCCTAGATTGAACACACGAATGCCAGCCCCCACGCACAACTCTTAGCCCCCTGCGCCCTACACCCGAAACCCTAAGCCCGCCGCCTTTTCCAGGACCGGGGGTTGCTGACGGAAAGTCAGGCGCAGGAAGCGCTTCGGAGCGCAGCCTACGCCGCCTGGACATGCAGTCAATGCAGTGAACTTCGTAGCCCAGTGGTGCCCTTTACCCGTTTTTTGGTCGTGGGCTCGAGGTCCCTAAAAAAAGAAATTCACTCAACAGAGGGTGCCCTTGTTGCAATATGGTTACTGGGCTACCAAGTGAACGCCGTGGGGGAGCATTTTCGTTTTCTTTTCTCCTTCGTTTTGTTTCTCTTCTCCCCGAGTCCGCTGTTTGGGCCGGGCTTCAACTCTTCCATTTGGCTACTTCGCCGTGCCCCCTTTTTTGTGTTGGT
Source organism: Symbiodinium natans (assembly GCA_905221605.1). Classification (NCBI taxonomy): domain Eukaryota; class Dinophyceae; order Suessiales; family Symbiodiniaceae; genus Symbiodinium; species Symbiodinium natans. The sequence goes on along the minus strand of CAJNDS010001114.1, from coordinate 256,959 downwards.
TTTGGGCATCTTGCGGGTTTTGGCCTGTACGGATCCTTTCTTGTGTTTCCTTTGAGGAGGGAGAGGTAAACGCAGTTTCCTGGCAGCTTATGAGTCAGAAGCATTGTGAGAAGGCCTACGAGGTTGAAGATCGGCTTAGTAAGGTTTATTTGAGCAAGCGCCAGCACCTCCAGCCAATCAAGTAAGCAAGAGGTGGACACGAATGCCGAAAACCCTGTAAAGCGAGGGGAACACCTGAAAAGCGACACCACTAAGTTAATGAACCGTTAGGTGGGCTTTTGCCTTGAACTTGGCCCAAAGCAACACCTGCAGACATCAAACGTGGAGACTGTGACTGGTTCTAAAGCCCTGTAAAGCGATGACCCCTCATGTTGCGTCCACTAGGACCGCCAGCCGTTTTGGCAGTCGCTCATTTCGTCCCTCGCAGAGAAAAAAGACGAACCAGAACCTACCCGCCCTGAGCTTCGGGACTGTTGAGGCCGGAACACTGCCGGACATTCTGGAAGCTTGCCGCCTGGCTAGTTGTCTCAGTCTGTGCAGAGGACCCGTATTCCCCGAGACCCCCCAAAGACCTCATAAGCCCCTCGATCAATCATCAGCTCTTAGATTCAGAGCTCTATAGCTCAACCTTCCTGAAGAGTAGAACCGGAAAGGAAATTCGTTCAGGTTCCGGACGGTTCCTGCTGTGGAGCCCGCATGCGGTGAAGGCTTCAGTCTGCCGAGTTAATCTTAATGAAGCTCCTGTTCCTCAGCTTCTGAGTCGAAAACAAAATCCGAGAACCTACCATGCCCTTTTTCAGGGATGATATGACTGCTAATGTTGCACCTGTTTTTGTGTTTGGTCCCCCCCGCCCCCCCAGAACAGTCGAAGCTGGTTTTCGCCTTGTTTACATAGTCCACGGGTTTTACATGATTTGAACAGGGAGAAGTTTATGTAAGTTTAAAAGGGGCAGCGATGCCCGGCAATTGATTTTGAAGGCGCGCTGCGTGGATTTTTCGACCCGGTCTGAGCCCCCAAGCAGTCGGTGTGTCCTGAATAGCCCAGCCAATTGGACTTTACAGAGGGGGCCTAAACCCTAAACCCTAAACCCTAAGCCCTAAGCCCTAAACCCTAAACCTCCCTTTAAACCTGGTCCAACATTACGTTTCGTGTCCCAGGCGGCGCGCTGCCTCCGGCTGCAGAAGCCGCACCCCGCGGCGCGCTGGCCGAGGCAGGATGACCTGTCTGCCTCTTCGACTATTTGCCTAAGAACCCCCCCCCCAAAAAAAAAAAACACTAATTAAAATGATAAAATATACATATATATATATTCTTCCTTATAAGGGCAATATAGTTATCATGTTTTTCGTGTGTTTTTTTTTTGGGTTGGGGTTCTTAAGCAAATAGTAGTCTTTGGGTTTATGAGGATGTCAACTTGGATGGTCAGTGTCTGGTGCGCGAAGGGTATTTTCAAGATTTACCCGCGCTTCTTTGATGTTAAGTGAAAAACTGCTCCTTCTGCGCAGCCCTGTGTGCTTATGGCCTTACATGTGATTTCCAGGTTCCATTCACGTTGCACTGGGACGTGCAAATGCTCCCCGCGAAGTTGCGGGCGCTCAAGCATCAACAAGCACCCCAAGGTCAAGTTTTGATTAAACTTCCCAGGCAAAAGTACTCTGAGGCATGCAGATGCCCCGACTTCGTGCTAGGTTGATCTTGACACCTTCGAATTCTCGCCATGCGTGCCAGGATGACTCCGTCGATGTGCCCCTGGACACTTGCTTGCCTGAGCAACGCTGTGCTTCTGAGCTCGTGAAGTCGTGTACCGCGTGATTGTTCACAGGTGCCAGTGTGGCTCTGAGCTGATTATGCCGTATTGTCAGCATTGTATCCAATACTTCCGAGCTTCCTGGGTCATCAGCTTGCCGCATGTTTGTTTGTTACATGTGCTCCAACCCTAAAACCTAAACCCTAAACCCTAAACCCTAAACGCATGTCTTTGTGTTGTTGGCAAAGATGTCAAGATGGCATACACCCGGCGATAAGGACTACACGCTTCTGGACGAGGGCCCCTGCTTTGTGCCCAACACAAAGTACCTTCCGGCACCGGGGCTGAAACAAGGAGATTCAGCTCCAGCAGCGCGAGCTGAAGCCCAAAACAGGTAAGACGCGCCCCTGTAACAGGAGGGACGGGTTCTTGAGCAATGCCCTAAGTCCCTCTGCTGAGTTGTGTATACACCTTGCTCCACGATCGGGTGCTGTCATGTGCGTGCCTGGCTCGTGGCGACATGGACGTAGGCATGGCATACTATGTACACCAGAGACAAGAGCTGGCGCACGACTTCTTTTGGAGTTAGAACTGACCCACCATGGAATGAACAGCAGGATAGTTGCAACTGTGTATAGTACCCCCGGGACATGTCAAATTTGGCATGCACGGTTCAGGAAGTATGCCATCATCAGGGGCATTCTGCTTGCACAAAGTAGTTTCCCCTCCCCCCCCTCCCCCTCCCCCCCTCCCCCCCCCACCCCCCCCCCCCCCCCCCCCCCCACCTTCCCCTCCCCCCACTCCTCCCTCCCCCCCCCCCCTTCCCTCCCCCCACCCCCCACCCCCCTCCCCCCCCCTCCCCCCCCCCCCTTCCCCCCCTCCCCCCCTCCCTTGAGGAATCCAGATTCAGGGTTCGGTGGAAAACCCGTCCAAACAACTTGGCGTGTGCATGGAGACTAGAGGTTTGTGAAGTATGGGCCCTTGGGTTGGATAAGGAAAATAAGGGGTATGTAAGGGGTCCCCGTTTAACTACTCTGAGATGAAACGCCTCGACTTTTTCTCAGACTGTAAGGCCAACATGCCCAATGAGGATCGCACCTTCGAGGCGGGCTGGGCCTCGACGGCTCAGTAGAGTTCGTGTGGTTTCGATACGACTTGGCACCCTGGTTGGGCTTGTAACAGGGTCTCGCGACATAGCCCGTTGCATACGGTATGTATCAATGCCCTGGTTTTCGCGACAGACCTGCTTGTTGCTGTCTTGTTTGGCACGGCCCCCTTATATGTGCGCGCAAAGGAGGCCTGCATCAAGACGGGCGTTACAGAGGTCTGTAATAAACGGGTGCGCGAGCGGTCAGCGACAACCGGGGCTTTTGGCGCACAGCCGTATCAGTCCTTGAACAATATCCAATACCACTAACCATCGTCCCGACCAACAGCACATCAGAAGCCCTGCAATCCTTTTGCCGTATCTGTGTCAAGCTCATTTTCCGGAGTCAACCACATCTTTTATTTGCCCCGAACAGGAGAATGTGCTTCGCTGCCAATCACGCTGTGCCAAGACGGCAGGCTGTGCGCACTTTACGCCGCACGGCACAAGAACACACGCATTTGCAAGCTGAAGGGTTGTTTGCCCTATTCTGGTGCGAAGCAGGACATTGATTAGGTTGCCCGAAAATATGTCTCAATTTCAGCCGAGCGTTTGTGTTGCGGCCCTCAAGTCTGCTGCAGCTGCAGGTCAGCAGCGTTAAATGAGCAGTTTTCGCATGCGACCACGGCTTCACTGACTTCGCTCTAGGCAGCTAGACGTGTTGCTGCAGCTTGTTGAGCCCATGTCCTCAGCGCCCGACACCCAGCTCCCACATGAAGACATGGATGCCTCAACGATATCATGATGGATCGTTCTTCGCCCTCGTGCCGAACCCGTCTTGGGCCTGCCTGTCTGTGCCATCTGCAAAAGTTCCTTGTTTGGCACCCGTGCCCTTTGCAAACGACGCCCGAGCAGAGAGAGTGAACAGTGAGGCCGAAGAGTGGCCAGCAGGTTCCGATCTCGTGTAACAGAGAAGAAGACTCAGCACTGGGGCGTGCGATATCCACGGCAGACTGGCCCCCGTTAACCCGTGCCCTAAGGAACGAGGAGCCAGCTGTGCGAAAGAGCCCAAATCCAAGAACTTCCAGGTATTGGCCTAACCACGGCTGCCATCTCCAGAGTATGGAGGCTTGCGCCCGCGACTCTCGAAGTGTTCTTGGACTTCGGGTTTAGAGACCTGAGAAGCCAGTTGCTGGCTTTTAGATTGCAGGCAGCTTGCCGGTCTATTTTTGTTTTTGCGGAACTGCCCTGCCTTTTCTTATTGCTGCCCAGTCGCTGCCAAGTTGGCGTACAGTCACCTCAGGCGCCTAAAACTATTCCCTAAAGGTCCATGCATCTATATAGTGTTACTGAAGCTGCTATATAAAGTTAACACCCACAGCCGATAACACTTAAGAGCCTTGGAGCGCACTCTTAAACCCTAGGTCTCGACCCAGACCCGAAACTCTACACCCCTAAACCCTGAACCCCTAAACCCTAAACCGCTAACCCCTAATTAACCCCAAACCCCCAAACCCCAAAAGCCTTCCTTCAAGAGCCGGAAGACTCCGGCAGACCCCTTGGCGCGGAGGCGCGTCCCCACTTTGCCTCGCGGGTCACTGCGGGTCCCCCCGACTGCCAAGAGGGCACGAGGCGCCCTGGGGAGTTCATTGGCTTTCAAGGGTTTGGGGTTTAGGGTTTGGGGTTTTGGGTGCACGATCCCACATGCTTTGTGTTCAGAGCCTGTCTAAGTTGACAATCGATTTCTTGCCGCCAGCAATTCTTGGTGGGCGCGGCCCTCCAAGGATTGCGTGTTCAGGCTCCAAGCTTGGGTGGCATGCATTCGGATGCATCCCAGAGATTCCAGGGAGCATGCGAGCAGTTACACATCCCCCTGGCGCCAGAATGAAGACCTGCTTCCACGAAAACACCAAGTTCGAGCCGGTGAACATGCCAGGAGACCTCCCGCCCAGTGCACACTTGGGAAGACCAGCAAGGTAATCTCAAGGCAGATGCAACGAGGGGGGAATGCTTTGAGGTTGACCTCCGGAGTCCTCAGTAAGCTCAACCATCTGCACCTCAACCCTTCAAAAGCCCTATGACACATCCCCGACGTCCTTGTCTCTGCCTAAGCTCCACTGGGCCTGAAGCGCGCTACTCTTTTTTTGGTGATATGCTTGCGGGCCTCTAGGCCCCGAAAGCAGAGACATGAGGATGGACATAGGGCTCCCACCGAGGCTCTCGAGCAACAAACTGCCACATTCTGAAATCGAGAGTTGACGCTGTGCGCTCATAAACAGGGTTTAGTAGCGCTACTACTTACAGTAGCCTGCGCTCCCCTAACCTGCAATCAAGGAGTGCAAACTTACGAAGTATATTCACACAGTTTCAAGGCTACGGCACTGTCAGAGGTAAAGCCTAAGCTTACACACTTTAAGATACAGCTGCTGGCCTGCGGAATCCTCAAGAGGACAGGGGCGCACGCAGGCGGGCTCCGTGTTGGAGTGTCAGCGGCGCTGCCGCCGGACAGAGGGCTCCTGGGCTTTTGTTCTGAGGCGAAGAGACGATAAGCATCCTGGGCTCAGTTCGCGTTCGGCCTGGGAGCTTCAGGCTAAGAGGGGCCAAGGCTGATCGTGATCGTTTAGGGTGTAGTGTAGGGTTTAGGGGTTAGGGGTTAGGGGTTAAGGGTTCACGGTTAGGGGTTAGGGGTTAGGGGTTCAGGGTCGCTAGGGAAGATGTGAGTTCACAGAAATCAGGGCATGGATGGGTAAATGAGGATCGTGCATGTCTGGCCCTCTTGGAGGGTGCCCTCACAACCCCCTCTTCCTCCGAGCCCAACACCACCAAAAACCTTGCTGTAGAGGCAAAGCTCCAGGCAGAAAAACCCCTCTTCCTCCGAACCAAAGCCACCAGAACCCCTTGCTGTAGCCGCCGCACCAGGAACCACAGAAGTCAGCCCTAAACCCTAAACCCTAAACCCTAAACCCTGAACCCTGAACCCTGAACCCTGAACCCTGAACCCTGAACCCTGAACCCTGAACCCTAAACCCTAAACCCTAAACCCAGCCGAGGTTGTGAGCACTTCTCCTCGTGGCCGGATGGCGGCTGCCACCTTCAGGATGCCAACGCCTCCGAGGCCCGATGTGGCAACCTCCTGAGTTGGGTTTAGGGTTTAGGGTTAGGGTTTAGGGTTTAGTTTAGGGTTTAGGGTCTAGGGTCTAGGGTTTAGGGTTTGGGTTTAGGGTTTAGGGTTTAGGGTTTAGGGTTTAGGGTTTAGGGTTTAGGGTTTAGGGTTTAGGGTTCCGTGGCCCTAAGCTGGGGCTTGAGGTTTAATCATCGCGTTTGGGAGATTCAAGGTTCCAAAGGATTTTCGCACTGTGGTGACGGATTAGGCGCGCAGGGATTTGGGCCAAAGGAGTCGAGGACTAGCAGTAGGAGGTAGCTCGATCACAATCCCCTAGCCAGAAGGCTGCTCCAACTCCCCAGCAGCTGGATGTACACAGCAATTCACCTGTGCCCAAAAGGTCATATGAAATGAAAGCCACGAACTCAACCTAATGCCTGAATTGGTCATTTGGTGAAGACAGACTGGCTTGCTCAGACCCTCACGTCGCTCTAAATCTCTAAACTCTGAACAATCGAAAAGTAGGCCTTTTTTACTCAGTCCCCTCGAAACAGGTTCCTGGCCGGCACATCATCTCCGGGCCAAGTCCCCTGCCTTGTTGGGAGTGACCCCAAAAATTCACTCACGCGCACACACACACAACACACAACACACAACACACAACACACAACACACGACACACAACACACAACGCACACGCACACAACGCACACGCACACGCGCACGCACACACCTGTGCTTCCGGGCTTAGGGCCCCAACGCCCGAACCCAAAATTTACACTTTGGCTATGCCTTAAGGAGCGGACTGGCATGCGGCGATTTTGACTTCAGGTACTCTATAAGCACCAGGTGTGGAAAGCACAGGAAGGATTTTCTTTGGGATGCTCCCCCTTATACCAACAGCTCCTTAATAGGGATTATAGTACCCCCCCAACAAGTATCCCGATTAAGGACTGCTAGTAGAAGGGGGAGCACCCCAAAGGATCCCTCAAGTTGGCCTTAGTAAAAGATCTCAGAGGAAGCTGCATCGGGAAGAAACGAGTCGCACTGCAAGCCCTAAACCCTAAACCCTAAACCCTAAACCCTGAACCCTGAAACCTGAACCCTAAACCCTAAACCCTGAACCTGGAGAAACATGGGGAAGCCCTCAACTGTTCGACCAAAAATCACCATGAGAGCACGGCTATGGACACAGCACCGGACATCCTAGAAAGCCTGCGCAAGCCTCACCTTACAGATCCATTATCCAAAGGGTCCAGGTACCTATACAGTAATATGCGTGGACCTTAAAGGGGTCCCTATATAGCAGCTTTAGGGCCCGAGTTTATGCCATAAAGGTACATGGACCCTTAGGGTTATAAACACATAGGAAACTTTGGGAAACTTCTCAAATGTTCCAAAACGGCGGCATCCTTTCCGACCATGCAGCTCGATGGAGAGATGGCGCATTTTAGATGGAGTGTTTGGGTTTGGCTTCTCTTTGGTAAGAGGCTTTTGCAGCCTGCAATCAGTCAGAGATCAACACCCTGAAGCGTTTCTTGAGACGGAAGTACTTGTAATTGCTTGATCCTTGAAGCGTAGCCCCCGCTCCGCGTACAAGCCGCGCAACTTCTTTTCGTTAGCATTGCATGTTCTGGGGAGCCCGTGTGTCGCCCACAAGTCCAATATTCTTTAGACCCTATAGCCAGCAATGGCATGTCTTCCTGACCATCCGAGGGTACTGCATCAAGTCCTACATGTTGACGCAGCTTCGACAAAAGATGCATGCTTCACAAAGGCTTTTCGTGCAAATCTGTACCGGCAATGTCATGCCGTAGGGTTTAGGGTTTGGGGTTTAGGGTTTAGGGTTTAGGGTTTAGGGTTTAGGGTTTAGGGTTTAGGGTTTAGTTTTAGGGTTTTGGGTTTCGGGTTTCGGGTTTCGGGTTTCGCATGTGATGGTTGGTGCCTCGGCATCGCATGGTGGGGGCAGAGCCTCCCTGGCGGGCTGTAGCCTGTAGTCGCAGCAGTAACGACTAACGAACAAGCGCTTGAGGACCTAAACCCTAAACCGCAGTAACTACTAACGAGCAAGTGCATGAGGGCCGCGGGCGCCGTTCTTCAAGGGTGCATTGCATCTTTACGAGGCGACCCTAAGCCAAGCCCTAAGACTTGCCAATCCGAATACACTAGGAACATGTCTGTCCTCGAGCCCTGAAACCGAAGCTCATGAGCTGAAATTCTGCCCTAAACCCTAAGCCCTAAGCCCTAAACCCTAATAACCCAACTAACCCTGGGGAGGTGTGGAGCATTAAGATGCCGAGGCCGCCGAGGCTTGTGGAAGCTCTAGCGCCACAGAACACGGAGCTGCCACCGGACCCTTAGCGGCCTTCGAGCGTTGGAGCTTGAGTCCTTGAACGAGGGTTTAGGGTTTAGGGTTGATCTAAATCAGGGGCCCGATGTCTGGGGCGCAAGGAATATACGATATGATAGCAGTCGATGGGGGCTTCCGATCAGCTCTTGGTTTGAACGGTGTTTTGAGGGTGAATTGATGGTGGGCGAAGGCGGTGAAGCCTCATGTCGCAGGTTTTTTCTGTCGTCTGCATTCTGACTTGAGATCATTTTGTTGCAGAGATTGCGGGAGCATCCGCACGCTTGAGCAGGAGCATCCGAAAGCCGTAAAGACTCAGCGTGCGCGGGTCACACACACACAATACATGCGCAAGCTGTCCAGACATGCCTTGTAAGGGCTTGAGTCTTGAAGGCAAAGGCCATTTGCTTGTATCCCGGCTGGTAGCCTTGGTAGGCCAGTGGTACCCTTGTCCCTTTTTTGTTCAAGGTTCCCTTATAAAGTAGCCAACCCAAATAAGGGTACCCTTATCAGAATACGGTTCCTCGGCTAGCAAGTAGCTGATGAAGGGTTTAGGGTTTAGGGTTTAGGGTTTAGGGTTTAGGGTTTAGGGCTTTAATTAAACCCTGAACCCTAAACTTGGTCAAGGAACTCCCTGAGGGCGAGGGCGAGGACGATAGCCTGGAGACCCTGGAGGAGCCTGAGAGCGATGCTCTCGGTGCCCTGGATGATTAGGGTTTAGGGTTTAGGGTTTAGGGTTTAGGGTTTAGGGTGAACCCTCGGCACCTCTTGAACATGGAGCACCTTAGACCCCAGCCTGGAATTCTCCCACCAGGACCAACAAGACAAGCTCCAAGACACTTAGCAGGTTCCGGGAAGATTTTGAAAACCCTGAAGTTGTGCAGAAGCCCGGACCGAAACCCCGAACCTCCTCTACCACTAAGCCGAGAATGCCGGCTTCAAGCACCAGAGGCTTTCTTAAGTGCTCCCCCTGGCAGACACTGCCCAGTATTGGAAGCTCCTCATCTTAAGAGCTCTCTGTACTGTTGAAGAGCTCGAGAGTTGTGTGGACCCCGAGCCCTGGTTAAACAGGGCCCAAAACCTCAGAATGCCTCCACCCCTTAACACTCCCTGTGCGCCTTGGAAGTAGAGGCCCCAAATCTTGAGAAGAGGGGCTGAACCTCGAACCTCACCACTCTGACCCCTTGGCAGACACCACTCTTAAACCCTACAAACCCAAGACCCTATAAACCCTACAGACCCCGATGAACCCTATGAACCCTAAATAAACCCAAAATCATCCTATAAACCCCCAAAACCCCCTAATTAAACACCCAAACACACCCTAACGCACCCTAGCACACCCTAAACACACCCTAACACACCCTAGCCACACCCTAGGCACACCCTAAACGCCCTAACACTCTCTAAGCCCTCGTTGCTGGGTTGTCCGCGAGGCGTCGCCAGCAGCGACCCGGAACCTGCGCCTTGGAGCTCTTACCGGGGGGGATGTCCGGTTCTGGGTTTAGGGTTTAGGGTTTAGGGTTTCGGGTTTAGGGTTTGGGGTTTGGGGTTTGGGGTTTGGGGTTTAGGGTTTTGGGTTTAGGGTTTAGGGTTTAGGTCGACCTCAGAACTTGACCTGTAGCAACAACAAGTGAGCTTGTAGAAGTGTCGGTTCTTGCTTCCGGCAGACACAGTGCCTGAACTTTCAGAGCTGACAGGGTGAGGAGTGTTCCAAGTTTCACCACAGGAGCGTCCGGAGTCAATCCCTTATGCCACCAGGTGCGCCCCGAACCCAACATCCAGACACTGAAGCCCGAACCCCGCATTCAGAACACCCTCGAGGTCAAGAAACTATAGCTTTTTAATTCATTTCAAGCGTGTGCTTCTGAGCCTTGGGGGGGGCGGGGGGGGGGGGGGTTCCGGGCTTCCGATGACACGCAGGAGTTGCGGGCTTAGGCAAGTTCAAGGGTTTCAGGATCTGGTGCCCCAACATCGGGCCATAGCCCTGGTCCTCGCGTCTGCGAAGTACGTGGCAGAAGGCTTTCTGACCGCCGAGGACGCTCAGCCGAATCTTTCCTCCATGATGTCATTTGATGCCAAGGTGTATCAGCTGATCAGATTGTCCACCCCCTAAACCCTGAGCAAGTAACACATCAGCACCAATGAGTATATTATGGAGCAAAAAGCATGGAAGATTGGCCCAGCTTGTTGAAAGGAGTTCTAAGTACGTGGAGTCTGAGTGCAGCAGTCCCGGAGCAGTGTCGCTGGGCAGGACTTCGAAAGGGAGGTCCGCAGCTGCAGAATAACGAGCGTCAAGGCCAGGGATCTTTTTTTAGGCAGCGTCGCAGCTTGATTTAGAAAGTGCAAAGGACATTAAGCGCATATGAAGGCGCATTCCCCTGCTCCTTCCCCTTTTTTAGGCTGCCATAACATGGAGCCTGGGCTGAAACATTGGCTGACGTGCTTGGCCCTCATCCTGTCTTTGGGTCTGCGCGCGTATGCGTAACGAGCCTGAGAGAGGTTTTGAGTGGAACTGGCCGGGCTTGACTTCCTGGGTTCTTCGCGCTCTTGCTCTAAGACTCGTGGAGTCTTTGACTTTTAGCCACTTTTAGCTGAGGTCGGTACCTGAGTTTTTGGAAGCAGCAAGTGGAAAAGGGGGCTTCAGACTTCACCTGACCGAATCCCAAAAAACCCACCCCACATCACCCTGCAAAAAACTATCTTTGTGATCATAGCCGAGTTCGCAGAATCCCAGAACTTGTGCTCACAGCGGGCAGAAAAACATAATTTCAAGTTTGGTTGGCTTTGTTCTGCTCTTGTTCAAAATCTTAAATCTCAACGCGTACATGTTTTTGGTCCGCCATGTTCTTTGTTGCAAAAGACGCCAAAGTCATAGAGTACAGGTCAAGTTTGGTATGCTTTTTGTTCCGCCTAGTCTCAAAAGTCAAGCTCAAAGTGGACATGTTGAGTTCAGTCCATTTTATTCTGCTCTTTCCTGGAAGCCCCCAAGCCGAAAGTACTCATGACAAGTCGGGTCTGCGTTGCCTCCAAGCTCGTAGTGTAAAGGCTGCTTTCCTCTCCTGGAATCAATCCTCCACGCCCAACGTGTACATCATGGCAAATTTGGGCTGTTTTTTTTGTACTTTGTCCTGCAAGGCTCCAAGCTCAACATGTACGGATCGTTGTTGTGTTTTTCGTTTTGTTCTGTTTTGCTTCAGAAGCCGCCCAAGCTCACACTCCACATGTCATGTTTTGTTTTCTTTGTCTTGGAAGCCCCATGCTCAAAGGGTACATGTCAAGTTGGGTCCGCTTGTTCTTCTCCTCGTTGTGCTTGAACCCTCCAAGCTCACAGTAGACATGTCAAGCTTGCTCCGCTTTGTTCTGATCTGTTCCGGAAGCCCCTGATGTCAAATTGTGTGCATTTCAGGAAGTGCTGACGAACATACGCCGGATGCGAATCACAAACACACAGGTTGTTGGACCCCAAACTTAAGCCTGCCATAGATTGCGCACATTCTAGCGCTGGCCAGGAGGCTGAGTTTGAGCAGCTGCAGCAGATGGTAAAGTTTATGTGGCCACCTCAGGCTTTGTGAAGGCATTGAAGGCATTGGTCGGGTTTTGGAGTGCAGACTTGAAGGTTTGTACCCTTCCTGCCGAGTTGTTTTTTTCTACTGCCGAGTGCTGTTGGGACTGAATCCCCCACAGGGCTTTGTCACAGGGATGGCTACAGCGCCCCAAGCAATTTGTTGACTTGCTGTCCAGTGCGACATTTCATGTTCCCTAAACCCTAAACTCTAAACCCTAAACCCTAAACACAAAACCCTAACCCTAAACCCTAAACCCTAAAAACCCTAAACCCTAAACCCTGAAGAGCAGAGCTGCCACGATAGACTCGCCGGCTCCAATCCTGAGTCCTTAGCTGTAGCCCTCCCTACATCCAAGAAATCGGGGCAGTGTGGGAGTGTAGGTTTGCAGCGTCTTCTCGTTGACAGACCGGAAATCTTATGCAAGGCATGCAACATATTCGAACTTTTGGGTTGAGGGCTTTGAGGCTCTCAACCTAAACCCCTTAACCCCTAAGCCTCAAACCAACCTAAACCCTAATCCCTAAACCCTAAACCCCAAACCCCAAACCCTAAACCCTGAACCCTAACCCCTAAACCCCAAACCCTACACCCTACACCCTACACCCTAAACCCTAAACCCTAAACCTGAACCCGAAGCTGCTTGAAAACCATGAGGCGCAGGGAGGAGCTCTGTCCTGCTGACGAGCCATTTCACCCGAAGGCTGGCTCTGTGCAAAGGGGGCCCTTCCGGACGGCATAGGGTTTAGGGCTTGGGGTTTAGGGTTTAGGGTTTAGGGTCCAGGGTCCAGGGTTCAGGGCTCAGGGTTTAGGGTTTAGGGCTGCTCGTTTCTCTCTGCAGGCTTGCAGGTTTCTGGCTTTGTTAGAAGGGGGTGAAGTCGTTGGGTGTTGGGGGGCCGGGGGGGGGGTACATGGAGTGGTCTCTCAGACAGTCACAGTGTGATCCTTCAGCAACTTGAACAAGGTTCCTTGAAACATCCTGCAGGGTTAACTCCTCAGTTGAATGAAAACTCCCCCCAACAACATAAAACCACGAACTCTAAACTCACCCAACCGCGGCGGCGCGAGCGCCCTGTCAAAGCACGGGTTTACAAGACATATAATATACAGCCCACATACACAGCACACGCCCATCCAGAGTCCGCTTATCAGTATCATAACTTTAAATTCAAACGATATCCTCTGCTCAATTTTGACACCATACGGTTAGGAATTACCCCTGGGGGCTTCTTCGTCAGGCGTCCAAACACTAGGACACTAGGTTTTGTAGCATGTGGCACTTCACAGCGCTGGTCGAAACCGAGAGTCCAAAACCTGCAACGCGCCCTGACCTCGACGTCGTATAGGGGTCGGAATAATGACTAGTAGAATTCCTGGTAGTCTTCCCTTATGGTCCATATTAGGTCCTCCCCCACGCAACGACCCGCTAAGTCGTCCCCACGTTCGGCGTTTGACCGGCTCAGGTCCCCGACCCTCTCAGCGACGAGTGCCTGGTGCCGGATGGCCCCTGGGAGCAGCGCCGCCCGGCTGCTCTATAACCCCCTTAGGATTTGTTGTTTTTCTGTTAGGGTTCATAGGGTTGAGGGTTGAGGGTTTATGGTTTAGGGTCTAGTCATATAAAGCCCAAGAAAAGTATTCACCATATGAATGTTTAATAAGGCTCTAAGGGGAGTGTAGTGCTGTCAGCGCATCTAAAGCCTTCGCCCGCCCTGCACCCTGGAATCCTCGAGCGCAGAGAAAAGAAGACGGTCAAATCGATTTCGGGATAGATAGCTGCGGTTTTGCGGCACGTGCAACTTCAAGGGCTCTCTTCACTAAGCATGGCATCCAGGAGAGCCTCAGAAAGCTTCATGCAAAACATAGACTTGCATCTGTGGGGTTTTCTTTGTTTTCCGTATCCGCTCAGCCTTCATCATGCTGGACAGTTGGGGCTCTGGGAGTTTCGGCGCAGGGGGTTGTGGGAGGAGGGCACGGGGGGGGGGGGGGGGGGGGGGGGGGGGGGAACCGGTGTTTTTGTTTTGCTGTTGGATCTTTTTTTGCTGTGAGCCCCCGGCCACCAGTAGGCCCCTGGCAAGCCAGTGAGTGGGAAAACAAAAATGCCGACGACTACTACTGCTATCGCTACTGGTACTGCTACTACCCCCTCCTCCTCCTACTCCTCCTCCTCCTCCTCCTGCTGCTCCAGCTCCTGTTATTGCTGTTACAATTTCTTCTACGATTACTACTGCTAGCCATTTGAATTTTAGTACTGCTAGGATTACGTTCCAGGTCGCGACGAGCCACGACAGCGGCAATAAAAACGTCTGCCGTCGCAACAGTAAAAATGCGCCATCGCCACGAGAGCAAAAAGACGCTACCCCGCCGCGACAGCAGATAAACACAAACGCGCGCCACCCCCCCCCCCCCACAACAGCAAAAAGAAATCGCGCCCTTGGCCACAACAGCAAACAGCCACAACAGTAAAGTAAAATCACTCATACGGGGGGAGCATTCAGTCCAGCTCGAACCTCAGACACTCTCTAAAGAGGTACATAGCCTGGAGCGTTTCCAAAACTACATGTCGAGATTCCAAGGAGTGCTGTCCCGCATGGCGGTCATCCAGCGCATCAGGCAGGAGAAGGAGCTTCTAGCCTTCTTCCTAGGTAGAATTAGGGGGCCGTTAAAAGGGAACCCTCCTGCACCCTGTTCTGGGTCTCCTAACTTAAATTAAACACTGACCTCATTCAGAGTGTCCATATCTCCAAGGGTGTGCCCCTTATCCTATCTCCTAGCCTTCTGACAAGTATTCCAAGAGTCTTCAAGCTGTGCGGCATTGGCAAATTCAGGTTTTCCATCAGTGGCTCACAAATCCAACCTTTTTGTAGTTTTCCTGTAGAGGGTAGAGGGCAAGAGGAGCCATGGACCAGCGCGAGGCAGCTCCCACTCAGATGGACCTGACACAGACACAGCTGAGCCAGGATCCTCAATCAGATCTCATGGCAGCACCTCAGCAAGGCCTGTCGTCTTTAGAACCATAGGCGCTGAACCATGAAATGGGAAGGCGTGCGAAAACTCTACATGCGCACAAGGTCCGCGCAAACGCCGCCCAAGGTCCGCGCAAGGTCTTGAACAACAGGTGCGGCAACCTGCTTGATCCCGAAAACATGCTTGATCCGCGATGGCTTGCTTGCTTGTATCGTTGAGAGACTTTTAGCTGCGCGATCTCCTGCACATCCACACCGCAGGCGCGATGCCAAACCAGAACACGACCGCAGAAATCTGCGCAAGCCGCACGGGCAAGCTCCGCACACGGCGGGCTTTGACACCATGGGCCCATGCAGCCATACGTGTGTAACAAATGCATCCTTGCGCGTGTTCTGTCCTGCGTCCCACTACTACTGATCACTCTCGAAGCTTTGGTGGCGCAGGAGGGACCCCCAAATTTGCAGCAGTGTCACTGTTCTGAGCTGCTCCGGCTGCATTAAAGCGTTGAGGGTGGCTTTGATCAGAGTTCGGATTCAAGGTCGTGGGTCACAGGGCTTACAATGTTTGTGGAATTTCTTCTGGGCTGTTGGCAGAGCTTCTGTGAAAGGTGACGGTTTGATGTGGTCTCAAAGGTGAGCACTGACGTTGCTTCAACGTGTTACCGAGCACTGGGCAGGTTACGGCCTATTTCGGGGTTTGGGATTTAAGATCTGTGTTGCTAGAGAAGTCAGAGGCTGCGGCCGCATCGCCGTCTTTCCAACTTACGTCAGTTTGAACCAAGGGAATGGAAACAGGTCCCCCAGGCACAAGATTGGGCTCTGCTTCGCACTATAGAAGCAAAAGGAGCAGCTCAGAGATCCCAAGTCATGTTGACCAGTGTTCAGTGAGGTCTGTCCCCGAAACCCGAAACACTAGACCCACGAGGAAGGGCTTTCTTCAGATTTACCCCCACATGTACCCCGTATGTACCCCACATTTACCCCATATGTACCCATATTTACCCCATATATACCCAGATTTACCCATATTTACCCCATGTTTACCCATATTTACCCCATGTTTACCCATATTTACCCCATGTTTACCCCATACTTACCCCATATTTACCCACATTTACCCCATATGTACCCCATATTTACTCATGGTTACCCATAGTTACCCCATATGGAGCCCTAAAGGCCAGCCCCGGAGCTGCTGACGAGCTCGAGGCTTCTGGAAGTGGTGCGCAGCCAGGAGTCGGTGAGAGCTCCGCAACCCCCCCACTTTTAATCCAACCCAAAAAACCCCCAACCAACCCAAAAAACCCAACCCCAACCCCAACTCCAACCGCAACCCCAACCCCAAAACCCCAACTCCAACTCCACCCCAGTTTGCTCCGGGGTTGCGGGCCTGAAAGCTTCAGGGCTTGGAGCGCTTGGATTTCGGGGGTGCAGAATTGCAACTGAAGCGACCCGAAGAGCGCCAACCACTCCAAACTTTGAGCCCAACGACAGAAGACCCCAATGCCCGAAACCTTCCTCACCCCAAAGCCCCAGCACCTTAAGAAGGACCACTGCGACTAAGGTTTAGCTTAGTGGCTTAGTTGTCCAGTACCCTAGGAAAACTAAAGGTTAACCTTTGGGGCCATAAAGGGAATATAAGAACCCAAGAAGGTTAAAGGTTACCTACTCTACTACTAAGTTAGGGTTTAGGATTTAGGGTTTGGGGTTTAGGGTTTAGGGTTTAGGGTCCACAGCCCCAGAATCTCCCCAACACAGAAATGGCTCACCCTCCTTGGCGAGGACATCGCACGAAGCCCCTTGATGATGCGCCACCGTGCGGAAAACATCTTAAAGCCCTCCCTGATGGTTATCCATGGTTTTTACAGCTTTACATTTATGGCACGTCCTTTTCGGGAGCGGTTTCCGGGGGGTCAGAGCGACTTGTGGTAGGCCAGAGCTCCACCGCATAATGCATGTTCAAGAAGAATGACGAATAAAGCAGACAGCCAGCAACTGTGCCAAGAAAACCTCAGCAGCATCATAGAATACTAGAGATGCAGGGGCTAGGGTTGAGAAGTGTCATTGCAATTTTCCGGCTGCCAAGGCTGTCTTTGAGCTTCCAAGGCTAAGGGGAGGTGTTGAGCCGCTACGCAGCAGGGCTCCTCACCTCAGTGTTCTCTGACGTCTATGCTGTTGATATGTTAGGGTTCTGGTTCTAGCTGTCAACAAAGCATCGCCCCGTCTCTAGAAAGTGTACCCTAAACCCTAGTCCCCAAACCCTAAACCCTAACAGTGGGTCAGGGTTCTAAAGGGTTTTAGACTCTAGGGTTGACAGCGTCTGGGGGGTCTGCTCTTTCGTCCCTAGCGCCTAACCCCGGAACCCCACAACACGAGCACCCCTAGAAGCCCCTAGAAACCGTGCCCATGCAGTACAGGAAACGAAAGCCCATTTTCAGCTGAAAGAAGCTCTGCAGTTCTGGGATCTTACATCTCTTGGCCCAAGGTCCTCAACTCCTGGATAGCATTGAACCCTACAGAGCTATGAGCTCGAAGCAGCCTTCAGCTTCTGCCGGCCCGTGCAGGTCCTAGAGCTTAGTAGTAGAGTAGGTAACCTTTAACCTTTTTGGGTTAATATATTCCCCTTATAATCCCAAAGGTTAACCTTTAAAACCCCTAGGTACCGGACAGCCCAAGCCCAGGCGACGCCGCCAAGCACGTCTGTTCCACCAGCGCAGACAGCGGAAACCTCCGTTTCGCCGCGGCTCGGACGGACTTGGTGGAAGTGCTCCTGCAGAAAAAGGGCTTCGCGTAGTTTTTGCTGGAAAACGATTTAGTGTAAAACTTCCAGGGCCTAGATTGCCTTTGTGAAATAGGAGCAAGCCGCTGAAAGTTATAAACCCAGCAAGCTAACATCTCAGGCGGTCTTCAACAACGCCTGCGCCCCTGCAAGCCGTGGCTACTGCTGCGCCCAGGCTGTGTTGGCTCGGGCGTAGAAGAAAGAAGCTGTGGAACAAAGAGCATATTGCAACTAGTCTAGTGTCGAACGACGTCTCAAAGCCCCCAAGGTCCACCCCTTCGCCATGTCCGAAGCGAGGCTTCGTGACCCAACCAACCTGAAAAGCCGAAAGTCTCTCACTTCACCCTGAAAGCTCCTGCATCCTGTGTAAAGCCCCTGTCCACGCAGACTGTCCACAGCCCGAACACCAGCTCAAGCCCCGAAACCCTAAACCCTAAACCCTAAACTCTAAACCCTAAACCCTAACCCTCAACCCTCAACCCTCAACCCTCAACCCTGAACCCTAAACACTGAACCCTCAACCCTGAACCCTAAACCCTAAACCCTAAACCCTAAACCAAGCCCTTCATCCTACCGAGGCGAGGCGCGGGACTTGCGCTGGGTCAGCTCACCCCTGAAGTTGCGAGGCGAGGAGCTAGCGGAGGTGCCCTTGCTCAATTACCCAAAGATCCATGTACCTATTTAGGGTTTAGGGTTTAGGGTTTAGGGTTTAGGGTTTAGGGTTTAGGGTTTAGGGTTTAGAGCCTGAAAGGGGTCCCTGTATAGGAGCTTTAGGGCCCAAGTGTATACTGTATAGGTACATGGACCCTTAGGGTTGGTTCTATCAATGAAGGAGGGTATATCCCAAAAGGACACCAGGTATATCCACTCACCAATACTAAAAAGGAACCTTATATACACTCACCAATAACAGTAATATAAATCCTGCTTCATATCCCCCTTGGGAATTATTTTTGTTTTTGTCTTTGTTTTTGTTTATAGAAAACCCAAGAGGATATCAACGATATTATTCTTATGAAGGTTCTAAGGGGAGTATAGTAATTAAGGTGTGTGTTTATTATTAGGGGGGTCGGAAGAATTACGAAGCGTATTCCCTTATGGTCTCTATATATAACTTTAATTATACTAGAATAACCCCCCCCAAAAGAAAACCTGTTCTAATTTTGAAGGCCCCTACATGAGTTGTTGCTTCTCCATCCCTTTGCTGAGCTTCTCTTTCGAAACGATGAGATCCTCTACCGCTGCGGAGCTGAGACTCTAAGCAATATCAGAGGTCCAGACGAGCCCGGCTCAAGATCTGCGCAGCCGTTGGTCCCGATCCCTTGAACCTTAAACTCCACGAGCGCTCCAAAACAGACTCTGCAGCCGCCAAGGACAAAAAAACAGAAGCACCTGAGCCCCAAACTCCCAGCGTAAACACGCCATCGCTACCACCAAGACCACCAAGACCTCTGAGCTAAAAAAACTCTTGACAGCCTTCGCCCTGCTTCGCCCCCCCAACCTCGAAGCCCTATAAGCCTAGGCTGGCCTATACCCTCAGGACCCTGAAGCTACTATATATAAGAACCCCTTTGAAGGCCCACCCATATACCGTAGAGGTACATGGACCCTTTGGGATAGGGTTTCCCTAAACCCTAAACCCTAAACCCTAAACCCTAAACCCTAAACCCTAAACCCTAAACCCTAAACCCTAAACCCTAAACCCTAAACCCTAAACCCTAAACCCTAAACCCTAAACCCTAAACCCTAAACCCTAAACCCTTAAACCTAAACCCTAAACCCTAAACCCTAAACCCTAAACCCTAAACCCTAAACCCTAAACCCTAAACCCTAAACCCTAAACCCTAAACCCTAAACCCTAACCCTAAACCCTAAACCCTAAACCCTGAACCCTTTTTCCGAAACTACAGAGAATCCCACAACTGACCGCTGAGGAGAGCATTGTGCATCTCATGGGCCTCGCAGAGAGTTTCCGGGCCGCAGGGCTTAGGGTTTAGGGTTTAGGGTTTAGGGTTTAGGGTTTAGGGTTTAGGGTTTAGGGTTTAGGGTTTAGGGTTTAGGGTTTAGGAGCCAGCCCCACCCCCCCTCTAGGATGCCCAGTAGTGCCCGTATTTCCTCTTTGGGAGGTTAGATTCCCATTACAAACCCCTTCAAAACAAAAAGGGGCGCCCTGTTTACTTGAGAGTTCACAGAGGCTTCCCCCAAGTGTTGGAGTGGTTAGTTTTGAAGTTTTGAGCTCGGCGCTTTGGGGTTGGGCATCTCGGCTGAAAAGTCTTGCAGTTCCCTTCCTGCTGGCGAAATGGGAAAGACCAGACCCAGCACCCCGACCCTCCCCCCCTGTCAAAGAAATTTTGGGGCCGTCCTTGCTTAGACCCTAAACCATACAAACCGGGGGGGTTTGCGCCGGGAGCATGGTTCTCGAAAGCATAAACCATGAAGACGCAGAAATTAAGCTGGTTTCGGAGCCTTTGTTTGGGCAGCATACCGGAGGCCTTCGCCGCGACAGCGAGAGGATCTACTGGAAGTTCTTGCGCAAGCTGGAGGCGCAGAGCTACAGGGCCAGTTTGACGTGGGTATGTTCGGGTACGCAAATCGTTGCGTTTGCTGCGCGCTCTGGGAGAAAGCGTTTTTCAGAGGTCGTTGCATTGTGGAGTGGTTTTAGGCATTCGTCGGCATTCAGGCTAAGATATTGCTCTGATTGAAGTTCAGCCAACAGTTCAGCTGTTGTCATGTTTGGCTGGTTGCAGTGATCTAGCAGAACTGCCAGTACACGCCACGCTGGACAAACGGCTCCAGCAAGCTTGAATGTACACTAGGCAAAACAAAACAGAAGCTTGCCTGTGGTGTTGCTTGGGCAATCATCTGGGAGTAATAGGACTATATTCAAAAATGTGGGAATCTCTGGGTTCAGCCGTCTCACTGGGAACGATGGCTCGCCTGCAGCTCGCGGGGACCTGACACGCGTCCCCTGGAATAGACGCAAACCTCAACCGACAACCCTACCCCTGAAGCAAAAAGTCTGCCTCACAGTTGATCCGCGAACTCACCTACACTCACTACTTTGAAAGTTACTTTGGCATTCGGTGGTGCGCGGGAGATCTCGAAGATTCGAAGATCAACGCTCGGCACATAGTGTCGTGCCAACTCAAGGCCTTGAAGATCACCACGCGGTACGTGGGTCTCGGGAAATTCGCGCTGATCTGCGAACATGTGCCCTCATTGTTGGGGCGGGCAAACTCAAGGACGATTGCGGGGACCCCTAGAATTGCACGTGCGCGACTTCGGGCATATGAAACGCGAGATGCATCGCATCTAGTCGCGTGGGAGTAGCCTTCTGTTGACGTGCAGTTCTTTAGACGAACGCGGAAAGATGCCGGGAGTTGTTGACAAGCTGTAGTGGAATTCAACAGTGTTTAGCCAGATGCGAGCTGAGGTTGATCTTCTCGGAAACACATCATATTGAGCCCCATGGCAGACCTAACATACTACGCTCACCTCGTCACTCCCTGCCAGCCGGAGCCCCCGCATGCCGAAGTACTTGTGGTAGGGATCACCTGCCAACGCCTGGGATCTAGGAGCACACGCAGCCTAGGGTTTCGGATGGTTCTGGGTTTGGGGGTATTGAGATCCTAGGGTTTAGTTGTTTGGGTTTTTATAGAGCGTTGTCCTAGAAGACAACTGCAGGCTTTTGTAAACTTTTCAGGGCTTTTGCTTGTAAAGTCATCAGCCCTGCTGCCAAGCCCAACCCTGGAGTCAAAAGTACCCCCTGGGCCAGCGCGGCATTTTTGACAGGAGTGGACGTGGGTAAACACGGAGCAGAAGGTGATGTTTTACAAAATGCTGCCCATCTGGAGTTCTCAGACTTTGGAGTTTGAGGTTTACGTGTCCGGGAGGGAAGGGGGGGAGGGCCCTCATCTTAAATTCGGGTCGGTTGTTGTTGGGTGGTCGTTTCTGTTATTGTTGGCGCTTTTTGTTTTTTCAACCAGGGTGTCTGGTGGAATTATGGTTCGGGGTTCACGTTGTTGTTCGGCTTTGGTGGGGAATTTTGTTGGCTTTAGGGTTCCGGGTTGCAGGATGCACTTGAGAAACGAAGGAAGGACCCCACATATACTAACATAATTAGGGTTCTTGGATTTTAGGGTCTTAGGGTCTAGGGCAGTCCAAGACATCAG
The DNA here is from genome assembly GCA_905221605.1 of Symbiodinium natans. Lineage (NCBI taxonomy): Eukaryota > Dinophyceae > Suessiales > Symbiodiniaceae > Symbiodinium > Symbiodinium natans. The sequence continues at coordinate 235,194 of CAJNDS010001114.1, read as the reverse complement.
GCACATGATTGCTGGGATGCTGTGCTTGGACTGTTGGCTGAGAGAGAGTCCTGCCGCCAGAACACCGACGCTTTTTCAGGGAGGCCCGATTTACACTTAAACAACAAGTTGCTAGCGCCTCTCCTTCCCCCGAGTTCTCGGGGCAAGGTGATTCGCTGTTTGTGCAGTTGACGCGGTTTGGACTACAGTGAAGCTCCCGCAAACTCCCAGGTACATCATCTACTACCACCACGTGCGCTTGGCAATTGAGCGCCAGCAGCAGACCCCGGCGCGATTGGTGTGAGCGTAAAGGTTGGCGGATGAGGTTTAGGGTTTATGATTTAGGGTGAATTGGGATGTTGGAGGGTTGGATACGAGGCTTTAACCCTTTGTGATTCACCCGCTGAGCAGGGCAAGTGAAACAATGGCAAGGCCGGGGGTTACGGATGTTCAGTGGTCAGGGTTTGAGGTCGGTTTTGTTGCTGTGCTACAAATCGCTTTTACTTTTAGCTTCCGAGAATGTACACTGACCTGGCGCAAGGCTTGCTCTCCCTAAGCATTGTGTGTCTTCGGTCCCGGCATTGGGAGTACGTTTGTGTCGGACCATAGCGTTTGGGCCTTCGATGCAGCTGTTGCCAAGATATTACCAAAGACTGCAATTTGAAAGCCGGCAGCCTAGATCCAAACAAGACGTCATACCAGGTACTGCATGCTGAATCCAGAGGACCTCACGACCTGTGAGGACCTTGATCAGAGGTATTCTTTCTCTTGTGTTGCTTTTCGGGAGAAGTTCACCAAAGACATTTCTATATCCCCCTTGGGATTGTTTGTTTGTATGAAACCCAAGAGGATATTAAGAACAATATTCTTATTAAGGTTCTAAGGGGAGTACAGATTTGTCGGCTGGGATATGGGCTTATCGGCGCAAACCGCTATACCAACTGTCGCATGCAGCCTGCAAAATCCTTTCTCCGTGCTTGATGCCCTTAAAGGCGCACACTTTGCAGTGCAGCTGTTGGAGGATTTTGCTAAGTATGGCGGCATTCCTTTCACGGAAGTCCTGCGCAGCTTTGCTGTGCAGGACCCCATAAATTTGTACTTCTCCCTCAAAACAGCCACTGAGCTGCACTTAGTTGAGGCGCTTTGGTTGTGTTGCGAGCAACTCCTACGAGCTTTAGGGTTTAGGGTTCAGGGATTCGGGTGCCCACACCACTCCCGACCATGGACTCAAACAAGCCTCTCCACGTTCGGAAGGACCTCCAACGCAAGCAGTCTAAGGCCTGTAAATACAGCCTGAGATAGCCGATAGCCCGTAGAATCTTCAGAGTTTTGGGGTTTTAGCGGAGTCTGAGAGCTTTTGAGTTACCTGGCTGTAAGCTCAGGAGCTGAGTCCGGAGGAACCTAACCTGGCAGCTCATTCCTTGTCGCACATGAGAATTGAATGATTGCTGTTTAGCCTTCTTAGCTCTTCCAGACAAGCCACTTGCCAGCTGGCCCTGAACCCTAAACCCTAAACCCTAAACCCCAAACCCTAAACCCTAAACCCTAAACCCTAAACCCTAAACCGGTTCCACAGGTTTTGCAAGAGGCCGTAGAGGCAAAGGACTTTGCACCCAGGGCCAGGGCCAGGAGGTCGAGGTCAGAGGCTTCAGAATCTTTTGGGTTTTTTTTTGGTTTAGGGTTCAAAGGGTTTAAAGGGTTCAAAGGGTTTAAAGGGTTCAAAGGGTTTAAAGGGTTTAAAGGGTTTAAAGGGCTTAAAGGGTTTTAAGGGTTTAAAGGAGTTAAAGGGCTTAAAGGGTTTTAAGGGTTTAAAGGGTTCAAAGGGTTTAAAGGGTTTAAAGTGTTCAAAGGGTTTAAAGGGTCTAAAGGGCTTAAAGGGTTTAAAGGGTTTTAAGGGTTTAAAGGGTTTAAAGGGTTTTAAGGGTTTAAAGGGTTTAAAGGGTTTAAAGGGTTTAAAGTGTTTAAAGGGTTTAAAGGGTTTAAAGGGTTTAAAGGGTTTAAAGGGTTTAGGGTTTAGGGGCAGGATTACGGTTGCGGATTCAGGGCGCATAGGACTTACAGAGCTCAAGCGGCCGAAGGTTCGCAACGAGATTCTGCAGACTCACCGTGCCCTGTTCGAGTTCGGCAGCTGCCTCCAGAACCTTCACGCAGTTTAGGGTTTAGGGTTTAGGGTTTAGGGTTTAGGGTTTAGGCTTTAGGCTTTAGGGTTTAGGGTTTAGGGTTTAGGGTTTAGGGTTTAGGGTTTAGGGTTGGGGTTAGGGTTTAGGAATTAGGGTTGAGGGTTTAAGGTTTAGGGTGTTTTGTTTGGCTTGGGATAACCCTAAGTCCGACAGCCTAAATCAGGGCTCAGGCGTTTAAGTTTCGAGTTTTTTCGGCTTTACGGGTCTTACGAAAATCAAGTTTTGTGGAGTGCAGGGGTTTGATGTATTATAGACGAAGTGCTTTGGCCGGCAACTCTCTATAAGACTCAGGGCATTGCCCGGGTGTTCAGGTGCGGGCTTTCGGCTGTGCGTTGTCAGAAAGCCGCTCTGCAGCGGGCAACTGTATTACTAAAGCATTCAGCAGCGCTCCTGTATGAGTTGCCGGTAGAATAGAGAAGGCTTGCGCAGTCCTGAGAGCCAATGCATATTTCCAGAAACCTAGCAGCAACCTCAGTAGCACGCCAGGCCCGCAAGCCTTGACATCATATTCATCCGCAGCAAGATCTCACCTTCGCAGCCGCTAGCTCTCCACTCCAATTCTAAGTGGTTGAGGAACAAACAGGAAAACGTCTCCCCTCAACCAGAAGCGCGCCACATGTTCGTGTTGAGTGAGGCTTCTTGTCTCTTCATGAACCCCGTATATTCTGAACGAGCACCTGCCTTGTCAAGGACAGGCACGCGCACGTTTTCCGCCACACTGGGTACGGCGACTCGAAGGCTACGGGGCGGTGTTACGGCCTATGGGGTTTAGGGTTTAGGGTTTAGGGTTTAGGGTTTAGGGTTTAGGGATGGTATCTTATGGTGCAGGGTGTTTTTGGTGGTGTTTAGGCGGCTTGTGTTTGTTCGAAGCGCTCAGGTGTTGAGCCAGGAGCCTTTGGAGTGTTCGGAGGCTTCTGGTTTCGAACAGTCTCGAACTATATGGGGGTTTCCGAAATAACCTTACTGAGGGTCCTGGTTCTCAGGGAATCCTACTATTTGGGGGGTGCGTATTAGGGCTCCCTTAATTACGTAAAACCCCCATATAGGTCTTAGTTTTGACACCGGGGCCTTGCAGGAGCCGAGCCTGGGCATCCGAAAAGAGACGCATGCTGCACAATTGACGATACATAGATAAATATGTATATATATATATACATATGTTTCATATGTATATAGATATAGATATAGATTTATATATATAGATGATACGCTTACGGCGCCGCCTACAGAGCAACCCTGTACCTTGAAACAAAGGGCAACCGGGTTCCTCCTTCTGTTAAAAGATATGATTACCCTAAACCCTAAACCCTAAACCTTAAACCCTAAACCCTAAACCTTAAACCCTAAACCTTAAACCCTAAACCCAAAACCTTAAACCCTAAACCCTAAACCCTAAGCCGTACTTTGAGTGTGGTTGGATGTCTCGGTCTTCACGGCTTCAACTTGTTCTGCGAGGCCGAGAGGCAAGTCCAAAGGGTCCATGTACCTATGTGAAATGGGGTTTCGGGTTTAGGGTTTAAGGTTTAGGGTTTAGGGTTTAGGGTTTAGGGCCTTGAAGGGGTCCCTATAGAGTAGCTTTCGGGCCCAACTATATACTATATAGGTGCAGGGACCCTTATACAGAAGGATCTCGTGTAGATACGACCCTCCCCCCCCCTCTCAGCTCCTCATGATGCCCAGCAGGCCCCTTGCCGCCAAAGCACGAGGCAAGGGAACTGTGCTGTTTGTTGTGCGGGAGCTGGGGGTTTTCTAGTTACCGCCCCGGATTCCTAAAAGAAAGCCCCTGAGGCCTTGAAGCTCTTAAGCCGCTGCTACAAAGTCGGATCCTTTGGAAAGCTCACATTGAGACAACCCCGCAGCAGCCAAAAAGACGTTGGAGCCTAAGAGCCCCGCCAAAAGCCTCACAAGTCCTACAGTCCTGCAACCCTAAACCCTAAACCCTAAACCCTAAAACTGCACAAGGTCACACGTTCCCCGGCCCCCTGGTTTCAGGGCTCAGGGTTAGGGCTTCAGGCTTTTGAGGTGCAGGGTTCGGCTATGGGCTGGTTTGAAGGCTTAGGGATTGAGGGTTTTCGGGCTTACCGTTATAAGGCTTAGGGTTTTAGAGTGTATGGGGCTTGGGGTGCTAGGCTTCGGGCATTAGGATTTTAGGGTGAGGCTGAAACCCTAAGACCCCAAGTGTTGAGGGGCCTACAAGATGCCAGACCCTCAGACCGGCACCCCCCCATACCATGGGACCGTCGCCAGAGGCGTGCCCACACATACCAGCATGGGATATTTTACCCTACAACCCCTTAAAGAAGGCCCTTTTTTGGGTGGATTATGGGGATGAAAGGCCCGAAGAGCCCATCCTGGTAAGCCCCCACACTCCACGAAACCAGGCGTCGTGGGCATCCTCTTCCGGCGTGCCGTGCACATCCTGGGCACCGGGCAGCTGGCACTGACTTTGCCGTTAAATCTTCTGAGGTGTTTCCGTGACTTTAGAAAATAATAATAATACTAATAACAGGATAATTAATGAGATCAATAAGAAGAATAATAAGAATGATGATATAAATATGGGTTAAGAAAGCTGGTGTGTGTTTGCTGTTGATGGAACATTAGGCAGACTCGGGCAGGAAGAGCGTACTTGCTGTAGCGGGCCGATGATGTTGTCGAGTCCACGTCTGCAGAAGCCTGATGATGTAATTCTCTGGTCGAACGTCACTGATTCACAAGGACATGTCAATGTGTGCAGATCATGCGTGGCTTGCTACATGTTTTAGCATGTTTGCCTCCCGCTTCAGGGTTGAGGTTTTAGGGTTTATTGGAGCGAGTTGAGCCTGAGGGAAGGTTCCGGGTCCCGGGAAGTGCCCACCTTGCTCGAGGCAAATCCAGCGGCGCGTGCACAAAGCCGTCCTGGGGCTGTTGCGTTCCTGGACCTTCTTACCCTACTGAGGCTGAAACTCTAAGCCTGATGTCAAGAAGCCTATACACCGTAAACCGACTCCCATGGTTGCAACCAAATCTAAAGTTGTTTCGAGGCACTGCACCCTTGAAGATTTTGAAAGTGAAACTATACCCCATAAACAAGGCACATGTTCCTTTGTTTTGAACTGGCTGCTTGGGTAAGGTATAGTGAGGCTGCGCCGCAGCATTGCGTGTCATCAGGGCCAAGAAGAGGCTGTGTTTTGGCTTCGCCTGCGCGCTTTCTAGGGCCCAGGACCCCTTCCTACGCTCTGAATCGATATCCCTGAATCGTGCTTTCTCAGGGTTTCAGCTGCCGACTTTTTCAGCGCATGCCGTATATGAAGCTGCCCACAAGACCTTGTGGCCTTTCCATCCTGAACCTAAAAGCCTCACATCGCATCGACGCCCCAAAGCCCTGAGCCTTGAAACCCTTCTGATGGCTGCCATAAGCACCCTAAACCCTAAACCCTAAACCCTAAACCCTAAACCCTAAACGCGCGGATTGCTGAGGCTCCGGTTGGAATCACCGCTTCGAGCTGATCCTGGTCGCTCGTCAGCATGGGCCAGCAAAAGACATCAGCCTCATAAAGGGTGCCATAGTAGGGTTTAGGGTTTAGGGTTTAGGGTTTAGGGTTTATAGCGTTAAGGGTTTTTAGGGGCTTGTCATGGCCACGTTGGCGTGCCTCAACATACCCAAACATGTCAAACCGTTCACAGAATAGTGCCGGAAATTCAGTTCACGCTTGTGGCACAAGCTGCGCGCATGATTGGGCGATATTTGGTTGCATGAGTTCGTAAGCATGTGTGTGATGTTTGGGATGTTTTTTGTGTAGCCGTTAGTGACGGGTGTTGTTGTGCTTACGGTATGCTTGCATGTCCGGTGGTTTCATTTGGGGGCTTATATTGACTCGGGAGAAAAAGGAATTTCACTTCTTTTTTTTTTGGGGGGGGGGGAGGGGGGGCGGGGTGGGTGGGGGGGGTGAGGGTGGCGACTCTGACACCAACGCACTGCTGCCCGTCGAACGCTGTCAGTTGATTAAAAAACACTAAACCCTAAGCCCTAAACCCTAAACCCTAAACCCTAAACCCTAAACCCTAAACCCTAAACCCTAAACCCTAAACCCTAAACCCTAAACCCTAAACCCTAACGTTTGACAAGCACTGAGGTCAGCCTGGTGCTTGGTGCAGGCCAGCCCCTGATGCATGCGCTCACAGCCTGGAGCCCGGACAGGGGAGCTGGGGACCAGGGTTTGGGGTTTAGGGTTTTAGGGGTTTTAGGGTTTTTGGGGTTTTAGGGTTTAGGGTTTAGGGTTTAGGGTTTTAGGGTTTTAGGGTTTTAGGGTTTTATGCAAGATGTCATCGGACGTCCCATGCGAGAAGAACGCAAGAGATCCTTAGCGAAGAAGTGAATTATCAATTGACTGCAGAAAACTAAGAGATCACCGCCTTCGCTGCCTGTGGCGTTGGCAGTATATATTCCACACAACTTGTGGATCCACAACTGGCAAAGGGCAACTTGAAAGACATTAGCTGGAGGCGAGTACGGCCGTTTAACGACTAAGTCGTACTTGTCACTCCCGATAACAGACTTCAGCCGGATAGCCTGTGCATCTATCGTCATTGGACAGATATAAAGAGCCGGCACTCGTCTTGAAAGACCTATGATACTTAAGGCTTTTTCCTGTACAATGCTATGCTCAGCTTGCGTGCGCTTGAACAGTTCTTTAATCCCATGCAGAAAGACGGTTACCTGCTTCCCGAGCGCAGGCCGACAAAGCTTGAGAGCTGGGTATTCCGATTCATGAACCCACGAAGACGGGATGATATTTCGATAGCGTAGAGGCAATGTCGAAGACTCCATCTTAGCTGTGTTGGCTGGTGCGATCCAGCCGGTTTGCGCCACAGATTCGAGATATATTCAGGGATTTGGGCGGCGTGCAAGTACAGACGTGTGTCCAACCTTTGCTGGAGTTCGACGATTGCTTGATGGGCCCGCGTTTTCTGTGGGTACTGCAGAAGTTTTTCTTGTCTCAGTCATGGAAGCAAACACAGTCGCCTGTGTCAGTGCTGGAAGTTTTAGGGTTTTAGGGTTTTAGGGTTTTAGGGTTTAGGGTTTAGGGTTTTAGAGCACCTAGAGGACATGAAAAAGCCATGTAAAGCGAACAGGGCCTAACAGAGACTTTCCCTGAATGAACACACCTCTTGAGGTTTCACTCTGCCAAAAGCGGTTGCGCCAGGAAGCTCGGGCTTTGGGGATTGAAGAGGGGGTCGTGCAATCTGTTTCCGGTTGCCAGGAAGCCCGGCATCCCTGTTGGGCTGTACTTGAGCAGTTGGGATGTGCGAAACATGTCGCGCTTCCTGGCAACCGAGGAGCCGCGCCATTTTGTTCCTGCGCCAGTTGGTTGCTAAGAGTCTCTGAGTAGGGCTCCGCGGGCTTTTGCGGGCTTGAAATAGAATTTCCTAAACCCCTACACCCCAAAAAATCGTGGCTTCCTGAGATTCCCCCCAGAAACGGGACCACGAAGTGAAAGCCTCTGAAAGCTCCGCAGGCCCTCATCTCCGAAAGCTCCCTCAAGGGCGGAGGCCCGAAAAGTCTCGAGGTTTAGGGTTCAGGGTTTAGGGTTTAGGGTTTAGGGTTTAGGGTTTAGGGTTGAGCTCACGCCATCTCCTTGAGGCCACTGGTGTGTCCACGGGGGCAGCCAGTAGCTGGACCCTCATCTTGGAGCAGCGGCCCAGCTTGAGGAATGTCTAAAGAAGCAACAAGTGGGGTTTAGGGTTTAGGGCTGAGGGCTTAGGGCTGAGGGCTGAGGGCTGAGGGCTTAGGGCGTAGGGTTTAGGGTTTAGGGTTTAGGGTTTAGGGTTTAGGGTTTAGGGTTTAGGGTTTAGGGTTTAGGGTTTAGGGTTTAGGGTTTAGGGTTTAGGGGGGGCAGGGTTTAGGGGGGGGCAGGGTTTCCGAAATTTCGGGGTACCTTTATGGGGATCCTCATGATGATAACAAAAAATCTCAAGTGGTTCTGGGCCCCTTCAACCCCAAAGCCTGATAAGCCTTTGGAAGCTCAAGGCTAGCCGTGAAAGCACCCTCAGCCCCCCCCCAAAACTCGTAAACCCTCAATTTGGTTTAGGGCCAAGGGTTTGGGGTTTCTGAGTGTTTCTTTGTAACCCTAAACCCTAACCCTAAGGCCCCATCCTGTGTGCACAGCTCCTGGCATCTGAAGGTTCATGCGAAACATGTTCGTCCACGTCGGCTGCCCGATTCTCTCCTCCCCACTTCTCATGGCAATGCCGGCTGCTGAGAGAGAAGCGCGGATTCCTTCCTTCCCCCCTTCCCCCCCCCCACCTCCCGTCTGTAGGAGTGAGTTGAGCGTTTGGATTTTCGGAGTCAGGGTTTGCATTCTTGACTTAGTTTTTAGAGCGGGAGGGTTTTCGGGTTCAGTTCAGTGTATCGGATTCAGGTTAGTATTGGTAAGTGCGTACAAGGATCTTCTGCAGAGGGTTCGAGACCTCCAATACTCAATGGCCCCATGAAAACCAGCTTTGGGCAGTGTTGAACAGCACCTCTTGTCGATAAAGGCCAAATGTGCATTGGGTTATGGCCTCCCTAACGAGGATGACGCTTAGCCTGTCATTCGCGAGCCGTGTCAAGAAATCCTAAACCCTCAACCCTAAACCCTATAATAGCAGGAGGAAGGTAGCGACTGGTCCCTAGCGTCTTGACACCTCATGCGAGGACAACCGGTCACTCTCCCTAAGCCACACGCACACCGGAGCAACAGAAAACTGAAACTCTGCAAAGCCTGTCTTTCGACACTGCTAGGGGCTGAGATTTGTTTGCAGCCCTGGATATGGGTTGTGTGCGACAAGCCCCAACGACGAAGCCGCCAGGCAAGAACACAACAGAGAAACCTCACCTTGAGCCGCGGGGTTCTTTGAGGCCACTGAAGCCCCTGCCCCCCCCTCGGTGTGGGAGCGCCTCGAAGAATTCAGCTGCCTGTAAGCTTTGCATCTGGAACTTTGCAGAGCTTTGGGGGGGGGCTCTTTGTGTTTTCCTGGAGGGGGGGGGGGGGGGTCGACTGAAGGCTGCTTCGCTGGTCGATGAACAAGATCGTCCTGACGGCCACTTGGGCTTCGGAGTTTTTTGCTTTAACCCACAGCTTCACACCTAAATACCCAACTGTGCTAGGTGCCAAGGCTGATCTTGAGGCTTCGCGCCAAATGAGGCCTCTACAGACCCCAGACCCCGAAAGGGGTCGCATTTTGTACCCCAAACTCCGCATCCCTGACGCCTGCACCAGTCCCAGACCTTCTGGACTTAGAAAAACGGAGCCCTGGCCCGCCTAGCCCCGCAGGACTTCTTCATCGACAACGCGGTGCAGCCCCTTTGGGAGCTGGCCAAGAAAGCCCTGGGGCTCCTTGGGCTTTACAACCTGGCTTCAGGGGCTGGGAGGGCTCAAGCTTCTCATCCCGTGTTCCTTAAAAGTGACTCCTCCGCCAAAAAAAACCCAAAAGAGGTACCTAATGACAGAGGCTTGGACAGGCCCACATAAGTAGAATAGACTGATCATGTAGCTTTTGTTGGTGCCGTTCAGCATTAGGGTGAATTTAGACCTGAGGGTTCGGAGATGTCGTGGGTTTGGGGGTTGGGGTTGCCGAGTACGAAGGTTGTGGTGTGGGGAGATCTCTCCAGGGATGATCTGCGTCATGAAGGACTTCTCTCCGGGACACACAAAGCCTGGGAATGTTTGAGTAAGTTCAGGTCGGTCACACGAATTTAGTTCGGGCACGGGTTGTTTGGTTAAGGGTTCTGATTCTGGTGAAGGAGTAGGAACGGATGATGTTGGAGTAGGTCTCAGTCCCCCAGAATCCCTCGAGACTCTCATCCCCAAGACGCTACCAAAGCCCTATTCCGTAGGCACGTCGTGCGCAGCCGGGATTCTCGGTTCCTGAGGCCAATGGGTTCGCTCCTGAAGATCAACCAGGCCGGTCTGCTTCTAGAACCCTCAGCGATTCCCGTTAAGCCGTTCAACCCTGTAAACTCCAACTCCTGCAAGCCCTGACGAGCCAAAGCCGCAAGATTGACCCGAGAAGTCACAGCCATTGCGTGCAGCCGTCCACCCCCCCATGAACCATGAACGCAGAGTATTGAGAAGTTGGCGGGCGCAGAGCCATAGCTTTACAGTCTAAGTCTACCAGATAGGGTTTAAGGTTTGTTCTTCCTGGGACTGGGTAAGCTCAATAGGCACCCGGCCTGCGGACGCGCTAGTTATCCTGAAAGTATGCAGCTCTCAACTCTATAAGCCCCTACAGTTTAGGGTTTAGGGTATCCCTTAACTCGTCCTCCTGTTGTTCGGGGTAGTGTCGGGTGCTGTAAGGGTTAGGATGTAGACTCGGGAGACGCATGACGAAAATGTTGGGCTCCTTCCCACTGGTACAAGCTGAAGCACAACGGACATGTAGCCCCAAGCCCAAGCAAATGCAAGCGTGGCAAGCCGCCTTGAGAAGTTGGATCTGGGTCTGACGCCTGACTCCACGAAGCCCAATAACCCTAAAAACCCCAAAAGCCCTAAAAGCCCTAAAACCCCGAAAAACCCTCCTCTCAGGAAGTCTTCCACACCTCGGTCGATTTGTTGAAGGCCATGCTCCGGTCCGTGCGCTCGCGCCGTGGCCGCACTGACAGTTACAGGCAGGGGGTAGGTTTGAACCTTATTATTTCTATTCTTATTCTTACTATTCTTATTACCATTACTATTAATATTCTTATTATTAGTAGTAGTATTATTACTGTTACGATTATTGCCCTTAATCCCCTATGTAATCCTTATACAGCCACAAAAGTTGCAATTTTACAGGACCCCCAAACCTACCCCAGCTCCCAGCTCAGGGAGCTTAGGGGACTGGTAGGGATACATTTGATACAGTGATTTGTTGGAGGTTGACAGCATTGAGTTTAGGGTCTGGCGGCTTTGGGGCTTAGGATCTGTATCTTTAGAGGTCTATCTCTTGTCAATCTGTTCTGTCAGTCTGCCTCTGAGCCTGTCCCTGTCCTCTATGCTTATCTTTGCCTCTCAATCTCTCTGTCTTTCTCTCTCTCTCTCTCTCTCTCTCTCTCTCTCTCTCTCTCTGTCTCTCTCTCTCTCTCTCTCTCTCTCTACCTCTGGTTGTCGACGAGCTTCTGAAACCTCTCGGGCAAAAAAGGCTCAGTCAAACTCCCAAGGTCTTGACGCCTTTGAACCCTTTAAGCTTCTTCAGCCTCTTCTTCGTGAATAGAAGGGTGAAACCCTAGAGCCCTCCACCAAGTTTATGGCCGTGAGCTGGGTTACCGTGGCCCTTTGCCAACAGTGGTGTGAAGGTCTTGCAGTGAGTGAAACTTTCGGTGTTTTCCCTACACCTGCCGACTCAGGAGGCAAGAGGCTGCTGGAGCAAACGCGACCTCACCGGACAGGCGCACCGACTCGCCACACGGGTTGAAACGCACCGCAGCTGTGGCTTGGGGGACTGGGCGTTGAAGTGATTCCTGAGGACATCAGCCTTCTTCTGCATCCAAGCACCAGCACTCACATATATACAGGTGTGAGACGTGACGCTTTGCTGGCGCGGTGGGGTTGGGGCGGTTGGGGTTCGGGGCGGAGCTTGCCCCTGCCAAAACCAACCCTCAACCGAAGAAGATCAAGGAATGGAGGAGGATAGCTGCAAGGTGCCTTCCTTCTCAAGGCAACCTGAGGCTGCTTCTGCTTTCCTTCAGCAGGCGTCACCTTGCCAGCTTGCTCGCTGGAGCGGACCTTGAGTCTAAACGCCCTCAACCCTAAACCCTACACCCTAAACCCTAAACCCTAAACCACGTAAGCCCGAGAGATTGATGGCCGGCCGAAGGCGATCCTGGGTGGAAGCCGCCCGTGAGTTCCACGCGACAGCCGCAGCCGATGTCCTGCGCCTCGGAGTCATCTCGGGGTCGCAATAATTACTAATACTGGGTAGCCCGGTGGTACCCTTTTCCCTTTTTTTGGTTCAAGGTTCCCTTATAGAATAACTAACCCAAAAAGGGTGCCCTTGTTAGAAGATGGTCACTGGGCTACCAAGAATAGTATTCCCTTATGGCCCCTTTGTTGTTATACTGGAATTACCCCCCAAAACCCCTATTCTAATTATTCAGGCCCCTATAGTAACTCCGTGTGGGGCGTAGGATCTGGCTTACTGGGTATGGATCCTCTGTATGTTGCCTTGTTGGGGCTTAAGCGGAAGCTATTCAGGAATATCTTTTCGGAGGGTTAACGGGCCATCCTGGCTTAGTAGCCTTGGCCCAAGTTGCTTCAAATGCTGACACAGAAGCCCAACAACCCCAAACTCAGCATCGCGGATCGTTTGCGGGTCGGCCGGTTGGGCGGCCAGGTGAAGCTGTTACCCTGACAGAAAGTGTAGAACGGTGACAACAACTACAGAACAGTGACAAAAACAATCATTCGATCACGCTTCCAACCTCAACAGTTTGCTTGAGGCCTCCTCAGGCCGCTTAGGTGCAGTGGCCTAAGACCTCCTAAGAGGCACATCTCAGGGAGCTGGCTCAAGGCCTCTGCCGGCCGCTTAGGTTCACTGGCCTTAGATCCCGAGGGCCTAGGTTGCATGCCGAAGCGAGCATGCGCGCAGGCTCGGCACTACTTGCTTACATTCAATTTGAGCTGAGCTCCATTCTGAGCCGAGCTTCCTTCGATCATGACCGCAAGGTGATGGACCTGGATGCTGAGCCTTCGCCGAAGCGAACATGCACAGAGGCTCAGCACAATCCCTGTGTCCGTGTGGCGCCTAAGTTTGTTATGTTTGTCATGGCTCTCTCCAGGTGATGGACCTGGATGCTGAGCCCTTCCCGAAGCGAACATCCACAGAGGCTCAGCACAGTCCCTGTGTCCAATAGGTGCCTAAATTTGTTATGTTTGTCATGGCTCTCTCCAGGTGATGGACCTGGATGCTGAGCCCTTGCCGAAGCGAACATCCACACAGGCTCAGCACAATCCCTGGTGCCTAAATTTGTTATGTTGGCTTTATCCAGGTGATCGACCTGGATCCGAAGGCCTTTTGAGTTAAAATTGAGGTTTTCTGGGCCTGGGAGGGTCCTGCGGGCCCGTTTGAGTTAAAATCGAGGTTTGCTGGGCATTCAGAGCCTGAATTTGACTCGGGGCTGCAGAAGTTTTCTGGGCCCCAGCTCAAGCGGCTAGGGGAGCTGCTCGGAGGGCCGCATGGGAGGGTCCTGCAAGCCCGTTTGAGTTAAAATCGAGGTTTTCTGGGCCTTTAGAGACTGAATGTGACTCGGGGGAGCGGCTGGGAGCTGAGGGCCGTGTGGGAGGGTTCTGGGGGCCTGTTTGAGTCAAAATTGAGGTTTTCTGGACCCCAAAACCTGAATTTGACTCAAACACGGCTGGTCCTGGTTGCCCATTTGACGGTATGCTGGCCCCAAAGCCTCATGTGCACTCAGGAGCTGCTCGGAGGGTCCTGGAGCCAAACCAACTGAGGGCGCTGCGAGGCTGCTTGAGGGAAAACCGAGGTTTTCTGGGCCGCAAAGCTTGAATTTTGACTCAAACGGCTGGGGGTGCCCGTTTGAGAAAAAATCGAGGTTTCTGGGCCCCAAAGCCTGATTGATGTGGACTCAAACGGCTGGGGGAGCTGCTGGGCCCCAAAGCCTCACTCAAACGGCGGGGGAGCTGCTCGGAGGGGTCCGTCCTTGTTCGTGTCTCTCTGTGTCTTTCTGCTGCAAACTAAACGAATGCTGCAAGGCTCCCTTGAGTGGATCTACCAGATCGCCAACAACGGAGGCTTTTTCGACGCAGCGGGATTTGCTTTCAGGCATTTTATCTGCTTTGTTTGCAGGTTACGTCTCTGGCCCCTGACACCTCGAGCATGTCCTCGGAGGAGAATTTCACCGAGGCCACATTCTTGAGTTGACTGCCCAGACTTTGTCTTGTGTGCATCTTTGCTAGGCTTGGTGTGAAGAAGACGTTCGCAAGATGCCTGCAGATGGGAGGTGTTTGTGGTCGTCACTTTACGTTGCTCTTCACCCTGGGCTTGAGCCAGAGCCGAGCAAGGTCAAGCAGTGGGCAGCAAGTTTGATGCTGCCCGCTGTGTCTTCGGATAGGGCCCAACGGGGTGTATGTGCCGAGCAGGAGGACCTTCAGGCTGCTTCGTCCGTTTTGGGTGCCGACGTCCATGTGTACACTGGGCAGCTGGGCTTGGGTCCTGTTGCGCCCGCTCTCTCGTTGCGCTGTCGCAACGAGCAGCGCGCAGGGCCTATCAGTTTACGACTCTCACAAGTTGCTGACGGTGCTGGTGTACTGCATCCTCACTTCGACCTCCTGCAGCGCTTGCAGCACGCAGCAGTGGTGGGGAAGGTGCCACCGACTCCGGCGAGCTGGTTGGGAAGCGGGCACGTAGGCCCATATAAAAGCAGATGCAACATTGGGTCTTGTCCTAGCGAGCAGTTTGCGCTGGGAGGTCTGCTGTCTAGCAGTTGTTTGCCAGGCTCTCTTGAAGTCTGCGACAAGGGCCTGGAGTGTTTTCCTGAGGCTTGGCTCTGCAATTTGGGATCCTTTAAGGGCACATCTGCTTTCTGAGTCCAGTCGGTCTGTCTTGTACGACCGACTGGACTCAGGGTTGGCCCGCCAGCATCGACGCAGGCATTGGACGAAACTCCGAAGGCCCTGGACTGCTCTGGGGCTGAGGCCTGTTGTCACACGCAGAGGTTTGTCTGAAGTTCTTCTGGGCAATATCGCAAAAATTTGCCCCCCTGGATCAGCCCGCCAGCATCGATGCAGGCATTGCGCAAAGTTGAGAAGCTCCCTAAGGCCATCTTGTCAGGATTGTCGCCTGCTCTACAAAGTTCATGCCCCCAACTCGAACTCGACATGTGTTTTCTGCTTAGGTGCTTTTGGGTAAAGTTGAAAGTTTTTTTCAGAGCTGACTAGGTGGGTTGGGGATGCTTGGGGTTTAAGGGTCAGCGCGCAGCATCGACGCAGGCATCGAACCAAGTTGAGAAGGTCCTGGACGCCCAGCTGGGTGAGGCAATCCCGTGAGGAGTGACATGAATTACCGGGGTTGTAAGGTTTGGGGGCTTAGGTGTGTGTTTCCGGGGTTTAGAGTTTAGGCGCTTACGGGTTTCAGGGCTGACGGGTTTAGGGTTTAGACTAGAATTTGGGGCCTAATCCACAACCCAAAGCCAGAAACCGTCGGATGCACTATTTGATGAGGCTTTGGCCATGGAGGCACGGGCAGACTCCTTTCTCCGCTTCAGGGCTCGGTTAAACGTTGTTTTTGGCGGGCTCAGGAGGACAAAGTGGTGCAGTGGTGTTTCGAGGCTGAAGCTCGAGGAGATTCACACGGTTTGCAAAGTGTGCTGGCTTTGTTTTGGGGACTCAGTACTGCATGGCCGCAAGAAGCAGAGGTCTCAAGTCTGAAGTCATTATTTTGCAGCGTGCCCTCAACCGCGAACTGGACAAGTGGTTTTGTGCATCTGTTAGGGTTTGGGGTTGAGGGTTTCGCAGCATCTGGAATTTGGAGTGTGCAGTGGCCTCTCAGTCCCACTGTGTCTGGCAGACCTTTCATGTCGGAGGTCTTCGACCGGCTGTGGTTCAAGCCCGGATGCATTCTTTAGTTTTTAATGTTGTTTTACGCTACCTCGCCATGCAAGTAGTTCATGTCCTTTCTGATGACGACGCCGTGGTTCCTGTTTCGGGAGCAGAAGCTTCACCATCTAAATCACGGAGGAAAATGCAATTTGAGAGGTTGGATGAAGTCAGTTTTGGGACTGAAGCCTTCAGTGCGAAGCTCCGGACTCGACCGGCGCAGGAGCTGGTGCGTGATGCTGGCAGGCGGTGGGCGGCGGCGCAAGAGCCCGCTCATAAGCTTGGCGAGTTCAGCACCCCGAGACAATCTGCTGATGATTATTGGATCACCACGGCCAAGTGCTTCAAGCACACAGATTGTCGCAGCGGGAACGGAAAGGTATTTCAGTTCCGAGGGTGTTGGGGACAAACAGGAGGAGTCTTTATGCTTCAAGTTGCATCGTGCGGCGACTGTTCCGGAGGAGACCGTGTGGCCAGGGTGGCGCAGAAACATACTGACAATGAGATTTCGGTTGAGAAGCGAATGTTAGTACTTGCCGCGCGCGCAGACTTGCTCCAGACGGGTCGCAAAGCCACCCCGTCAGCAGTGAAGATTAGACTCCAGGATGATACCATCTCCAAGGAGAAAGTCCGCCTGATTCTCCGACATTGCAGGCAGTCGCTCGGTCAGGAGACGCGTGCTTTCCGGGAGAGTCAAGTCCTTTTTGAGCAACATGTTTCGACGATAGACTCCAGCCTGGTCCTTGTGCACGAGATCCAAACAGCCCCTGTTTTCCAATGGGTCGCGCTTCTTCCTGCTTTCTTGAGCCGCCTGGCAGCGCTGCAGCCGAGCAGATGGTTCTGCACTGGTGACTTCACTTTCCGGTTGGAGCACATGGGCTATGCCTATGGGGTCTTGAGAAGCTTGGCCGCTTGATGTAGGGTTTGGCCATGGACCATTGGCCATGATGGCCGATGTCGCCAGATAAAAACATGGACTGTGTTGGAGTCCACATGATAGCAGAGAGCAGGTTCAAGACCGTCGTGTAGGCTTTCGGTTCAGGGCTCGGAACCTGTCCCGTAGCCCATGGACGCACTGCCCAGGTGCCATGATGTACCGCCGTTTGGCTGGCGAGTGGCTCCGAACCTTTTGGCCATTGTTAGTAATGGCAAGCCCCAAGGAAGACAAGAGTATATATGCCAAAGGCTGGCAAGCCTTGCAAGCAGGCTTGGACCAATACGGCCTGCCACCTCCTCTGCAACTCCATCTGGATTGGTTTAGTGGATCAGCATCGACTGGGAAGGCTGCTTTTCCGAAATGCTTGCTCCGACGCAGCCTAATGCACATGAGGCGCAATCTTCTTGGCAACCAAAAGAAAGGTACCCGACCACCGGTGCCCAAGGCAAAGGCCAAAGCAAAGGCCAAGGCAAAGGCCGTTCCAGGGCCGAGACGGTGGGCACGTCGGGCTCGCCCTGTAGCAGAGGAGGCGCCCGCGCCTCACTTACAGAGCCGCTCCATTTGGGCGGTCTTGAACCTTCTGTCTGCTATCATGTGGACTCCGACACAGTCCATGTTTCATCTGGCGATGTCGGCCGTCATGGACCGTATCGAGCGGGTATGGCAGGAGCGCAAATGGGCGGCCTACTTTCGCTCCAGATACCTGAGCTCTTTGCGGCAGAGTGCAGCCGTGTATGGGGTCGAGGAGGCAGGGTGTTGGGCTCCTGACTCCCGAACGCATGCCCCAGATAGACCTGACATTGAGTGGCAATTGAGGGCTTGGGGCTTGCCGCTGCCAGGTCCTGCACGCCGAGTGGTGGTCCGGATCGGGAAGTTGTATCATCGACTGGGGTGCATCTGCTCCTTCATCACAACAAGTTGCGGAAATGTCAAACGCGAAGATGAAGAAGGATTTGCGTGCGTCAGGACCACTGACCACACACAGCGCTGTACTCACTTCTCTGGAGCAATCAGTACGCTCGTGGACCGCGCCGTTGCTAGACGCAGACGCTTCTACGCGCGGCCCGCTCACGCTCTTGGGCCCCAGTGAGGGGATTAGTGCCGCTTCTCCATTAAGCCCCGACGACTGGATGCTGCACACTGGCAAGAAGGTCAGAATAAGACCGTACAGTGACGAGACCGTGCAGTTTGCGTCTATTCCGGAGATCTTGAACAAGATGCGTTTGCGCAAGCCGTGCTTCGACGAAATCGTCACCAGCAAAAAGAACAGGTTTATGGCAATGCATGTCGGTATGCCCAGACCCGTGGTTCCTGGCACGTGCCAGAACATGTTTGACCAGTTGAAGTGTCGTAATGTGCATAGCTTGAAGCGCTTGATGCTCGCTGCCGGCACCCTCCAAGAGACTGAGCCTGATGTGGTCAGATTCGACAAGGACAAGTTCAAGAAGGAGTGGATTGACATGTGCCTCGTTTGGTGCAAAGACGGGGGGCAGGAGGTGCGGTGCACGTGTTGGCACTGGAGTTGGAAGTCGCATTGTACTCACATGTACGTGGCGCAGGAAAGATGGGGAATCCGAAAGCATGTCAAAGCCGACATCCCTGTGGTCTCTGGCAATGAGAACGCCAGAAGGGGATCCTCGGAAGAAGCTGAGGCTCCGCGCCGCGTCAAGCGCAGACGTCAGAAGTGAGTGCGGGTGTGTTTCTTGTGTGTCGCTGACTTTTTGCGGCAGGGGCTGCCGGAAACCCGGCGGTGACTGCCGCAAGCAATCATGTCCATCTTCACATAGCCTCTTGCGTCCTTGTTGCATTTTGAGGCCTTTGCTATGCAGCCTTGGCCTAGCGACGTGCCACGTGCGTGTACAGATGTCGGAAGTCAGCCCGGGTCTTTGTTCCTCTTCTTGCAGGCCTGCCCTAAGCCCGATACCCTGATCCCTAAACCCTGAACCACTCCAACTCGGACCATGTTGCCCGGACATTTTCGGCAAGGACTGCCAGAAACATGGCGAGGGCTGACCGCGACAAATGAAGTCGGGAGGGTTTACCGGGCTGTGGGAGGGAGGGAGTTATTGGGTAGGGGAAGTCGGCAGGGTTTGGGGGGTTTAGGGCATTAGGTTAGCCCGTTTGGGATTCAGGGTTTCGGGTCACAGCCCGCCAGCATCGACGCAGGCGCTGAACGAAGTTCCGAAACTCCCGGACTTGCGCCAGGGTCAGGCCATCTCGTTTCTGTTTTGTGCGCAGCGTAGGAGAGTTCGCAATCCCCAATTGCCCATGTGGTTTGTGCTTGCGTAGAGCTGACTAGGTGTTTTGGGGTTTAGGGGTTAAGGGGTTCAGGTTCAGGGTCAGCCCGCCAGCATCGACGCAGGTATCGAGCGAAGTTGACAAGCTCACGCACCTCCCGGAGGTTGGCGTTTAGTTGGAGGTTCATGGGTCCTGTTTCCCCTAAGTGTAACTTAGGAAACTTAGGAGGCTTATAAGTGCAGTTATAGTTTGAACCTCCAATTTGGGTTTAGGGGTTCGGTTCAGCCTGTTTAGGGCTTGGGCAAGGTGCTGTGAGGTTGAGGGTTTCGGGTCAGCCCGCGGCATCGACGCAGGCGCCGAACGAAGGTCACAAGCTCCCGGACTTGTGCCAGGGTGAGGCCATCTCGTTTTTGTCACAGTCCCCAACTGCCCATGTGGTTTGTAGGGGTCTAGGGGTTTCGCAGGCATCGAACGAGGTTGACAAGCTCCCGCAAATCCCGGACTTGCGCCAGGGTCAGGCCATCTCGTTTTCTTTGTTTGCGCAGCATAGGAGAGTTCACAATCCCCAACTGCCCACGTGGTAGGTGGTTCAGGGTAAGTGCAGTTATATTTTGACTTAAAAGTGCCCTGAACCTCCAATTTGGGCTAGGGTTTTGGGCAAGGTGCTATGGGGTTGAGGGTTTCGGGGTCAGGCCATCTCGTTTTTTGTTTTTGCGCAACATAGGAAAGTTCACAGTCCAACTGCCCATGTGGTTTGTGCTTGCGTAGGGCTGACTAGGTGGTTCAGGGTCAGCCCGCCAGCATCGACGCAGGCATCGAACGAAGTAAACAAGCTCCCAGACTTCCATGATGGTCAGGCCACAGCTGGAGAGTTCAGAATCCCAATGCGGTTAGTGCTGGGTGGTTTGGGGGTCAGGGTTTAGGGTCTCGGTTCAGCCGCAAGCATCGACGTAGGCGTCGGTCAAACTTGAGAAGGAGAAGGTCCTTGCCCACAGCTTGCGCAGAGAGCTGGAAGTGCTGGCGGGGCACTCACCATTTTTTGTGCTCGAAGAAATTGGCACAAAGTTCTAAGTCTGAGGCTGATGAAGCTGTGGTGCAGCACTTGGAGCAGGCGCGTGCAGGTTCTAAAAGTAGACCTGGCGTGCAACCCAGCCTGGACGGGCCCAGGTTGCATCTGCGCCAGCAGAGGATGACGACGACGAAAGCTGCAAGGAAGAGGACGAGGCTTCACTGACGTAGACCCCCACCCCACTAAACTCGACGCAAAACTATTTTGCAGGATTCTGATGCCCAGGAAGACGCGCCTGAGGCTTCTCAGGAGTTTCCTATGAGGCGCGCTCGCAACGCTTTTCACATCTTCTACGAGCAGTGGAAGACGCAGGAGGCACCAGGCAAGGACCGCTTCAAGCGAGGCTCCGACATGCTCCGACGCCTGGAAGGCCTTGTCGCTTGAGAAGAAAGCGCCTTTCCAGCAGTTGGCACAGTCCGAGAGGGACGCTCTCCAGAAGGCGCAGGAGGAGTTCCTTGTTTCTCAACAACTGCAGCGCGAATGGCAAGAATGCGGTGTGGGGACGGTGGAGTTCGCTTCCGCGGCCCTCGGCGTCAAAGGCGAGGTCCAAGAAGTCAAGGTGCTGGAGGAAGCTGGCGGTGGGGACCCGGGGTGCCCTCAGCACTGCGGTAACTGTGCGGTGGTGTACTTGCCGAAGGTCAGCCTGCCTCGATGCCAAAAGTGCCGAAAGTCGGTAAGGCTTCTTGAGCCGTCCGGCGAATCAAATGCGTGGCGTGTGCCAAGGCCCCTGCACGCCTTGAAGCATGAGGACGTGGATGACCTTGTTTTCAGAGCGCAACTGCCGGAGGTGTTGACGCTCAGGTGTTTGGAGAAGACCTTGAAAGAACAGTGTGTGGGATACACTGTGTCGACAGAGGCGAAGCTCCTTCTACTCCGCGCTGCTGAAGAGTTCCTTTCGGGTTTTTATCTCAGAGCGAACATGCTAGCCGAGCACCGTGGCAGGAAGCGTGTGTCCAAGCAGGACGTGGATCTTGCGAGGACATTGTCTGATCGGGTGGAAATGACAGAACGGCTTCGTGTTGCGCAGCAAGAGGCTCGCGCAGAGGAGCAACAGGAGCAAGGTCGCAGACCCAAGAGGAAGAGCCTTCCGGAGCAGGCAGGACTTGGGCAGCACTTGCAAGCTGGATCAAGGGTTAAGCTGGATCATTTGCTTCAAACGGGCCTTCGGGCCCACCGAGCAGCTCCCCCAACCGTTTGACTGACAATTGAGGCTTTGATACCCACAAAGCCTCAATTTTGACTCTAACGGCCCCCCGGCCAGCTCCCAAAGGCGTTTGAGTCAAAATTGAGGCTTTGGGATCCACAGAACCTCAATTTTGACTCAAACGGGCCAGCGGACCCTCGAGCAGTTGCCAGAGCCGTTTGAGTCGAAATTGAGGCTTTGGGGCCCACACAACCTCAATTTTGACTCAAATGGGCCTTCGGGCCTTCCCCACCGTTTGAGTCAAAATTGAGGCTTTGGGGCCCACAGAACCTCAATTTTGACCCAAACGGGCCTTCGGACCTGCCGAGCAGCTTTTCCCAGTGTTTGAGTCAAAATTGAGGCTTTGGGGCCCACAGAACCTCAATTTTGACTCAAACGGGCCTTCGGACCGAGCAGCTTTTCCCAGTGTTTGAGTCAAAATTGAGGCTTTGGGGCCCACAGATCCTCAATTTTGACTCAAACGGGCCTTCGGACCTGCCGAGCAGCTTCCTCACCGTTTGAGTCAAAATTGAGGCTTTGGGGCCCACAGAACCTCAATTTTGACTCAAACGGGGCCTTCGGACCCGCCAAGCAGCTCCCCCAACCGTTTGAGTGAAAATTTGGACCCCAGAAAACCTCACTTTTGATTCAAACAGCCCCCCCCTCCCCAGTCCCAGACCCTCCGAGCAGTTCCCCCAACTGTTTGAGTCAAAACTGAGGCACAAACCCTAAGTCCTAAACCCTCCTTTGTTCTCTTTGCTTTCGCCCTGCTGCAGGAACTCAATGGCCTCAACGTGAAGGCATTGAAGTCTTGGCTTAAAGCCAAGAAATTGAAAGTGAGCGGCCAGAAGCAGCTGCTTGTGCAAAGAATCGTAGAAGCGGGGGGTACCTACCAGCAGGTCCTCACGCTCGACACCTGATCGAAGCGCGCGCTGCACTTCAGAAGGAAACGAGTGCTTGTCATGCTCTGTCCTTTTTTTCTGACGGCGTTGCAGCAATTTTCTGCCGCGGTTGCATATTCTAACCTTCTGCGTGGTTACAGCCCCGCCTCGTTGGGCGGCAGTATGCTTTAGCATAGTTCGTTGCGCTACTTCTTGGATGCTCGTGCACCGCGTAGATAGGCCCGCCACTTTGCAACATGAACCTCCAATCCCACTTTTGATTAGAGTGTCTGCTGCCCTAAACCGTCCTAGGCCCAACCCCTTTCGGCCCCTTTAGGCCTTCAGGGCAGTCATGGCTCTTTTGGGTTTCGGGGAGGGTGGGTGGGGGGGGGGGGGGGGGGGGGGGGGGGGGGGGGGGGGGGGGGGGGGGGGGGGGGGGGGGGGGGGGGGGGGGGGGGGGCGTCTCGAAGCCAGTTGGAGAGACATATGGAGTCCCGTATGACACACAACCAGGATCGCCCCCTTATGCGATAGGTGCTATAGTTCGATGGGTACCGCACCCGTCACCTCAAACCGAACAGACCCGATTTTAGGCAGGGTGTTGGGATGTTTCGTATTTTCCCTGACTGGGTTTAAGAGAGAGGACCATATTTAGAAATATTTTTAAAGAGGGTGTTAAGGGTCATCCTCGGATTGGATTCGTTCGATCCACAGGTACGGCTTCCTTTCCTTGACCTTCGGCGCTGCCTGGCGGGCCTTAGCCACGGCTGCGTGCACTGCGGAGCCTCGTTTGAGTCGGAGCCAGGGGGGGCTTTTCGGCGCCCGACATCCTAAACGTCCCTAGTGACCGTAGGGCCCTGGACTGCAGAGGCTTGAGGGGTGGCCTGCCTTGCGTGAGACTGCAAACGCGTTCTGCATCTTGTGTTTGCATAGATGCCCAGCGGCTGTTGTTTGCAAGAGTTGTGGGTGGGCTTTCAGACCTCCGGAGAATGTTTTGAGCTTGACTTGTCAACGCATTTGATTTAACAAACTTCTTGTTTTCGGCACCTCCGAGAATTCCTCTTCCTGCGGAGTCATTTGGCCCAGGCCCCCAACCCAGGCCTTAGACGCTCCACCCTATGCCCTGCACCCAGATGCCAAACCCTGAATGAATCCTCAAACTGCCTCCGCCACTACTCCGACCATGAAGTTTCTGAAGGCGCGCATGGAACGGAGGAACTGCCCGGAAGCAGCGCACCAGCTCTGCATAGCCCTGCAACCCTGAAGGGTTCATGGTAGAGGAGAGATGCCTCCAACTCTGACAGATGCGACTTCACACCCTAGCCACCCTCGCCCAACCCCTGGCACTGAGCCCACTGAGCCCTCTGAGCCCCGACCTCAGCTCTCCGCAAAAGGCGAAGTTGGCGCTGCCGGTCATCAACGGCGCCGAGGCCCCTTTAAGCTCGCGCCTTCACAGCGGAGGGCTGCAGACAGTTGAGGGGAGTGTGCTGTCCCAGCGGCTTCCAGCGTTGGCCTCAACAATGCCCATCCCAACCTCCAAGCTGATGCTGCCGTTCGGGAAGAGCTGCATTGGAGGAGGGTTCTGTCGGAACTATAGGCTGTCCAGACCATGCAGGGAGACAGGGTCCATGGAGTTCCATTGTCCATAGGATCCAGCAAGGACGGTGTTAAAATTGCGAAAAGGGGGCCCATAAAGTCCGCAGCATAGAACGTTTCATGGAGACTGCATGGAGGGTGTGTGGGGGGGTTTGGGTCCAGGGTGGTTCAGCTGGCTGAATAATCGGGATGCTGCGTGTTGAGCATCACTACTTCAGCATTCAGGTTTGCTGGATATTCTTTACACAAACGACTCATTGCAAAGTTGTCTCTTCGACCAATGACTATTGCGATCCAAGCTGGTCTTAAACCCTGCGGTTTGCGTTAACTTTTTGCCGCAGGCTGGCTTAGATGCTGCGGCGAGAGGAACGACCGCGGCGTGGGAGCGGCTGGAGTCATGACTAAGTTTCAGAGCATCTGAGAGTTTCAGACCCCCCCCCCGCAAGTTGTTTTGGAGAGTACACTGCAGATGCAGATGGTAGTTGTGACTGATTGAAATTCATGTTCGCGATTAGGGGTGATGGGCCCTTTGCCGGTCTTCTCGCGGATGCTTGCAACATGTTTCAACCCTAAGCCCTATAGGCCCCCTACACTTCGAGCTCCTCACCCCGCAGCACACCCCCCAGGCCACCGCAGCATCACGCCTGCTAAAACGAGGCCTCGCCTCGAGAGGGCTTCGGGTCGTGGAACGGGAGGTTGCTGTGCAGGATTACGGCTAGCGGGTAAAGCTCTAAGACCCCAAGCGCTTGCACTCAGTTGGGGCTCTGAAGGTAGGGCTCAGGGCTCCCTTCATTCCAAAGGCCAAGCCCCAAGCACTTTTGTGTGCCACCTTCGGGGTGAGGCTTTTGCTTCGACTTTGTACCGGTTTCAGGGTTTACCGGTTGAAGCTCTAGGAGTCTAGGACCGGGCTGTCTAGTGCCCTCAACCCGGAAGCCCACAAGATCCAGCAACTCCATGCTTGTGCCCTAAACCCCACAGTCCGACATCCTAGACGTGTTTTTTTTGCGAATCTGCAGCTCAAAAGCAGGCCCGAGCTCCTTTTTTGGGGCCTTTTTGGGTTTAAAGTTCGGACTCGGGAGGAACAAAGGACGCCAGCCTGCCTTTCGTGGACTCCATGGCCGCTGAGGATGCACAGGCCAGGTGAAAGAGCTACAACTTCCTTAGGGTTTAGGGTTTAGGGTTTAGGATTTAGGATTTAGGATTTAGGATTTAGGGTTTAGGGTTTAGGGTTTAAGGTTTAGGGTTTAAGAGTTGAAAACTTCCTTCCTTGTTCTATCCTGAGATCATAAGATAGCGCGCCCATGAAGGCCCCCCATTTTCTTGCACACGTGGAGCTGGGGATGTGTTTTGGATTCCTTGTTCGAGGCCCTCTGATGAGTCTTGCTGCATAGCCACGAAAGATTTGTTTATTTCAGTGTTCAGAGAATCGTGCGGCAGGTTGCTGTTGGACATGTCGGTGGTATTCACCCGTTGGGGTCCCGTGTCGGATCGTTAAGTCTTTTGCCCGCGCGTCGGCACAATGAAGCACACTTCTCTGAGTCTCTCCTTCACCATAGCTCCCGCTAACGCGGGGGTGAAGGAGGTTGGGGGACGGCGGGGTTTGCGTAGCCGGCCCACTCCCGGGAACAAGGATGCCATCAGACTCCCCCTAGAGGACAAACAGTTCAACTAGGGGCGGGCCTGTGAGTCAAGGCAGAGACCCCTATGGGTGCATGCTACCAACAAACCAACCCGAGGTGTGCCACCTGCGTGCAACAGATACGCGGGGGCCGTTAATTCAAGCACGCTTTGGTCTGCCACGGAACCTTTTCATCTTACAGATTGAGACACTCACTCAGAAGGCTGACAGCAGCGAAGAACTCATTGGGGGCGCTGGCCCGGGGCTCCTACGTAGTACCTTTTTGGGGTATAGTCGGTACTCGTATAGTATACAGCATACTAGGAAGGAACTACGACAGAGCCTTCAGGCAGCTTCTAGTGGCTTGCTAAGAAGAGCCTGCCACAAAGCCGCCAAAGAGCGGAGCCCCACCCACCCTACATTTCAGAACCCCAAGGGTTTAGGCTTTAGGGTATGGGGTTTAGGGTTTAGGGTTTAAGGTTTAGGGTTAGATAATTACACAGCAGAAGCCCAAGCTCCTGGAAGCCGAACACCAAACCCATTGCTATGTGTTTGCTTAAGCCAATCTCGTGTGACGGCCGAGCCCCGGAACAAGTCAACCCGGCTCGTGCCAGAAAGCGTTTTGATATCGTCCAATTCAGCTTGCCTTGATGTCTGACAGTGTGCATACTCGGCGGTCACTCTGGTGATTGTTTGGCCCACTTGGCATTCTTCCCAGTGGGACTTTCAGATACATTTGTGATTTGTGAGCAGCCACGGCGTTTCCCGCCAGACATGGCAGGTGGAGGAGGCTGCAAAGAATATTCCAAGTAAGCGGCTCACTTGAATTATTGGACAGTCTCGTTTTCGGACTTGAGGGTTTGGGCCAGCTGCTTCGAAGTCTGAGCGTAGCGTGACTGAAGGTTTTTGTTGACAGCGGGGCTACGTGAACCTTACTCCAAACATGTCTGCTTCTACATCTCAAGACTCGCATGGCGGCCCCAAAGTTTAGACTATTTTTGGGGGTTCTTAAGCAAATCGTAGATAACTTATACAGTCTAGTATGATGTAATATTAGATTTAATCCTATGTACTATTACATAATATTTCCATACTAGATAGGATTATATAAGGGTCACAATCAGAAGCTCACAGGACACTCGCCACAGTCCACAAGCTGCTCGGAAAAGGCGGGCTCGCGAGCGATGAGGGCACTAAACGGTACCCAGACCAATTTCTAGGGTTTAGGGCTTAGGGCTTAGGGCTTAGGGTTTAGGGATTCGCACTGGCTGACAGAGCTCGTGGAGTGTTTGAGCGGCTTCTTGTTCTACTCGCAGGGCTGCATAGGATGCTCCAGGTTTCAGGTCTCAATCCTGGCCGCGGCTTGAGCGTCAGCTGTAGGGGGTTCCGGGCTTTCCGGGGTTTTGTGCTTCAAGTTTGAACGTGTCTGTGAGGATCCCTGACCCTGTCCACGAGCATCCACAAGTCCCTGGACCTGTTCGCCAAGGTTTTGGCTGCTCGGGCCTGTCTTTATGAGAAGTTCCGGGGAGTGTTTTGGGTGGCCCAACCTCTTGCAAATTCCCGCCGGCCCACATGAGAAGAGAGACCTCTAAAGACTGCGATGAGCACCGAGCTTAGGCTCGTTCACTCTGGAGGGTTTGCGTAACGCTCGCTGGCACGAGTGGTTTGTTGTGTTGTGGGCGCACCCTCACGCGTGCGGGGAGGTCCTCCCAGATGTTGTAAGCCTCTCTGTGCCACTCAAGGCCTCAACAGAATAGTTAGGTTCTGACGGGGTGTTCCCTAAACCCTAAACCCTAAACCGTTCCTGGCAACCGTGTGCTGATGGTGTAACGCCCATAGGGATCTTCAAGCGCGCAATCCCTGCAACAAGAAGGCCAGTTAAAAGTCACACGAGAGTCTAGAAAAAAAGGCAGGGCTTTTGGTCCACGTCAGGGCCCAGTTCCCCAGAAAGCTCGGAAGACTCCGCCTGGAAGCCGCAAAAGACTCTTCGCACAATCCCTCGCGCGGGAGCCGCTTCCTGCAATGTCCCTTTTTTCGCCTGAACCTTTTGGAAACCCTAAGTTCGCAGTCTGCTCAGCTGTGCACCCGAACCGTACACCCTAAACCCTAAACCCTAAACTGCGCAAGTACCCTGTGTAAAGCAGACACCCCCCCTTACAGAGCCCACAAAAAACCCAAGGACATGATCGGGCAAAGCACCATCTTCGTCTACGGGCTCTCCAGCGCCCTCTCATTCGCGGCGCCCTTGCAAGGAAATAGCCGAGCTCGGAGAGGGTCCTCCCTTCGCCACACCCCTGAGGGGTTTAGGGTTCAGTGTTAAACCCCCAAAATCCCTCCATGTTGGAGCTGGTTTCCGGTACTTTAAAAAAAAAAATTGGGGGGGGGGGGGGGGGGGGGTCCCTTTAAGGGGATTCTATTCTACTTGGGGTATAAGGGGATTCTATTCTACTTGGGGTATAAAAAGAGGGTACCCCTATTTTGGGAAATGCACATATCACACAAAACATGCTAGATGTGAGGTTACGTTTCTACCCTTTCTCACACGACTTCTGTCTTGAGTCTGCGTCGCTTTCGGAGCCGACTTCGAAGTTTCATTCGGGTTTAGGGTTTAGGGTTTAGGGTTTAGGGTTTAGGGTTTGGGGTTTGGGGTTTAGGGTTTAGGGTTTAGGGTTTAGGGTTTAGGGTTTAGGGGTAGACGTTTCTGCAGACCTCCAGAGCTGGCAGGCTAAAGCAGCCAAAAGCGGCGGAAACTTGAAACGCACTCGAACCTGGGCCCGAAGCTTGAAGCTCTGGGAACCCTCAACGCCGCATACCCTATAGTATACTATAAAATACTATAAGATACTATCAAATACTATGTAATATACTACAATATACTCTAACATACTAACACCTTACGAGCCTGTAAATCCCAAGACCTGCACTGAGGTTCTGCGAGTGTGGCAGCCTGGGCAAGGGGCAGCCCGGAGCGGTTTAGTGATGTCATCAGAAGTAACGTATCCTAAACTGCCTAGTTTAGGTTTAGGGTTTAGGGTTTAGGGCTTGGGGCTTAGGGCTTAATTTCCTTCTGTACACAGTGACAATAACTACCAATGAGCCTGATGTTGCTACGCACCGTCGAAGGGTGTAAGAGGTCAGGGCAGCCGCCAGCAGCGGGCAATTGAGGGGCTTGCGGATGCTGCGGTTACAGGTGTTGGCTGTACTTGGCACATTTCTGACATTTCAGAGAGCCAAACGGGGAATTAGAATCCAGATCGAAGCACGCATGCATATGCATGCATAAGGTAAAGTTCTCCACGAATTACCGATCTTGTTACCGCGGTTGCCCATCTTGTAGCCTCGATATCCTGAGAAGAGCTCTTTCTTATTCTAAAAGAAACCGTTGACAGCATTTCTGCATGGAATATGAAGATTTTGCATTTTGCTAAACAAGAGGTAGCCAGAAGGCAAACAGGCTCTGAATTGTGGCTGCTGTTGTGGTGCGATTGGCATGTGTGAGTCAGTGTGAGTCAGCTTGGCACAGCGTCGCAGTATATCTGAGCTTTTTTTGCATCCAACAAGTGTGCAACTCTTGGACGAATGTTGTTTATCGATATGTTTTAAACATCCTTGGACTCGTCAGATTACAGCTCAGCTTTGCCATGATGATTTCCCAGACGGAGTTTAACATAACCAGTATTGCAGCCTCCAAACTAGGGGCCTGTCGCCCCCCTCACTTCGACAGGCAAGCTTGAGTAGGAATATTCTGCAGATGTCTTTATTTTCACATGTGTACTTGCAAGCAAAACTTGATGTGAGTTCACTGTAAGTACGCAAAGGAAGGGTGTACAAGCCGTTTTTTGTTGCAAACAGCCACAGATTTTTCGTGTGAGATGCAGAAACTCAATGCAAAGATGGATTGGAACAGTGCTACTTCTTGCAGAGAGGTCAGCACTTCAGCACATTTGCTGCCTGCCTTCCAGAAGCTCTTGCCTTGCTGCCAGAAGAGCCACCTGACTTCTTCTGCCATCTTGTCGGGAACGCACATGCCTACGCACAAAGCCACGCACAAACGGCGCTAAGCAAAACCCACGCATACGCGCACACAGACTAAGACTAAGAGCCTCATCATGAGCCCTAAAGACTTGAGGACTTCAGCAGCGACGAGCTCATGGCCGCTTCCGTAGGCGCGAAGCTCGACGAGGCCCTGCGACAGTCTTGGCAAACAGCTTTGGGATTGGGAATGTCCAGTGGGTTTGGGTTGGGATCTGCTATGATCGTGGGGGTTTGGGGAGGCATTCCGAGTTGCATTCGTTGTGCATCGGCCGGCTGCAGACTTTGTGCTGTTGAGATTAACGGGCGCCTAATGACAAGTAGACTTTGCCGGTCTGCGAACTGCCGACATCGAGAGAGAAGTGGCAAGATGCCAAAGCCTCAGGCGCGCAAACCCCGTGAGCCGGCAAGCTGCTAAGCATTTTCTGAGGAAGACCCCGTTCAGTCGCTGGTCTCCTTACCCTAAGGGTCCATGCACCCATATAGTATATACTTGGGCCCTAAGGCTACTATGCAGGGACCCCCTTTAAGGCCCAAGTATATACTATAGAGGTACATGGACCCCTTTGGGGCTCAAAACAGAGCAGCCAACCTACAAGTCCAACACCGATCCTAAACTTGGATCCTAAGCAACACAAGGTTTAGGGTTTTGGGGTTTAGGGGTTTAGGGCTTGGGGCTTGGGGCTTAGGGCTTAGAGCTCCTTACTTGCGAAACCGGCAGGCGAACATGGATGCCTGCCGCGGCAAGACAAGAGGCTTGCAAAGCTGCAACGTGTTCATGTGGTTCAGAAAGCTACCTGTACGGCTTCAACCCTAATCCCTAAGCCTTAAACCCTAAACCCTTTGGGTCTGGGGTTCCATGTGGGATTTTGAGCTCAAGCTCAGGGATCGGGACTTGTCTAGGTTCGGTGCCATCGGTCTAGAGAAGCTAGAGCCCCCCCTGCCTGCTGGCACAAAATCTCAAAACATGAGCCTTGTGGCCATATCAGATGGATGAATGTAGGGAATCTCCGTGCCAATCAAGGATGACAGCTATCTCAAAGCACAGCCCTCGAACCCCAAGTCCCTGAGATCCAAGCTGTCGCCCGTCGCAGGTGCCTCATGCATGTTCTTGCAGTTTGCTGGCTTTAGCGTCTTGACCGACATTCTCGAACAGACATGTCGGACCTGCCTACCTAAGCTGGGCGCATTGAGGTCTGTGTGAGGTGGAGGGTTGTAAACTTTGGACCTCAAAAACACGGAAACGGAAAGTAAGCGATGTCTTTGGCTTCGTGGAGAAGGACAAAGCTTGCGAAAGATCCGACTGTTGGCGCCACAAGCCATCCTCCGATTAATGAGGTACAAAACCCAACTGTTTTTCCCACATTTCAGGGATATCGGTGTGAGAATTTTGAGGGCTGAACCCTCAACTGAAGAGGCCCCCCTTTTTTTTTTCGGCCGGGGGCGGGGGGGGAAGGGAGAACCGGGGGGGTGCGATGGTTTGTCCTTTGCTTTGTAAAAACTCTGTGTGGAGCTTCTCTACCCCAAGGTCTCAAGTTCCAGACCTTAAGACTGTAAACCTAAGCTAGGCCCTGTATATACAGCAAACCCTAGACCCCGAGCTCTTATACTGTAGGCCCTGCAATCTTTTGGAGGTATGTCTAACTTCTCAAAACACTGACTACTTTGTGCTTAAGAACTCCCCAAAAAACACAAAAAGGGCAATATAGGGACTAATATTATTCTTATTTTGGGGGCTTCTTAAGCAAATAGTAGCTGAGGCAACGAGACCGTGGCTCAGGGCATTTGCTGTGGCGGCACCTGTGGCGTCGGGCCTTGCACGGAAGGGCCTGAAGAGGCACCGCAAAGGGGAAACCCTGAGCCCAAACTGTCCCTAATCGTTCAGTGCTTAGGGCGTAGGGCTTAGGGCTTGGGATTTAGGGTTTAGGGTTCCAGGAAAGAGGAAGCCAAAGAACCGGCAAGGTCTCAAACCCTCGCAGCCGCAAAAGCCATCAAGTTTTGCCGACAGCACTGCTTAGGAATTTAGGTAGGAACCAGAACCAAACCTCAGGGTTTCAGGCTTTAATGCTTCAATGAGGGTTTCGGCCAATCAGGATATATAGTTTGACCTTGTACGAGGCAAGCAAATGCGCATGTGTAGGTAGACCTCCTCCAAAAGAGCATCTGCAAGCATAAGTGCGGCTCTGGGCCCTTTACGACTCATACCAATGAACCTCCAGCTACACCGAAGGAAACAGCCGAGCAAGAATTTGCCGTGCAGAATGTGTCTCTGGGACAACTTCGGCGCCAGTCTAAGTGCCTTGGCGCTGGTGTTGAGGGTTGTGGGGGGGGGGGGGGGGGGGCGCGGGGGCGCATCTTCGTCTTCCTTTCTGTGGTTGAGCACCCACCGCAAGAGCACAAAGGATCTGCCTGCAAGGAGCACGTTTGCAATGCAAGGTCTCGTTCAAGCCGTCGACCTGCACGTTATAATCTTATAATCTTCCCAAGCTAAGAACGCCTGATTGGAAAGGTCTCGATTTTGCGCAGCGTGAGTTGAGGTCCAGGCTCTGAGAACTTCAAGGTTGTGAGCTTCAAGTCTTTAACTTTAGGACAGGAGATGCACGCTTCAGAAGCCCTCAGCACCGAATGTGCTTAGGGCCTAGGGCTTAGAGAACTCAACCACTCAGAGTTAGAAGTCTTGAACTCGCCACTTGAGCTCTAACGGGCCAATGCCCCTTCATTTCCAATGTTGCGTCTTTTTCCCATGAGTTCGCGAGTCATAAGGAAAGCACGAGTTCGTGGGTGACCCTAAGCCTCAGCCCACCAAACCCAGATATGCTACAAGGACTGAAAGCATGAGGCTCAAGCTGAAGATTCTTCCCCAAAGGTCAAACAAGTCAAGCAAGATACACCCCGGACCCCTTCAAAGAGAATCGTTCGCACCACCCAGACACTTGAGCAAAGAAACCTAAAGCATCGCCTCACAGAGGCAACCTCCAACTTAAAGCTCCACGTGAATCGTTAAACCCTAAACCCTAAACCCGAAACCCTAAACCCTAAACCCTAAACCCTAAACCCTAAACCCTAAACCCTATACCTAAACTTAAACCTGTCGGAAAGACAGGTTCCTCTATGGGTTCATCAACCTTGCGCGAAAGTCCTATGGCGGCTTCTGTAAGGACCCTGACGCTGAGTAGTTGAGCCGTGGAACAGGTGCAAGGTCGTCGGGACCGTAGAGCGTGGTCGTGGGAGTTACCTGATTACTGCAACCCCGAGACTCTAAGCCCCCTAAGGCGCCTAAGCAGAATCCTAAGCCTGTGATCCCTTAGCCCAAAGCCTGTCATTTCTGAGTGAGACCCGAAGCAGCTACTTCGTGTAGTCTTTAGGCGTTAGGAGACGTGAGCGCGGCAGAAAAAGGAAAGGTTGTCCGGAAGCCGCCTAACCAACCTGACATCCTGACCCAGAAGTGTTCGTGTGCATATATATATATATATATATTTATGGTACCCCCCCCCCTGGAGAATCTACCTCCAGAGGGTGGGGGTTTAAGATACCTGTAATTTTAATTTCTTCGTTTAAGGTTTTTTGTTCGTTTAAGTCACGGTTTTCGTCCTTATATATGTGTAGGATATGATTTCCTATATCATTCTCCTATATGCTGAGAGTGAGGTGTAAATTATAAGCAGTTGGGTTGCGTATAAGCAGTGGGGTTGCTTATAAGCAGGAGGGGGGGAGGGGGGGGGGGGGGGGGTTGGGGGGGTTTCGCCCCAGGACCTCTGTGACAGCCCTCCCCCCCAATGAAAGATCATCCATGACCAGATATCCTCTTCTTACTCAGTAGAGCCCAAGACCTGTGAACATGAAAATGTTATTGAAGCATTTGGTTAAAGAGCGAGAAGTGTACGTGAACAAGTAGTTGCCATGAAGCGCGTGGGAGCGGTATCAGGCCTCATCTCCTTGGAAAACGGTGTCTGCAAACTTGAATTGGTTCAGAGCTCCTTCACTCCAAGCACTTCCGCATCCACAGCTTCTATGCCTAATCCCTCGTCTCCTCCACCGGTCATCTCTACCATAGTCGAGGAAATCAAGAGTGGCACCCTCGAGACACATCCCACGAAGCAAGACTTGACATCACGCCAAATCCAATCACATGTGATCTATCTCCAGCACAAGTTCTCCCTAGTACCAGGGTCCCAGGGCGGCTGGAATCAGTTGGCAGAAGATGCACTTCGCCAGTGGTTGAGAACCAAAAAGCGTGGTGCAGCAGCTAAAGCCAGTTCGTCAAAGCAGGTGCTCGCCATCACAG
Organism: Symbiodinium natans; assembly: GCA_905221605.1. NCBI lineage: Eukaryota > Dinophyceae > Suessiales > Symbiodiniaceae > Symbiodinium > Symbiodinium natans. Next base: position 201,646 of record CAJNDS010001114.1, on the reverse strand, counting down.
ATGAACCGGGGCGTGCGTCATCACCAGAGGCTACCACATCATCGTCGTCTACCGGCCCGGGCTTATCAACGCAGCCGCTCGCCATCGCAAACGAACCGTCACCACCCTCGGCTACCACACACGAGAACGCACCACATGATACGCCGCCGTCTCCTACCGGCCAAGCGCTCGCAGCCCCGGAGAATGAAGACGATTCCTCGTCGAGTTCTTCTTCGTCGTCCTCATCAGACACATCAAGCGAGCCCGACACCGTGGATTACATGGTCTGGGTAAGTGATTGGCATGATTTGGCGGCTTCTTGTGTACATATCTTGCGTGACTCGCAAAACAACGCCAAGAAGCGTAGAATCGCAAAGGACTTGCTTCAGAGTATCAAGGCCTCTAAGGCACAGTGGGACTCAAACAAGTAAGCAAAGGAGCCCACACAGCAGATGACAGAATCTTCCTTAAGACCGGCTGCCTGCTTTGGATTGCAGTTGAAAACAAAAGGCGCGTGCTTATAAACAGCTCGCTTGCTTATAAGCAGCCCATCTGACAGTAAGCCAGTATATATGGTGTCTTGTGTCAGGCTCCTCAGTTAGTTACCTTTGGTGGTATAGATTCTTGACTTCTTTAACTTGCCATGCAAGAGTGTATCGCGATCGCCCAACACACCTACATCAAGTATGTCGACAAGCCCGCCCACGTCGTCGTCGCCACAGGTGAGCACTGCATCTCGGATCTGCCTTTGATTGAAGTGCAAGGAAAGGGGAAGAAATTTAAGGAGTTCTTCCATATCGTTGAGAACGTTACCCCAGAGCACCTAACACAAATCCGAGAGGTTATGTGTGCAGATGAAATCGTAGTGGGTCGCTTACCCGGCTTCGTCAGTCCAGGCGATGCTTTACATGAAAGTTGTCACCTACAGCTAGTTGTAGACAGCGCCGCCAACACCGTCCTGCAGTTCTTCCACTCGTCGGTGCCCTTGCCTTGGGGTGTAGTCAAAGCGTTCTGTCGCGGGGGCAGCGTCAAAGTCTTGAACTACAAGATCGCCACCAATTCCGACCTCGTGAAGCGAGGCTGCCTAGTAATGCTTTCCAAGATCAAGGGTGAGCAATGGCTAACACAAGCTCTTCAAGAGAAACTTCGCCGCCCACCCAAGAACGGGGATATGGTTGGAAATGCAAGCGGTGGTTCATGGGATGTAACACCCGATGAGCTCCGCGAGGGCATCGCCTACATCAACAAGAATGCGCCCGTGGCTAACTCCAACAATGAACAGTTCCTGTGGTCTCTACTCAATGTACGTGACAAGGAATCACCTATTTTCGGATGGCCTCTACACATTGTGAGCCGAGCATGCTCCAATCGCAGCCTTGGGAATTCCCAAGCAGAGGCCGAGCATTTCTTCCCCTTGCTGGTCCCCGGCTTGAACCCCAATCATGGACAGGGTCCTGCCGCTCGTTGTCCCTACTATGCCCACGCATGGCTTGATGATTCTTGGCAGAGCAGGGATTGGCAAAACTCCTCTTGCCATCATCGTGGCCTTAGCCGTTGCCAGACACCACCTGACATCTCACAACATCAAAAATCGTGGTGGGATGGCACCGATCCAAGCAGATCGACGGATTTCGGGAGTGCCCAGGTGAACTACACATTCCCGTTATCTTGGATGACGCTATCCTTTCTTCTATATCATTCGAGGACATCAAGTCCTTCCTGGACGTGGGTGAGACATGTCTAGTTGACGCTCGACACCGAGCCGCGAAGTTTGTTCGCAACCAGGTCAGGATTCTGCTTAACAACCAGTGGGAGGAGGATGATGAGCCAGATGATCTCTCCTACAACAACAGCATCAGTTGGAATCAGTTCAAGAAAATGATCTCCTCAGCCCTTGGCGATGCCCCATGCCCCCATGATGGCAATTCTCAAACGGGCTTCCATCATCATCGCTGGTCACAAAGGTGTTTACGTCCGTGTCGCAAGTGAGCACCAGTCGCAAACCATACATCGTTTCGAAGGAGGTGGTGTTATCGAAGATCGGCTTACTTCCACCCACAAGAGCTTCTACTCCAAGTACAAGGATGGCGTCTATGCCAAGTACAGTGGTTACGAGGAAAAGCTGCAGGTAGAAGCTGACTTCATCAGTGATCTGCTGGCGACCTCTGAAGAAAAGGAGTACATGCGTCGTGGAGCCACCTACGACTCATGGGCAGAAGAAGCCGACACAGCACCCGTAGAGTACCCACCTACACCTCGTTCGCGCCCGGCATCATCCAACGCTGCACAGAGTCCCGTCATCAAGTCGCCCCCGCCTAAAATGATGAAGAAGTCCGAGGACGATGACGCAGATGAAGAGGCAGCAAAGGCTATGCACTCAGACTAAACAGTGACATCCAGGTTTATGCTGATTCGGATCGTGATATGGCATCGACGACACCGCCGTCACTTCGTCCATGCCGGTTTTGCTTCTCGACTTCATCCGGCTCAGCGTAGGCTCCATCACTCCAAGAAACATCGCGAATAGTCAAAACGTCGCCAAAATGAAAAGAAGTGCGTGCAAGATGTTGGTGTCATGTGCACTGCTGCCCGCGTGTCACGTTTACAGTGCATGGGTGTATGTGGCCTCGTCAGGTCCAGGTTTTTACCGATCAAGTGCTTTCTGCGTCATTGCCTCCATTTCTTGTCTTGGCCTTATGCAATGGGAAAGACCGCCGAAGCCCACCAAGACCTCCAAGAGTGCCGTCATCGCGAAGAAGGGCAAGATGCGTTTGGTTCAGAAACGTGTAGCAGTGATGAAATCCAAGCTGTGGAAAAAATCAGCTACATTCGGGAAAAGAATGCAGTGCCTTCTCGTGGACAACGCAAGGAACAGATCAAGTGGAAGCGAACTCTCCCTGAACTTCTTGAAGCCTCGGATCATGGGATCATCCGGCTCTTGATTGCGGACAAGATACTTCCAAAGTGGGATGGCAAGCGATGCCCCTCTTGCTCGAAAGGAACCTTGTCAAAGCTGTTCGTCGAAAAGCGAACCGGACTTCTCAAGCATCGATGCAGTAGGAAGACATGTCAGCTGCACATGAACCCCCATCATCTACATCCTCTTTTCACAGAAGGGCGCGGTGATCGGTCCAGGTCGCTACAGCTCCAGTCCGCGCTTCTACTTCTCAAGCTACACAAGGTTCCTCAGAGCACCATCCACTTGTTGCTCGACGTCAACCATAAGTGGATCGAGGACATGGAGTACAAGCTTTGTCGAATCCGAAAGGATTTCGTCGAGCAGAAGGAGAAGCACATCCAAATGGGGGACGGTAAAACCTGGAAGGACGTGGAAGCCGACGAGGCTGCGTTCGACAAGCGGGACATCTCTAAAGACATGGAGTACAAGCACCTCATCAAGTCCCCAAAGGCCACAATGATGTGGGAGCAATGGGCGGGTGTAGTCCAGCGAGGCCGCCCTGAGACGTTGACCTTGTGCAAGCTCACGCCCAAGATCACGGTAAAGCGTGCCCCGGGCCCCGGAGCAATCCGAAAGGTCGAGTGGAAGACCATGGGTGCCAAGCTTTTGTCCGGTCGCAAGATTATCTTGCATACTGACTCAGCCAAAAGCTACAAGCTCAAGCTCGACGGGGTTCTTCATGATCGGGTGGTGCGCTGCAAAAAGCAGGTCAAGGTCAATGGGAAGGCGCGCTGGGTTCAGCCCCACTATGTCCGCATCATCAAGCATAAGCTGCCCGGCGCAAAGAACAAGACAATCACAGTGAAGTCCGGCACCCAGGTCATAGACCGGTGTTGGAGATTCCTAAAGGAACGTGTGGGTGTGAATCAGCACACGAAAGCCGGTAGCTCCTTGCTGAGAGCCAAGCTGCGAAGCGCCCAGTATGAATACTGGAATCGCAGTAAGGACTTGTGGCTGGCATGCGGAGAGCTATGCTCCCATGTCATGAGAAAGTTCTTGTCGTAGGCTTCCTTCGTCCACAGGATATGGCGTCTCGGTAGTCCATATCCTCTATCCAATCCAGACCAACCGCGCTCGCAGGTAAAATTCACGCATCTGACATCGCAATAGTTCGACCACACACAATGCCATAAGATCTGAAAATGGCATCTGACATTGCAATAGTTCAACCACACACAACGCCATAAGACCTGAAAATGTAATTCTGGGAAGTTAATCTCGTGATCGTTCAACCATACACGACGCGATAAAACCTTTAAAGGTAGATTCTCCAGGGAGGGGTAGCATATATATATATATATATATATAGACATATATGTATATATATATATATACATACATACATACATACAATATATATATATATACATGTATGTATTCATAATACGGAAATATATATATATATATATGTATATATGTATATATGTATGTGTGTGTGAGGGTTCAGGTTGTCTAGCGCGGCTCGATTTGCAGAGCAGAGGCGAGCCGCCGAGCAGGACAGAGTCGCCCTGAAGAGTAAGCCCCACTGAAGCCACTCAGGGGGGTTTAGGGTTTAGGGTTTAGGGTTTAGGTTTTAGGGTTTAGGGTTTAGGGTTTAGGGTTTAGGGTTTAGGGTTTAGGGTTTAGGCCTTCAGGGCATCTGCAAACTTCATGGAAGCCAGCATCGCAGGTCGTCAAGGGCTTCCTGGGTTGAGTGTTGCAAGGGTAGCTCACCCCTAGGTGGGGGCAGCAGCACGCAAGCCTTGAGCCCCAAGCAATATTTGGTGGAGTCTGTGGTACACTTAAGATCATACTCAGGCACTCCTAAACCTAAACCCTAAACAATAAACCCCTAAACCCTAAACCCTAACCCCTAAACCCTAAACCCTAAACCCCCAAACCCTAAACCCTAAACCTCTCAGCCCATCTGGCACCGACCAGCCAGGCTCACGGTTTAGAGGTCGACAAACGTTGCGAGCCCCGAGCCGGAACCTCCAAAAGCTTGTTGGACCCAGAGTCAACTAGCCCTGTAAGCCACCAGAGGCTTGAAAGCTTCGGCAGGGTTGTAGGCAGGGTTTAGATTACTGTCATTGTTTGTTTTTTGGGTTTAGGGGTTCAACCGACCAGGTTGGAAAATAGACCACGGTCCGCGGGGAGATCGATATTGGCTCCCGCCCCTTGGCTGTTTTTTGGGGCGAAGTCGGAGCATGCCCTGCTACACCTGAGAGAAGACGGAGTCTTGACAAAACTGCACAGTATGCCTTCATAGCACCATGGTTCTATCCAGTCACCGCTTGAACTTCTATTTTGAGGTTGCGAGCCAGAAAGCCGGCGGTGCCGGCTTTCTGTTCTTCCAAAACGAGGGTGCTCCTCACTGCGCGCAACCCTAAACCCTAAACGCCAAACCCCAAACCCTATAAACCCTCTACACCCTATAAACCCGATAAACCCTATAAACCCTCCAAACCCTATAAACCCTAAACCATCTAAACCCACTGCGCTGCACTGGCGCGTGGGTCCTCGGTGTCTCCGAGGCCCGGCATCCAGCGCCGACCTCCCTGGCAAAACCGACCTCCGGCCACATAAGCCTTTGACATTTGAGATCAGGGTTAGGGTTTAGGGTTTAGGGTTTAGGGTTTAGGGTTTAGGGTTTTCTTGGGGGGTGGGCTGGGTGAATATGGTCGAGCAAACCCGACAAGGCCTCCAATGACCCCTGAGATGACCCTGCGTTTTCCCCCTGTGACTCCCTGCCGTGACATTCGGGCTTGAGGCTTTTTAGGGAGGGAGGTGGGAGTTTTTCTAGGTAGGGCTGACTCCCACTTGCAGAAAAAAGCACCACTCATGAGACTTTCGAGGGCTCTGAACCTAACCCCCTTACGTGCCTGATAATTATACTGTAGGTGGGAGCATCCCCGCACGCTTCTGTGCCCCCCTCGATCTGGCCCCTAAATCCCTGCGCAGGCATCCTACAGTTTCCATGCTGAGCCCGCTCGAGCCCTCAACCCCCACGGCACCCCACATCTCCATGCTTCTATTCTACACCCCCGAATGAGGAAAGGACTATTTCGACTCGAAACTGCAGGCACTGTTTGGGATGGGCTGAGGAATTGTGGGGGGGGGGGGGGGGGTAGAGGGTGTGAGGGAGTAGGGTCTTGGTCGTTGGCATTTGTTGGAGCTGTTTTTGAGGATCTGGTGTTGAGGACTTCGATGTTCAGGCCTTGTATGAGACGCCTGAGTGCCTCAGGCCAACATGACCTCAACACGCAAACTGCGCCCACTGCCTTAGATCCAAGGCCCCTCTCAGCACTAAGGCCTCTTCGATTCACAGAAAACCCCTCACCCTTCAAGTCAGCTTTCTTTGCTGCTGCAGATGCAGTTTCTTTTTGTTGGCTTTTGGGCGTTTACGGGGCTTTAAGGGCTCCAGGGCTTTAGAGGCTTGAGAGTCTCCAAGGAGGCTCCAGGGTTTGAGAGTTTTGACATTGGAGGATGCATCTCGATTAGGGGGCTTCAGTCTACCAGTGGGTGGTGGGCCCTCGTGCAGTTTGGGAATGACTTTGCAAGACCCTCCTAAACCCAACACCCCGAGCCATGTGCCAATCAATCAAGCGGCAAACAGCCACAGACTCACTGTGGCGCTGCATTTCATCTTCAGTGGGTCTTGTGTCCTAGGTCCTAGGTGTCTAGGATTTAGGGTTCTAGTCGGCGGACGACGCTGCGTGGTGCGGCTCATTCTGCTTATAGATGAATGCATTCTGTTCCAAGGAGCTTGGGCCAAACAAGACCCCTGAAGCCCTACTTCCGGAAAGCTTCTGCACAACCCCGGAGACCCCGATCTTGGCGAAGGTGGTGCGGCACCTGCGAGACGAGGGGAACATGGTCGTGGAGGCTGCATCTTCTTTCGGGGATGACCCCGAACCCTAAATCCCAAAGAGCCGAAGCCTCCGTAAGTGCCTCTAGTATCGGCCCATGCTCACAAGCCCGAAACCATTCGCACTGCGTCAGTGGCTTAGAAGCTGGTGCTTCGATTCCCTTCAAGCTTTGGTTCACGAGTTGTCAAAGGCTGTTACACAGAAGCTGAAAGCAAAAGGGGACGCTTTTGTGTCGCCTCGAAAGCTCAGGGCCGTTGTGTCGGACTCGGATGGTCCCTGCAAGTTTGCAGCCCGGCCACATTGACGTCGGCTGACGTCTCATAGGTCGTTTCTCGTCATGGGCTCCTGTGGGGAGACCAATGGCATGGCCCGTGGTGTAAATCGAAGACGCGACGTTTTGCAACTCGCAACACGTCAGGGCTGGCGGCAGTCTGGGTGAACATTCACGATCGGGCGACCCCATGTTCCCAAACAGATATATGCTGCCGTCAAGAAAGCGGGCACGTGCGCAGTAGACTGCGGTATCTGTCGCTGCAGCTCTTAGAACCGTCGACTTAGTGCCACGCCGTGACCTGACGGTCTCCATACATCCAGCCAACTGCTGAGCCATCGCAAGTCTCATGCGCAATTCTATGTCTTCTACACAGATCTGTACAATCCCAGATACACCAAATCTTCAGCTGCCTAGGCCCCTCCACCCCAAACCCTGCGGCCCAGACTTCTAATAACATCTAAACCCAGAAAGCTCGGACAGCCAGACACCAAAAGGCCCCAACTTCCAGAAGCTTTCACCGGGCTCTCCCTTGGGGTTTAGGGTTTAGGGTTTAGGGTTTAGGGTTTAGGGTTTAGGGTTTAGGGTTTAGGGTTTAGGGTTTAGGGTTTATAAGGTTTAGGGTTTAGGGTTGCCCGAAGCAGATTTCCCCTAGTCAGGTCGGCGCCGACGACTGCGAGGCGGACTTAGGGGTTTTAGCTCTCGGGCGTAGTGCTCTCGAAGTTGCGGGCTCTAGGGTTTTGGGTTTTTGGGGTTCTAGAGCTCCGGGTTTATGATCTCAGGCCCTAGAGAACCCTGAACCCTAAACATCCCTCTACCCAGAGGGTTTAGGATTTAGGATTCAGGGTTTAGGGTTTAGGATTCAGGGTTTAGGGTTGAGGGTTTAGGGTTTAGGGTTTAGTTGGACTTGGCGCCTGCTCGGCGGAGCCTTATTTGAGTCTCTCGTTCTGTCAGGGCTGTGGGTTCAGGACCCAAGCTGCCAGTACAGCTCCCTAACACCCTCGTTCCATGGGCACTTCCGAAAATAGGGGTACCCCTAATGTACCCCCAAACACTATAGCTTATTACAGGAACCCCAGAAAGGGTACCCCGATTTTCTGGAACCCCTGCCCACTCCCCGAACCAGGGTCTTTTGTTTGGGTCTTGGCATAAGGCTTCCAGGCGTTGGAAGCGAAATAAGGCGCTGAGCCACCTGAGACACAGAAGTCCTTGCAACCCTAAACCCTAAACCCTAAACCCTAAACCCGAAACCCTAACAAGGCACTTAGGCTTAGGCCTCTCAGGGACCAACTCGCAGCCCTTAGACCCCTGAGGCACACAGAGCGCCGGCATCCCACGCTGTGAAGAAAGGCTTCAAAGGCACGGGGAGTTTTTGTCCCAGGGTTTAGGGTTTAGGGTTTTGGGTTTTGTTTTTTGGGTTTAGGGTTTCGGGTTTAGGGTTTAGGGCTTAAATTTAGGGTTTAGGGCCAAGTTTAGGGGTTAGAGGATACAGTGTATGTTCCGTTTGTGGTACAGAGGGGGTTGATTCGACTAAGTCCTCCCGTTCCTAGCCGAACGCACATGAATCTGACAAAGAACTCCCGAGAAAAGCTGCTACGGCAGCTTTCTCGTGATCTCGAAATAGTTAGCTGTTGGTTTTTCCTGGCGGTCCACTCGTCTGTTAAGCCCTTGCAAGCCTACAAGCCCAGAGACGTGGGTCTTGAACGTAGCAAACTGGTAAGAGGTCCTCAAACTTCCAGCCCTTGCGGCCAAAGAAGAGGCCCCAAGAAACAAGCTCCGGCAGCCAGCGCGGCCGCTGCAAGCAGGACTGCGGGTTTAGAGTGTTGAGTGCTCAGGCCTTGGCAGGTGCTCGAGGCTTTCCATTTGCAGGGTTCAGGGGTCAGTGATGCAGAAGCTTGTTGATGTCTTTAGCTTGGACGACGAAGAATCGAGTTGCCTTCCTCCTGACCTGATTGCCTTACGTGCAACTAACTACCACCGTTGAAGGGGTGCTACCACGAAGGGAGCTCGCAACGACTGGGACAGGCCGGGATGCTTGAGCCAGGGAAATGAAAAATGAGGACACGAGTGAAGGTTTGGGGGGGCTTTGTGGTTAGAGAGGTTGTTCTTGAGCTGTTCTCTTGGGTGGTAGCACGGGCCGAGCATGCTGAGGCTCAGGGCTTTTTGTAATTTTAACGCTACGCGACCCGCCTCGGCCCGGCCCAGCGCATCCGCGTGAGCATGGTGATTCCACAGCGCCCAAGTCGCTGGACCCCAAGCAATAAGGGTTGGGTTTAGGGTTTAGGGTTCCGGGTTTATTGTTTTATGGTTTGGGGTTTAGGGTTGAGGGTTAGTTTAGGATTGAGGGCTTAGGGCTCAAGCTTTGGGGTTTTTTTGGGGTAGGGTTGAGCTAGGCCCGCAGGGGGAAGGGGGGAGGGGGGGGGGGGGGGGGGGGGGGGGGGGGGGGGGTGCCTGTTCTGACTACCTAAACACCTCCGGCCCGAGGCCTCGGCGGATTTAGAGTGTTCGCCTGGTTGCTGGCGCTCATCCCGAATCATGCAGACAAATCCACAACGCCCAAAGCTTGCTGAGCTGTAAAATGCCCACGCGAAACCCCGGCATCATCGTGTGATGTTGGAGCCTTCGAGGGCTTGGGCCTCGTTCTTGTAGAGGCTTAGGATCTCGGTGATTCAGCCCAGAGCGACTGGGCGTGCCCTAAACCCTAAACCCCAAACCCTAAACCCCAAACCCTAAACCCTAAACCCCAAACCCTCTGCTTCGACTTCGGGTGGACTGCCCTCCTCAGCTCCAGCCGTTTCCTTCCCCTAAGCCCTAAACCCTAAACCCTAAACCCTAAACCCTAAACCCTAAACCCCACATTTTTTGAGAGGGCTTCTCAAAAGGGCCCTAGGAAAGCCCCTCAACGGCAGGCTTTGGGCCGACCTGGTGCAGGCAGGCTGGCGGCTCGAGGAGGCTGGGTAGCCACACTCTATATACCAGTTACATGGGGTTTAGGGTGCGGAGCTGCAATTGGTATTGTAGAAAGGAGTTGGTATTGGAAGTTGAAGGGTCAATGAACCCGGTAATCTTTGGCTCAAGCCATGACCAAAGCGGTCAAAGGTTTCGTAAAAAGTGTGCCCTTGGTTTGGGGTCTTGTTGTTCGGTTGTTGGTTGTTCCAGGGGTATTAAGGGCTTCTGTTGGGGTTGACTGTTTTGTTCCCTGTCCTCCTTCGGTTGCCCCCCGTAGGTTATGAGCCCAAGTTAGGCTTCCTGCGGAATTGGTAAAGATTTTTCGTTTGTTTAACGCCATGGACATGATGCGGCGTCGCTCTGAGCCTGGACTGTCGCCAACGGCCAATGAAGCCGAAGGAAATCGTGGTGATGGGGGTGAAGATCGACAACAAATGGTACAAGCACTGACAGATGGTAGGGAGGTTGCAATGATACAACCAACGCCTCAGGTGGAAAACGAAGTGGTTCCGGTTCAAGCAGCAAATCCTTTCTGGAGCGAGCGGGCTCAAGAAGAAATGAGACTTAGGCAATCAAGGCCGGCAAGTCTTCCCGCGAGCGGAGGGGATAGGAGTGGTGAAGGTACGAGGAGACCGCCTTCGCTGCAAGACCTTTTGGGTCAGGAACCTGCACCTGTTGAGAGACCATCGTCAGGCTTAATGGGACAAATGGAACGAGGTACTATTGGTGGAGTGCAAGCCGACGAAGAACTCATTCCTGATGTTAGTGGTGAAGAGCAAACTGAAGATATGGCGGTGGTGAAGCGTGCGCTGAAAGAGTTGCTTGTGCAGACAAAGGAGCTGGGGAACAGGTTGCATCGGGTGGAGGAAAAAAGCTATACCTCTGCTGCATCTGGGTCAGCTTCAAGGGCACGGAGCTCTGGAGTGGTGGACGCAAACACGGCATATCCTCTAGGAATGACTCCAGAGAAGCAGTACCTGCCAGGACAAGTTTTCTACACGGATGGTATGGGTGGTTTTTGGACTGTGTTGCCTGATGGGACATGGCTGCCTATTGAGGGCTACGACCTGCCAAAGGGTTGTGATCTTCAATCCTTGCCTGGGTCCAGGAAGGGGGATGTTCAAGTGGAGGATGAAAAAGAAGTGCCAATGATGCATGTAGCTGAAGGGAAGAAACCCTCCAGATTGCCTCCATTGAATTACCCCACGGGAGGTCTTGCAAGTGGTGGATATGCAAGTGGACCACCTGGTTTAACACATGTTCCGATTACTTCCGTGCCATCAGGTGTTGATGGTTCTGTCGCACCTGCGGGGAACCAGCCCGGTTTTGTTTCAGCTCGGGAAACTGCAACGCAAGAGAACTCAGCAGGATCGGGTGGATATACAATGGTGGATGATGTTCCGTATCGGTGGAAAATGGTCGCTGGGAAGTTGGAATTAGAAAAGGTTCCGCTCACAGCTGTTACGCCTGGTATAGGACATGGACTACCTCAAGGGCCTGGTGGAAGGGTCAGCTTACCTCCTGGAGCAGTGGTGCCACGCGGTATGCCAATCACTGGTGATAGTTCTGGAACCGAACGTCCGGAGGCTCTCGGGAAGCATGTGATGAGCCTTCCAACTTTGGCAGACTACACACCAAGCAATCCGACGGCACTGGGTGATTGGATCGCAATGATCGAACCAATGTTGTCTTCGCTGACAGATACAGGAAGAGTGTGGTGGCAATGCGTCTACTCAAAGGCATATCAAGCGTATGCCAAATGGTTGAGTGTTTCTCCACTGGAAAGGTTGGGCATCAAGGCTGAGCTAGAAGGGCTCAAGGTGGTTCAAACTGTGCATGTTTTGTTGGAGCAGAGAGCGGTGTCTTTGCTGCTACAGGCGATTCCGGAGAGATTGAAGACCGAGATCGTTTCCACTCGAATGTTGGGGTCGGTGATGATATTTTACAAATTGCTGACGGTCTACCAACCAGGTGGAGCAAATGAGCGCAGCACAATGTTGAACTTCTTGGTGCAACCATCTTCAGCAACCTCGATCTCAGAGGCTATTAAGGGAGTGCGACAATGGGCGCAATGGCGTTCCCGATTAAGGGAGCTGCGAGCATCCGAGCCGGACGCTACCTTGCTTATCAAGGGATTGGATGCTTTATCATCCGCGTTGCTGGCAAAACACCCTACGGTGCATTTCAGAGTGGCATCCTTTCGGGAGAAATTGGGGGTGGACTACTCGCCGACCTCTGAAACTGCGACACAACTAGCTGAAATGTTACAGGCAGAGTTTGAACTGCTATTGCATAGTGCTGGTGAACAGGAGGTGAAGCAGGACTCGGACGCCAAGAAAAGGGCCAGGTTAAACAAGGCCCAAAAGGGAACTGGTGACGAGACAGAGGAGGGTGATAAAGGCAAAGGGAAAGGAAAAAGGTACAGCGGAGATGGTGAACGTCCTTTCTGTTGGATATATGGGAAGACCGATGCAGGTTGCAAGTTCGGATCCCGCTGCAAATTTCGCCATGACAAAGACTCCCTTGAGCGAGGAAGATGTTTTGAGTGTGGGGCCGTTGGCCATCTGCAGCCGCAATGTCCATATAAGGATGGTGCAAGTTCCAATGTGGACTCAAACCCTGAGAGAAGCAGATCTAAAGGGAATTCTCCCAAAGGGGGAAAGGGCGGCAAAGGTGCGAAATGGGGAAATGCCAAAAAGGCAGAGGTAGCTGAAGGGGGAGATGAGACGGCTAATGCGGGATTGGATAAAGGTTCTGCAAGTCCCTCATCACCATCAACACCCAATCAAGTCCTTGCTGAAGCGTTGGAAGTGCTGAAATCTATGAAGCTGTCATCAGCGCAGTCAGCATCGAGCGGGGATCCCAGTGTTCGAATGTTATGTGGATCTGGATTGTTTCAGCAGGAAGGGAGAGTGGCGTTGGTGGATACAGCTGCTACGCATCTTGCGCGGACGCTTTTTCCATGGGAATGTTTACCCGACACTACTGTTATGGTGCAAAGCGCGCTTGGTGGTGTGGCAATGAGGATTACAGAGAAAGGGACGTTGATTAGGGAAGACAATGGGCCCCTGATTATCCCTCTCTGGTTGATTTTGGAGTTTGGGGCGAACCTCACTGTGATCAATGGGATGTGTCACGTGGGTGCAAAATCTTCGCTGGACCAGCTCTTGTGGTTTGAACATGGCTGTTTGGTTATGGATTACAAAACAGCTGAAAAAATGGTTTTGCATGCTGAAAGGCAGCGTGCGTCTTGGTCCCATTCTCAATGGAGGAATGGAAGGGCGGACTGTGGAGTCGGTTCGTCGGATGCCACGTTGTTGCCGAAGCAGGGAGAAGGCCGAGGAGTATGCGTTCTACATGTGGCCAGGGTTTCTGACACCAATGAGTGTTCGGGAATGGGCATGTTGGACTCGGGAGCATCACATCCTCTCAGATCACTTCGTCCTGGAGAACAGCTTCCGCAGCAAAAGGTGTTGGTGTCTTTAGCTGTTGGATCTCGGGAGATGTGTATTACCCCAGGTGGGACCCTGGTAACTCCTGAAATGGTAGATCCACTAGTGCCAATTGGCAAAGCGAGCGCCTTGGTTGGTCTCAGAGTTCAGTGGCGTGGTGGCAAGTGCACAGCCTCACATCCTGTCTGGGGGAACTTCGCGTTCGTGATCTGAATGGGTGCCCTTGTTTGGAAAAGGAGGTGGCGCTTCAGATCATTGATGAAATGGATTGGTGCTCACCAAAGCAAGCTTTGAAGGTGGCACGTATGGTTCAAGGGTGTCCGAATACGGACAACGAGGTGGCTGTAAAAACGTCGTTGCAAAGCGCAGCGCGGACAGCGTCAGCGAATGAGGAGGAGTTCGTCCAGGCATGCTGGAGATTTCTTCGGTGGTATTATGGGGATATACCAGAAAATATGCTGATGGAGCTGTTGCCACGTGGAGATATTGCGGCGTTGCCTTTCAACCGTCATAAAAGGAGACGGCTGGCACGAGCAAAAAGGGTGGTGGTACACCTATTTTCGGGAAAACAAAAATGGCATTTTCCCAGTCGGGATGTGGAGGTACTGGAGCTGGATTTGACAAAAGGTGGTGACCTACATAATTCGAGCGTCTGGAAGTATCTTCTGCATCTGGCGGCTGAAGGAAAGGTGGTTGCTGTGGTGGGAGGACCTCCATGCAGGACAGTGTCAAGGTTGAGAGGTGAAGACGGTGGTCCACCTGTATTACGCCGACGCTGTGGACCTGAACGGTTGGGGTTAAAGAGTCTTCCTTGGCCACATCAAGAATTAGCTCAAAAGGATGGTGTTTTACTTCTGAAGATGCTTTTCCTATATGACGTGGCGGTGCATTCAAGGGGTGGAACTGCTGAAGTCATCAATGGAAGTTCTGTCTTCTTTGGCATGGAAAGCCCTGGGGACCCTGAACTCATAGGAAAAGATTTCTCTCAGAACGGCAAAACGGTCTTGAGTGCTGAGGATCTGGTGGATGTTTCTCAGGAAGGGCTCTCAAGTCCTACCTTCTGGAGTTGGCCAGAGGTGAAAAGCTTTTGTGAGCGTTATGGAATGTACGCTGCACACTTTGATCAAGGAGCATTGGGACATGCTCTGGTGAAACCTACGACTTTCCTGGTGTCTGATATGGAACTATGGGAATCGTTGGAACAGGTTCGCGTGGTTGTTCCGTGGTCAGCAACATTCGCTTCTACCCTGGAAGAGCGTATCGGACAATCCTCTATATGGGCGCGATGGGCGTTTGGATTGGTTAAAAGAATACGTCACAGGTTGGCACAATGGTTGCATGAGAGCGATGCTGAACGGGAAGCTGCGGTGTTAAAAAAAGAAGAACGAGAAGGAACGTTGCGGAGGTTAACAGCTGAAGAGCGAGCTTTCCGTGACCATTGCCTAAGGGGGCATATTCCTTTCAGACGTGATTGTCAAATCTGTGTGTCTGCTGCTGGAAAAGAGCGTCGCCATTTGAGGCGCAAGCATGGGGATGCTTACACTTTATCATTGGACTTAGCGGGTCCATACAAGTGTTCAAAGGATGCTCACCAGCAGAAGCCACGACACGCTGTTATTGGTGTGTATCAATTTCCAATGTTGGATCCCAATGGGGGTCGCCTCCAGAAAAGGAGGAAGATGCGGATGAGGTGGAAGATCAGGTGGTAGATGATGGTGCTGGTGTTGGAGAATGGTTAGGCGATGCAGTCGCTAACTTCGAGGAGGAAGACTCTGCACCGGTGGAACCTGCGCCAGTTCTGGAGGCAGAGGTGTTGAAAATTCAAGCTTCTGAAAAATCCTGGAAGGAACTGAAGGACCACTTGACCCAACCGGTCCGTATGATCAACTTCGTTATGGTGGAGCCGATTGTGGACAAACAGCAAACAACTGTTTTATCGGCAGTTCAAAGAATGATGGTGCGCTTGCAGAGACATGGGTATCCGGTGTTGAGAATCCACTCAGATCGAGCGGGGGAGTTTGTCAATGCACGCTTCCGGTCCTTTTGCGAAACTCGTCTGATATATAGGACCACTGGTGATCCTGGTGTCCCGCAAACAAATGGGCGCGCTGAAGCATGTGTGGGTTTATTCAAACGTGGTGTCAGGTCGCTCTTAAAGGAGGCGCGACTCGGGCCGGCGTACTGGGCACTGGCTGCTCGCCATTGGTCAATGTTACGGTGGCAGAAAGCTGAAAGGGAGTTGGGGTTGAATCCTAAAGCATTGCTTCCCTTTGGTGCTCAGATTCAAGTCAAACGTCGTCCGTGGGAGTTGCTGGGTCCGGATGGAACAAAGAAAGGTCGGCAATGGGTCGATCGTACGCAGCCTGCACTTCTTTTGGGTCCATGCGATGACCTACCTGGTGGTTATTGGGTGGAAGCTCAAGGGACTGCAAAAGATCCGGATGAACTGGTGTTATTTCCCTGCACTACGATTTTTTCCAATATAAAGGAACCGCCTGAATTGGAGCTGGAAGGGGTGGTAGAAGAACAGGAGCCTTCTCCTCCAGAGCATCGTCTCAAGGGGAAAAAACCGGCGCTTCGGTTCGCTGATGAGGAAGGTCCTCCTTTACCTCCGCCTCGCGATCCTCCAGTTCGTCATCGGTTAAATGAAAAAAGCCCGGCCTCTTCACTGCGTGGTCATGTGGGCTCCTTGCGCTTGCTTCGCAAGCGGGGGGAGAGTCCGCCCTTAGAAATTTTCGAGGATGACATGCAGGGTCTGGGGGAGCTGGAAGAAAATGCAGATGTCGAGGACAATGTTCCTGGTGATGAGTATTGGCCGACTTGCTGTTCTCCTCATGAAAATGCTTATTTGGTCTGCAAAAGTGAGACTGCTGAGGATGGAACACAGTTGGAAAAAGAAGAGCAAAAGCCAAGTCAATGTATGAAAGGTCTATGTATGATTACGTGGACTGTGAGGAGCTTTTGGAAGGGATTGTATACCCAAAGAGGGTGAATCGAAGAGGTGGTATCAACAATTGGTGTACAAGTACGCGAGCTCTGGTGTTGGGCCACTATACTCATGGCGGAGTGTGTGGTATCACAAAAGAGACTCATCGAAGACCATGGCTATGTCGTTATTTGGCATCATTCGTGAGGCACCACAATCCTGAAGCCAAATTTTCTGCTCTTCAAATCTCGTGCAATGCTCCGGTGTCATTGCATAGGGATAGTCACAATGAAAAACATTGCTGCAATTATGTGTGTGGCTTTGGTGACTATAAAGATGGTCAGCTGTGGGTTGAGGATGAAAAGGTTTTAGAGGAAGGAGCTGAAGTGGTGGAGCAATCTTATGGGAAGAAAGTCCTACCTGGAAAATTGGTGGATATCCACTGGAACTTCATGTCGTTCTTTCCGAGAAAGCTGCATGGCCCTATGCCTTGGAAAGGAAACAGGGTATCCTTGACAGGGTACACACCTGTTTTTATGGAGCGTTTGAGCTACAAGGATAGGTGCTATCTTCTCCAATGCAAGTTTCCTCTTCCGGAACCACAGGCTGAAGAAGGTGAAAAAAGGAAGTGGTTAAAAATGACGTTGAAAGAAACCTCGCTGGACGACCTTGCAGAAGAAGTCGACTACGCTGTGTTCGAAGCGCATCAATGGGCTCTAGAAGAGCATTTGAGTATTCGACGCCTAATTGCTGAACAGGAATGTTGCATCTTGGACGAGTTCCATGGATCGGCCAATGAGTCGAGTGAAGAAAAAGGATCAGAGACTAGAGAATGGCTGGTTAAAGCAAAAAGGGCTGAGGAACAGCTATCGAAGTTTTTGGTCAAAGCAGCTCAAGTTCAGCAAATGGTACAAGAAAATACTGCGCTTGAGGCAGCAGAGGAGGTTGAGTTCCTGCAAACAAAAACAATCCCTACACAGGAAGCCATGCAAGAGCTGGAAAAGTGGAGGGAATCATTGTCGGACGATGTGACGTCTTTGGTGAAAGAGTTGGAGGTGGTGGAACCAACAACTCAAGAAAAGCTGGACAAATTGGCAGAAGAGCCTAATGCACCGGTGATTGAGTACGTTCCCAGTCTGGTGGTGTTTACCCGGAAGCAAGGGACAGGGAGGCGACGTGCCCGTATCTGTGCATGTGGAAACTTCATTTCGTCAACGGCAGCTACAGAATATGAAGGGCCGAGGTCACTCAGTCGTCACTCGCTGTACGCTCCAGGTTTAGATTCAACTACATTCAGGTGTCAAGTGAGGCACGCAGCATATATGGTGTGGATCATCGCTGGCTTAGACATTTCCAAAGCTTTTCTGACGGCGCCGATGAATAGGGCGCAAAGAGAAGGGCGTTTGGTGGTGGTGCAGCCCCCAAGGGCGGCGGTGAAATTGGGTCTTTGCACAAAAGAGGAGCGGTGGATTGTGAGGAAGGCCTTGTACGGTTTGGCCGAAAGTCCTGCAGCATGGGTGGAGTGGCGAGACCAACGTCTTCAAGGGATGTCTTGGGTGTCAAAGGATGGACAAGCGATGAGCTTTCAGAGGTCCAATGCAGACCCAAGTCTGTTCCTTATTATGGCGCAAGAGAAGCTGGAAGGTGCAAGCAAGTTGGTAGGGACAATGGGTCTTTACGTGGATGATTTTTTGATGGCTGGGACTATGACAGTGCTCCGGGAGGCCTTGGAACAGATTAGGAAGGAGTGGAAAACTTCTGAACCCGAGTTCTGTGGTCCAGGCTGCGGTGATGGATTCCTGAAGTTTTTAGGTGTCCAAATCTGGTATCGAAATGGCAGCTTCTTTCTCAACCAGGAGGACTTTGTGAGAGATTTGCTGAACCGACGAGGGTATCAGATCGATGAAACTGGAAAAGGGAGTAACCTGCCAATGGTGAAAGAAACTCCAGGTGAAGAAGAGGAGGTGGATATTCCTTCCTTGCGAGCGGCACAAGGTGCCGTAGGGGAGTTCCTCTGGGTGGCAATCAAAACTCGACCTGATTTGGCGTTCTGCACGAGCCAGTTGTCTTTGTGGACATCCCGAAGGCCGCGATTTGTGGTTAAAAAGGCTGAGGAGGTTTTCCGATACCTTGCTGCAACTCCAACGTTAGGCTTGACGTTCGGAGTAATCGCAACATGCGAAAAAGAAAGAAATGAGGTGTTGCGTTATGGACGAGGCGTTAAGGTGGTGGAGTCCTACGCGGATGCCAGCTTTGCAGCAGGTGAAAACGAAAAGAGCCACTCAGGAGCGGTGGTGGTGTGGGGTGACTGTCCAGTGATGTGGGCAACACAAAGACAATCAACGGTGGCTTTAAGTACAGCTGAAGCTGAATTACATGCGTCCATAGAGGGAGCAACGATGATTCAGTCGTGCACCCCTATAATTGCCGCTTTGGTTGGAACAGGTGAAGAATCGCTGCAAAAAGTGCTGTATACAGATTCGGTTTCAACGTGCTCGATCATTCAATATCCTGCTGGAAGCTGGAGGACAAGACACCTGAGAATTCGAGCAGCCGGTGTCAGGTCTCTGGTGGACCGTGGTTATATGGTGATAGCGCATCTTCGCGGTGAGTATATGATCGCTGACCTGTTGACTAAGTTGATGAGTGGACAGGTGTACGCAAAGCAAAAGGCACTTTGGGGTCTCCGACTGTTGGTACAAGGGACTGACTTGAAAAAAGCCTCGCTTGCAATGGCGGTCATGATGGTGGCTGCATCTCTGCAAGGGATGGCAACTGGTGGCGAAGAAGTGTCCACGGCTGGATTCTTTTGCTCAGAAGAAGGGGTGTGCAAGGTCGCCAACACGTCTACGGTGATGGTTCTGGCTCAAGGTATTGAAATGGTTGTCAACAATTCAGACCTTGTTGCATATTTGGTGGCAGCAATTATACTCTGGGAACTGGCATGGTGCCTCTTTCGACGGCTGTATAAATGGCTGTGGGTCAAGAAAGCGGTGGTTATTCCTGCGAGTGCCACTTTGTATACAACAGTGGGTGGGAACTGTATGCACGCAAGCAGTGACTGTGATGTTCTGCGATATTCACAGCTCAGAGCTAAGACGCTTTGTAAGCATTGCCTCAAGGATGGCTGGGTGGTGAATGCTGAGTTCCTTGGTGAGGAACGGGCCGTTGGAACGTGAATTTTCCAAGTGCGAGGTGAAGAAATCCTCAATGGTAAAGGATTCAGCCAATGAGCTGAAGGTTCGTCCTGGAAGACGTTAAACCATAATGTGCATTTCAAGCAGCTGGCTGCTGCCTAAATGGCGGTTTTTGGCCAAAGATCTGCACCTCCAATGTGTCCTAGGAAATCCTAGGACAGGGGGAGTGCGGAGCTGCAATTGGTATTGTAGAAAGGAGTTGGTATTGGAAGTTGAAGGGTCAATGAGCCCGGTAATCTTTGGCTCAAGCCATGACCAAAGCGGTCAAAGGTTTCGAAAAAAGTGTGCCCTTGGTTTGGGGTCTTGTTGTTCGGTTGTTGGTTGTTCCAGGGGTATTAAGGGCTTCTGTTGGGGTTGACTGTTTTGTTCCCTGTCCTCCTTCGGTTGCCCCCCGTATAGGGTTTAGGGTTTAGGGTTTAGGGTTTAGGGTTTAGGGTTTAGGGTTTAGGGTTTAGGGTTTAGGGTTTAGGGTTTTTCTATTCCTTATTGAGTTTAAGTACCCTTAAACATGTAAAATGCTACCCCACTGTGACAAAGTATAGGGGCCCCCAAGAGTCACATGGGCGTTTCCCAAAGTAGGGGGTACCCCCCTCTCGACCCCTTTAACAGAATAGAATCCCCCTCAAAGGGAGCCCCAAACAGGGTACCCCTATTTTTCGGAAACCTCCACATAACCAGAAGGATTCTACAAACATGGTTTTTTTTCCAGAATTCCCCCATTTTGGAGCCCTTCTACCCCAGTCGAAGGATCCTTATGTTTATGTGGTTTCTGGCGGACCCTATACTCGAATCGGGTGAATTGCAATGGTCATACCCCGACAAGGATGGTGGAGCACGGAACTTGTCACTTGCGAAGGTTTAGGGGCTACTACCTTTTATCTCCATATCACCCTTGGGATCTAACTACCTATATCTGCATAAGTACATAAAGTGTGATAGGCTATGGGGCACTTAAAATTGAAGGATGCCTCTCCCGTGTCTGGATGCCCCTTGGGACGCCCTTCCCGACCAGCTCGAACTGCACCCGACCTGCGTTCCACGGTGTAAAGCGAATGCATGTTTATACTCGATTGCGTAATCAACAAAGGGTTGAAGTTTGGAGGGTCGCTGGTTTTGGGGCCGAGTAAGGATGACTGGCTCAAACTTCAGAAGCGTTCGCACCTTCAACTTTTCTCCGAAGCTGGGAAAAAAGACTACAGCCGTTTACTGCCGCCTTCGGGTTCAAGTGCCCAGGGTTTAGGGGATCGAGGGGTCCGTTTTTTGTTCGGTTTCTAGGGGGACGTAGTTTTTCATGCAGACCGGAAGTGTCGGTTTCAGGATGTCTCCCGGGTCTGATTTCCCTTTTATTCACAAACCTGGCGACATGGCATGCTCTATACATATGTATATATATATATATCTATCTATCTATCTATCTAAAATTTCAAAGACCCTACCACACACTCAAAGCCGCATGCTGCGCACCAGGTGGGCCAGCGCAAAGACAGGCCCGTCGAAGCCGAACGGTCCGACTGAAGTTCTATCCCTAAGGGTCCATGTACCCATATAGTATGTACTTGGGCCCTAAAGCTACTATAGAAGGACCCCTTTACGTCCCAAGTAAACACTATATACTGAAAAGGTACATGGGACCCTTTGGGTATGGTATGGGCTGGACTACAGCTTTTGTGGCGTAGGGCTTCGACACATTCTGGGATGGAAGCCTAAAGACCGAAAGCCCAAAGCTAGAATATGGGCTGGCGTGTGGGCCCTGTGGGATACTTGGGGAATAATAATTCCTAAGAAACAGCTTAAGTTACAACTGTTGCGAGTCTTCCCAAGTTCAGTATAGGACCGTGGTGGTAGCCTGAGCAGCTGGCATTTCCGCTTTTGGGACCTTACGGGCGCTCTTGCCCAACTCCAATCTTGATACCCACCGTAGTGGGCGCATTGGTTGTTGAGACTTTTAGAGCCCTAAACCTGGAGTTCCCAAACCCTAAACCCTAAACCCTAAACCCTAAACCCTAAACCCTAAACCCTAAACCCTAAACCCTAGACCCAGTCTGAGTTATGGGCATCAGAGTAGACTTGGTGACCTGTGGCGAAGGTACTACCTGCCTCCGGGCATCAGCCGGGGACCGGGGAAGAAGAATCGCTTCTCGTCACAGACTTCAGAGCAAATTCCTGAACCCTCAACCCGCCGTTTAGGGTTTAGGGTTTAGGGTTTAGGGTTTAGGGTTTAGGGTTTAGGGTTTAGGGTTTAGGGTTTAGGGTTTAGGGTTTAGGGTTTAGGGTTTATTGTTTAGGGTTTAGGGTTTAGGGTTTAGGGTTTAGGGTTTAGGGTTTAGGGTTTAGGGTTTAGGGTTTAGGGTTTAGGGTTTAGGGTTTAGGGTTCCGGTACGGAGCTCTGAGGCCCGAAGCCTCAAAGCCCAGGCCTCCAGAGCAATTCGCAGTTTGCTCGGCGTAAATTCAAGAAACTCAGTGCGGTGGAATGGCAGGTCGCTCTGACCACAGTTCTGAGCCCAAAACAGAACGCGATCAACAGCAAAGATTCGAGGGTTCCATGGCATCTTCAAGAGTTTAGGGTCAGGTTGTGAAAGCTCAAGGTTGGAGGGAGGTGCTCAGAACACATCATCGGTTCTGTTGGTCAGTTCATGGAGATATGATCTACGCGCAAGCCAAGGTGTCGACTACTTTGATTCAAAAAAGCTGGTGATCTCGCAACGTGGTGGCATTGGGAATGGGGGGAGCAGACGGGTGGGTTATGTGCTTTTGTTGTGCTAGCTTCTCTTCTCTCGGCTGACTCCGTCTGATTTCGACAGGATAACACACACACACACACACACACACACACCCTCGCCCAGGCATGTGGAACACATGAGGCCAGCCCTCACTGCTGCTGCGTTGCACAGCCTTATTGATCAGAGCTGAGACCTGAATCCGCGCCAGCTCAAAAGGCATGAAAAAGGCTTGAATCACACCAACTTCTGACAGGAAGTCCGGGCGGCGTGGGGCAAGCGCTGCAGTCCGGGAGCTCAGACAAGCCACGTACAAGCTTCGAGGTGTTGAGGGGTTTGGGGCTCGACAAAAGGTTGCACGTCAGCACGAAACAAGGCCCCCCAAGGCCACAAGGCTATGAAAACCCTGAAGTCCTACCCTGATTGCCTTCCAGAACCCCTCTGCAGCACCCTCCGCAGGTTCTGAAGCGGCCCTCGGCTGTCGCAAAGACTGGAAAAAATCAAGCGCCAGGCATTGTTGAGGTCTAAGTTACCCACCGAAAGGCCCCCAACCACAAAGACGTCAACGCCCTCCAACTGAGCCGTGCCTCTAACACGTAATCAACCGCCGCCCAAGCCCCACGCCCTTGACCTTTGTCTATCCTCCCTTACATAAGACCCTGTCAACACGCTCACAGAGGTTAAAAGATCACAGAAGGCTGCCCGTTTAGACCCTCGTGCCCTTGCATGGCTTGGAATGTTTGTTGGGCGCATCTGACCTGAGTTGGCGCTTCCTTTTCGTGTGTGTGGCTTAGCAAGCTGCACATCGGCACCAGGGAATACACAGGAGCTGAGAACTTCCGCGCGCACATCCTGCCATTGCTGGTCTGGCCTGTTGGAAATTAAGTAGGATGCAAACGCCTAAGAGCCCCACATTCCGTCCCCCACAAAAGCTTCGATGTCAGAACATCAGGAAGTCACTCGCACGATGGCCACGACAGCTCGAGCTTCAAACCCACGCGCATATAACCCTGAGCCTTTACATCTACTCCTTGGTCAGGGCCTACCAGTGCTTTGGGGTGGCGTTTGGTTTTCCTGACGCATGAAGCCCCGTAAACCCCCGTAAACCCTATAGCTCCGTCGGCCGCTTGTTGCTGGCGCCATGCACGCGGCTGCAGCGGCTCTGAGGAGCACGCTGTCCAGCTCGAGGACAGTTGTCCGCTAGAGAGCCCAAAGGATCCATAAACCTATTTTGTCTACGTATACTTGGGCCTTAAAGCCAAGTGTATACGACATAGGTTTTGGGGGAGGGGGGGGGGGGACGTTTTATCAAATCAGGCCGACAAACAAACCAGGAAGTTGCAGCCAAAGCATTGATGAAGCTTTGCACAACAGCCAGCCGCAGCAAGCCGGCATCTGCAAACAAAATATGGAATCATCTCCTTTTCCATGCTTGGGAACGGAGACTCGTAGGGATGAAGTCCTGAGCAGTCTGCCAGGATATGTGCGTGCTCTTCGTCCCAGCAACGTAAGCTTCTGATCTCTTCTTGGTCTTGCGCTTGCTGCAGAGCAAGCTCGTGCTTGCCGTGGTTCACAAGGCCACTCTTACCTCCATCCAGGCTTGCCCTTGTCGGAGGCCAAACTCCTGCAATGCCCACATGTGTAATGAGGTCACCCTAGCAGGACTCGTGGACTCGTGCCGACATTGGGCCATGCCAGAATCTGCCAGAATGCTGAGCCAAGAGATCTACAAGCACCCAAGCCTGTCCAGCTGCCTCGTACCCTGAGCCTTAGAACCTCAAAAACTCGCTGAGGACTGGGCGAGCCGAACCTTCCAAGGCCCGACGGAGGAAGCTGGCTGTTTGCTACCTCCTTTTTTTTGAGCTGCCTGACGTTGGGGGTCTCAAAACTTAAATCTGAACTGAAACATCAAAGCCCGAAGAACCACGAAACTGCAGCTTCCTGCGCCGAGCTGTCTCTGTAAGGCCCATGAGAGTCGCCCTGAGAGCCCTCGAGCTCAGAGCCCTAAAGTCTCAACAGTCTTGGGGGTTTGGGTTTAGAGTTTAGGGTTTAGGGTTTGGGGTTTGGGGTGATGCCTTGCAGCTTAAAGCCCGAGCCCGTGACCCGACTTTAGGCGCTTTCTAGTAAGTTCCCATGTGCACTCCTTGGTTGGTGAACCTTCGCCGGCCGCAGGAGCCCTAGAAAGGTTGAGTCGGAAACCACACTCTCCAACCGCGATGTTGCGGCGTTGTTTGGGGGGGCATCTCATTCAGGGTTCGGGGTTAGGGTTTAAGGCATGCGAGGTTTCCGCGAGTCCTCCTCAGCAAACAGCCAGACGCGAGAGAAGAAATGGAAAGAATGGGCGTAACGGTTGTGCCACAGGCAGAAGGGCCGAAAGTTTGCTCCTAGTGTTGTTGAAGGCATAACACGCCCCAGTCCAAAAACTATGAATCCCCAGCCTTGCTTCTTCTACTACTTGCGTAAGAACCCCCCAACAAATTAGAAATTAAGAATAATCCCTATATTTGCCTTACAAGTAAGAATATTCTTTGTTTTTTGGGGGTTCTTAAGCAAATAGTAGTCACCCCCCCCCCCCCAAAACCCCAAGAAGCCCCAGTAAATCCGAGACCCTCCTCAAGAACCCTCAAACCCTCGAAAAGCCTTAAACCCTCGAAAGCTCGGACAAGCCCCCTAGAAGCCTGAACCATCTGAGCCTAAACCCCTAGAATCACCTTACTAAACCCTAAACCCTGAACCCTAAACCCTAAACCCTATAAACCCTATAAACCCTATAAACCCTATAAACCCTCTAAACCCTATAAACCCTATAAACCCTATAAACCCTATAAACCCTATAAACCCTAAACCCTAACCCTAAACCCCTAAAACCCTAAGCCCTTGTATCAGAATTCCGTATGCACCAGTGTCTTTGTTATGGGCCAGGCTCGATCGGGCGAGCCCGAGGTGCCCCTTTCGCGGGAGGCGTGGAGGGGCGGCGGTGGAGAGAGGGTTTTAGGGTTTTTGGGTTTTGGGGTTTTGGGGTTTTAGGGTTTTCGGGTTTTCGGGTTTTCGGGTTTTAGGGTTTTCGGGTTTTAGGGTTTTAGGGTTTTAGGGTTTTAGGGTTTTAGGGTTTTAGGGTTTTAGGGTTTTTGGGTTTTTGGGTTTTTGGGTTTTTGGGTTTTTGGGTTTTTGGGTTTTTGGGTTTTTGGTTTTTGGGTTTTTGGGTTTTTGGGTTTTAGGGTTTTAGGGTTTTAGGGTTTTAGGGTTTTTCAGGGTTTTAGGGTTTTAGGGTTTAGGGTTTAGGGCAGGGGCGTGCCGGAGTTGTTAGGGGCAGCTTTTTGGGCCTTAGGGTCTGGACTTGCGAGGTCAGGTCTCAGAAAGGCCAAGTCAGGGAGTTTTCCTAGCTCAGGGTGCGGGCTCTTCGGGGGATTGGGGAGCTTAGACTCTTGGGTGTTGTAGGTTTAGAGGTTGGGATGTTCCCCCTCATACTAACAGTCCTTAATAGGGATCGTAATAGGGGGTACTCACACCCCTTTTTTAGGACTCTTAGTACAAGGGGGAACATCCCAATTTAGAGGCCTTGAGGCCTGAGGAGTTCCCAAGATGTGCAGCGGCACTATGTGGCACGAGCATGACCAAAGCCCTCGAGCGAGACTCGAGACCCGTCGAATCTCCAGCACCCAAAACGCAAGCCTTAAACCCCTAGACCCGAAACCCTAAACCCTAAACCCTAAACCCTAAACCCTAAACCCTAAATCCTAAACCCTAAACCCTAAACCCTAAACCCTAAACCCTAAACCCTAAACCCGAGACGAGGACCTTGAGCAGCTGGCCGCCCTGCGGCATGCTGCGGCCCTGGCGGAGGCACCCCCCTTTCAGAGTCGTCCCCTCCCTGAACCCCCTCAAAACCTCGGAACATCCAAATGTTTAGGGTTTAGGGTTTAGGGTTTACGGTTTAGGGTTTAGGGTTTAGGGTGCCCATTTAAAGCGCTTCGGAGGGCACCTGGCTTGGGAGAGACTTGGAGAGTCAGGCCGAATTTTAGGGGGTCTTCTGCTTGGCGAAGCTGCTTCAGCATCCAAAGGCCGCCAAGGCACATATTCTCGGAGATGCTTGGGAATATCTTTTCCTTAGTTCAGATATAAATCCTAAGACACAGCCAAAAACACAATTGTTGCTTGGGAATATCTTTTCCTTAATTTGGATACTAACACTCCTAAAACACATCTTAAAACACAGTTGTTGCTAGGGTTCCAAGTTCAGGAAAGTCATGTGGCGCCGCAATTTCTGGGGGTGATTGGGTGATGGGAGTCCGCCCGATTGTTGCTCCGCAGCGTCCGGGAGCTTCTTTCATGTTCTTGGGAGAATCTTAGGGGTTGCTGAACTGGCACCTAAAACCTAAACCCTAAGCCCTAAACCCGAAACCCTAAACCCTAAACTAAAGCTACAAAGGCTAGTCTCTAATTTTAGAAGTATTGGTCTCAACTTCATGATATGCAAGCCTGCGACTCACATTTAGTTTAGGGTTTAGGGATCAGGGTTTAGGGTTTAGGGTTTAGGCTTGAAGAATAATGCCACACGGAGCAACTCCCCCCTACCCCCCTGCGCTATTGAGCCAAACTCACAACCGTTGAGCCGTTGATGCGTTGAACCCCATGCAAGTCCTTGAGCCCCCAAACAGTTCTCGAAGAAGATGGTTTGAACCCCCTAGGGCCTCGCCGACTTCGCAACAACCTTTGTGCGTTGCCTGAGCCACTGGACGGCACTGAAAGAGCTGGTCTTCCGAGTTGGGTTTGTTTTTATCCCTAAACCCTAAACCCTAAACCCTAAACCCTAAACCCTAAACCCTAAACCCTAAACCCTAAACCCTAAACCCTAAACCCTAAACCCTACATGTTGGTGTGTGGGGGGTTGTGACCAGGAGTCGCTGGGCGGGCCTTGTGCCAGGACCATGAAGTTCTTGACTGGGGAAGACAGTAGCTGCTGCAAGCGCGCCCTACTCGGCGCGAGATGTGTTTGCCTTTGAGCCGTTTTGAAACACTCCGAGCATAGACCGACAGGGCAGCTCTTCTCCAACCCGACAGGGCATTCCTGTTTGCTGTGTTTGGGCGGGGGCGGGATGGCTTTGGTGGATGTTTTGGGCTTCATTCCCGGCCTTAGAGTTAAGGCCTGCAGGTGTTAAAGGGGGGGGGGGGGGGGGGGGGGTTGGTAGGGTTCTTTGGGAATTTTGATGATTTTGGGATGGACGGCCTTAAGAATCTTGTGCTGTAGTGAACACTGCAGACTCGCAAAGCAGTTCCTTCCCGCCATTCAGGCAGTCACTGCGATTTGGTGGATCAGCTACTTTCGGTGGCTGCGCCGCATGTTTTTGCAAAGCAGCTCTGGCTCTAATAAGACCCCACGCACCTCGAGCGCAAGCTTCATGGCTGGGCCCGAGCCATGCCAGCTATGCCTTAGAATTCAATCAAGCCTTCACCCCAAGCCATAAATCTTAAGCCTTGCCCCGAACCCCTATATCCATCTACCATCATCTGCTACCCTGTTCACTTTTGGTTCGCGTAAACGTCTCGAACAGCTGCTGGCCCTTAAATTAAGTCCCTTTCCTGAGTTGCTGGTGGGTCCCTCCTCGTCTTCCCGCAACAGGGACTTGCCGTGTAATTGCCCATACTGTATGACTGTCCGAGAGCCCTCTCAGCAGCCTCAAGGCTCTCGAGCGCAGAACAGTTGAAGACATCCTTTGCACTGATCACAGCTTCAACTCAAACTGCAGCAGATGACGATATGCAGGTAGTGCATTCCATCGACCCCGAGTGGTTTGGGGAGGACAGGGCTGAGACAGGGCTAGGTCAGGCGCCCTGCACTTCAGGGTGGCCCATTGTGCGCAGACCTTGGGGTTTCAGGCTTCCGGGATAGAAGCTTAGGATCTAGGGTTTAGGGTTTAGGGTTTAGAGTGAGCCGAAGCACTGCATGCAACCCCCATCTCCCAGCATGAAACTCCAACGGGACCATGATTTGTACCATACCGTGGGCCCTTAGCAGCCAAAAAGCACCAAAGGAGTTCCACTAGTGTACACCAAGAGAGGTTGCAGTCTACCGGAAATGTACTATACAGTTCAGGCTGCTTCACGTGCAGACCCCAAGGGCCACGACCCTAAACCCTGATGCCTGGTTTATTTCTGTCTGAAAAAGCCCTGAAGCCCTTATTAAGCCAAGACCCCTGAAACCCTCAACCCTTATGCCCGTCCCCTGAAGCCTTATAAACCCTTAGAGCCTGAAACTCTGAAACCGATTCCCAAAGAGCCCAATATCCCTTAATTAGGGAAGCTTGCTTAACTTATATAGGGATCCTTAATATGGTTTAAGGTGTATTCCTTAGTTAAGGGGTATTGGGCTCTTTGGGTTCTTCTCTCCCCGAAGCCGGCCATGCAGGACATGGCCCAAAGGGAGGCCCAGCACCAGGTCTGGGCGCTGGCCACGGGCGTCAAGGCGAGGCTTGTGGTACTCAAAGTATGGCCCACTTCTGGGAGACTCCTAAACACTAAGCCCTAAACCCTAGACCCTAAACCCTAAACCCTAAACCATAAACCCTTGAGCCAGCGCCCAGAAACTCCCCAAAAATCCGCCTCCCAAGCACACCCTTGAGAGTCGACGCAAAGCTGCAGGCAACAGCTCCACGTGTGGCCACGGTGGCTGCTTGGGCTCTATAGACTTGATGGTAGCCCAGTGGTACCCAGGGTTTAAGGGTTTAAGGGTTTAAGGGTGTAAGGGTTCAAGGGTTCAAGGGTTCAAAGGTTTACGGGTTTAGGGGTTTAGGAGTTTAGGGGTTTAGGGGTTTAGGGCTTTAGGGGTTTCGGGGTTTCGGGGTTTAGGGGTTTAGGGGATTAGGGGTCTAGGGGATTAGGGGTCTAGGGGTTTAGGGTTTAGACTTCGGGGTTGAGGGGAGGTTCCTGTCCGCTAGACCACTAGTCACAAGGAGCTCACTGAACCCTTTGACTTTCTGAGCTCAACCGCTTCACCGCCCTCATCCGCAAGCCGCCTCGCAACCTCAGCAAAGATCGCCAGCTCAAGCGCTGGCAGCAACCAGCAGGCGCACCCACACCACACACTGAAGCTACTAGGCCAACTGTAGACGCTGATGAAATCTTATCCCGAACCCCGGTTAAACTGACGGGGACCTCAATCACGCAAGCCAAAGCAACATGAAGAAGAAGAAGAAGAAGAAGCAGAAGAAGCAGAAGAAGAAAAAGAAGACGAAGAAGAAGAAGAAGAAGAAAACCCAAACCTGGCTGATCCCCTCCCTCAAGGCAAGCCCTGGAAATCTCTGAATTTGCGGGGGCAACTCGAACCCTCAAAGTGTTCAAGTGGCTTCGCACCACAAAACTGTCCGGAGAGGGGGGCAGCTTATTCTCAGATCTAGACACCCCGACTTGCCCGTTGGGGAACCACAACAACCGTCAGTCCGAGCCCTAAACCCTAAACCCTAAACCCCAAACCCTAAACCCTATTTGGGCCCAACTCAGACGCGCTGAAAGGTGCGGCGGCTGCTCCAGGACCTCAAGGGTCTACGCGGCGCTGCCACCCAGGCCTCTTTGCGAGCTACGGGGCCGAAGCTTGACACCATGAGCTCTTACGAGATTTGGTTTAGGCTTTTAGGGTCTAGGGTTTAGGCTTTTGGGTTTAGGGTTTTGGGTTTTGGGTTTTGAGATTAGGGTTTAGGGTTCATGAGTTCTTGCGAGATTTGGTTTAGGGCTAAGGGTTCGGGGTCTACAGGGCTTGGGGCTTAGGGTTTAGGGCCTATGTGCTGCTGTCGTCTGGAATGACACTGCTTGCATGGTAAGGGTTGCGGGTTTCCGGCTCATAGGGATGCAGGGCTTATAGCGTTTAGGGCTTTATAGGTTTTAGGCTTCGTGGGGCTAGGGGGGGGGGGGGGGGGGGGGGGGGGGGGAGTGGCGCTTATGGAGTTTAGGGAAGCGTTAAATCCGAATGCCTAGGTTTCCCAACTTTTAGCGCCCTTGCCTTGACGCTCAAGACACCTGTCAGCCGAGAGTCTGATTTGCAGGTGGAGAGGTCCTTCGAGCGAAAGCGGGGCGCGCTGCAGGACGCAGTATAAGCAGCGGGCAGAGTTGCGTCTCTGTGAATTTTCTGAGAAACCATCCTGCGAATCAGAAAGTATGAATCAGCAAGCAATTAGAAGAAGGAAGTCTGAAGCTGCGCATCAGAAGCCGCACAACAGGGGCAGGGGGGGGAACGGTGGGGGGTAATCGGGCCAAATCCAGAGCATCTGAAACCCTCCCAAATCCCGATTTCCGCATCAGCCGTTTCCTGGTTCCCAATTCAGCTGTCGCCTGGTTTTCCGATTCAGTCGTTCTGGTGTCCGATGCAGGCCTCGTTTTCGATTTTCCCGTGTCTGGTTTCCGATTGTGCTCTGATTGCCGATTGTTCTGGTTTTCGATTCAGCCCTTCTGGTTCCCGATTTGTCCATCGTCACTAGTTTTTTTGCTTCGCTTCTACTACGGAAGAGAGGCCGGCGATATACCAAAGAGATCGTACTCAGAGCGGGTGCGCCTGTGATTGTCACACCTGCGATGTGGAAAGTATTGTTTCCTGAGGCGCTGCGCAGTCCAAGGTTAAACGATCAGCGTCTAGCATGGCAGTCGCAGAACGCTACTTCCCGGATCTCATCCTCTGAGGCCCTAGGAAGCCCCTTCACCTTTCGAGCCGGAAGCCTTATGGGCCCAAGAGGCCCCGGAATCCGAGCGAAAAGGTGGAAAAGGTGGTCAACATCCCGGCACCAAAGCCCTCATTGTCCCTGCAGCAGTCCGGGGTCCCCCTGCTTTCTCAGTTTGGGGCTTCAGAATTCTGATGCGGAAGGAGCGAAACCACTACTTGCAGAAGGTGGAAAGCTTGAGGACCGCATTTTGTTTGTCAGTGTTTAGCGTTACGGGGGGGGAGTGGGACTGGGTTCTCCAACTCCTCAGGCCAAGGGAGGTTAGGTGTGTGGATTCGCTCCTTGCCTTCGGGGCCAAAGATGCTCAAGCTTACCCCCACAGCTTTGCCTCCTTTCACAGGGCCGAGTTTCAGCGCGACGCCCAGGGGCGCGGCTTCTCCAAGGCGATTTTGGGCTCTGACGTGGGGCCTTGGTTTGGAGTTTAGCCGGCGTTTCGCCTCAAAACCCCATAAATGCCACAACACCGAGGGTTGAGTCTTCGGGTGGGGGGCTTGTCCTCGGCTCATTCATCGTTGATTGGTCACATGCGCACACGCACATATCAACATGCTCCATTTAAGTGTTGCATGCTCTCGTCTTTGCTTCAGCAAGAATTCGATGAATGACAGGAGGCAGTTTGCAAGTGTGTCCGTAGCGGGTGGGGCGGGGGGGGGGCGAGGGGGGCGTCGTAATCCCCAAACCCCTATCCCTAACTCCCTAAGCCGGAAGTTTGGGGGGGGGGGGGGGGGGGGGGGGGTCGTTAAAGACAACGATGCATCTTTGGTTGTCATGGGAAGAAGGGGGATGAGAGTGTTCGTGAGTAAAAAGCACGACTCGAATGCCAGACCTATGGAGAAGCGCCGACGGTCACCTCTAAGCATAGTAATATTCATAATAATCACAAGAATTATGCAGTGTAACATGTATCATGTTATGTTGATTGTTTGACTGGGGCAGAGGTGGGGTCGGGATGGTACTACACCAAAAAGCGACTACAGTGTTTAACCCACATAGGGTTGAGTGATGTTTTGGGCTAGGGTTTAGGAGCGCCACACACAAAGTGTCTTGAAGCCCGGCTGAACAAGGTGGAGAGTCAGTGGAGAGGTCCGTCAGCTGCCAGCTATCTTGAAAGGGAAAGTTCGATAGGAACCATTGGCCAAACCAGCTCGGAAAGGTAATGACTATCTTCGGAACCATTCGTCACCCCCCCCCATTCATTGAAATACCCTCCAGGCATTGGAGGGATCAAACGTGGGTCCTCCGTCGCGGCCAGGAGCAGCTTCACCGGCTGTCGCGGAACCAGGTGGATCTGCCTTAACAGCCTTAAGTTGCCTCATGACCAACACTTCGGTATCTTGCTTCCTCTCGATTCCGCGGACTGAGACAGCTTTGTACTGTGCTGCCTTATTCCGAATTTGCTTGCGCAGATGCTTGCTGGGCCACGAGTTTGAAGTTGCACTTGCGCTCAACCGTTTCTACCCTGGTTTTTAGAGACGTCGGATGGAGTATGACGAAATATCACTGAATATGGGTGCAGGAAGTTACCAGAACCGCAGATGATGGCATGTCGCCAATCTGACCCAGTTTTCCAATTGGTGTCTGGTGATGAAAACGTTGATGAAGGGACTTGCAGCGACACGTGAGCCACACTCACTTGACCAGGATTGCGCAATGTGAACAAGCACCTTCCTTGCCTTTGGGGGTGCCCTTCCGACCAACCACCTTGTCTGCCGAAACTTCAAGGGCAAAACCTACATAGACCCTTAACCCGACGAACCATCTTCCGAGTCGCGGAGACCCTTGAGTTCCGCACCCCTCCAGGGTTTTCTAGAGACCTCAAGGACCTTCTATCTGTCTTCGCCTTTCCTCAGGGTGGGGCTTCCTAGGGGGCCACCGACTGAACAAACAAGGAGGGAGGCAGGGGGCGGGACGCCTGTTCATCCCAAGTTTACTTCTATATCCCCCTTGGGAATTATTTTTATATTTTTGTTCATATAAACCCCAAGAGGATATTAAGCATATTATTGTTTATGAAGGTTCTAAGGGGAGTATAGACTTGCCTAAATAGTGGAGCCTATCAGAGGGACTACGCCCCACGCCACAGGAGAAGTTGGCCTATGCTGAGGCGGACTTCGCCGAGGAGGGCTCAAGGGTCAGGGAAGCTAAGAGGGGTTTAGGGTTTAGGGTTTAGGGTTTAGGGTTTAGGGTTTAGGGTTTAGGGTTTAGGGTTTAGGGTTTAGGGTTTAGGGTTTAGGGTTTAGGGTTTAGGGTTTAGGGTTTAGGGTTGAGGGTTGAGGGTTGAGGGTTGAGGGTTGAGGGTTGAGGGTTGAGGGTTGAGGGTTGAGGGTTGAGGTTTGAGGGTTGAGGGTTGAGGGTTGAGGGTTGAGGGTTGAGGGTTGAGGGTTGAGGGTTGAGGGTTGAGGGTTGAGGGTTGAGGGTTGAGGGTTGAGGGTTGAGGGTTGAGGGCTCGGGGGGATTTGAGGGTCTTTGGGCCCGGGGGCTTGGGTTCACTTTGCGGGGTCGAAGCGTGTCGTAGCAAAGCCCCTTGAACCCTCAATCTTGCGCCCTGCTGGAACTCTACAGGTCCTAAACCCTAAACCCTATACTCTATACCCTATAAACCCTAAACCCTAAACAGGTCCTAAACTGTTAAGAGGCCAATGGTTGCAGTGACCGATCGTTCGGACGCCTTGCCGCGATGTCAAGACCTACGATGTGTAAATCTATATCCCCCCGTTGGGAATTATGTTTTGTTTATATAAAACTCAAGAGGATATTTAAGAATATTATTTTATTAAGGTTCTAAGGGGAGTATAGAAATCGGATGTCGACCACTCACCCATGAAATGGAGCCCAGGCCCTCGACCCTCTTTTTGGAGCTGTAAAAGGGTTTGGGGTTTATAATTTGGGGGGTATTTGGGGGGGGGGGGGGGGGGGTGTTTTGACAATGAGACGGAGGCTAAAACATGAAACATAGGGGTTGGAATATTTACCAAAAATGCTCCCTTATGGTCCCTATACAATCATACTGCGATGACCCCCAAGACCCTATCGTAGTGGTAAAGGCCCCTAGCCCTATAGTACACGTACGAGCCCCTGCTTCCTTCATTCGGGTTTGTGAAACAGCTTAACCCTATGGCTGGCTCTGTGTCCAGGAACCTGGCATTCTTTGGTACCTGAACCTGAAGCATTGAGCCGGGTTCAGGTTGAAGGTTTAGCTTAGGATTGTACGCAGCGGCGCGTAATCGTGGCTTCAGCATTCCCTGCTTCAGGCCTCAGCACAATCGAAGAAAGTGGCCGAGGACGCAGGGACGAGAGGCTTTGATATGGTTTCATCTTCTTGTTCAGGTCAAGAAGGATCCGCACCCCGCATTGCCACAAAATGACTTTTCCAATTTTGTACCTGCCCATGGGTTCTTCGAGCTCATGCAGACATTCTTTTCTTTGCGAAGGTAAAGTGCCGCTGTGGGATTGGTCTGGTGCAATCTGGCAGTAGCAATGTGGGAAATGTGGGAAGCAGACGGGACTGCTGTGTCTGACATATCAGGGCTTCACGTCTCACACGGTGCACATTCCTCTCAACGCAAACCTTAGCACTTTTGACAGTCTCAACACCAACAGAGGTCTCTGGACTTGTCCCTTGCGGCCAGAACATGAGGCACTGAAGTCCGAACTCGCCCTCAACTCTTCGAAATCTCAAGCAAGCATAGCAGCATAGTATATACATGTTCTTCGCAATGTACACACTTGAGATTCATTGCCCTAAGCCGCCGGTCCTACTGTAACCTTTTGTATCTAGCAACCTGGTTCATACCTTGGACCCCTAAGGTTCTACCCTTGGGTTTGGGGACATCTGAGGAGTCTATTAAGGGAACCTCTCTTGTGTGCGTTACGTCCTTAGGGGTTTCGAGCCGCGGAAGGAGCAGCTGAGCCGAAATCGCCGCTCGCTGCTCTCTGCCCTGCATGGCTTGGCCCAGGCGAGCTCCCCAGGTTGTAGTGGGGAGGTGTGTGTAGTCGTAACTCTTGCAAAGTGTGTAAAGCCCTAAACGCAGAGCTCGAGTTCTGATTCGGGGGGTGGGGGGTGGGGGGGGGGGCGGGGGGGGAGGAGCCCGGCACCGCAGTTGACCCGGACCACAGGCAACATGCAGAGGTTTAGGCATGTTCAGGGTCTAGGGTCTAGGGTTTAGGGTTTAGGGTTCAGGGTTCAGGGTTCAGGGTTCAGGGTCCAGGGTTCAGGGTTCATTGTTTAGGGTTTAGGGTTTAGGGTTTAGGGTTCGACTTTGAGGCCTGGTGTTTACAAGAAAGGTGTGTGTAAACGGGGCTCTTTGGGAGCTACCTCCTTTGAGAGGCGCTTCATGGGTTGCACAAGGCAAGGAGCGTCACGGCTTCGCTGAAGATCTAGGGTGTGGGGTCGTGAAGATCTGAAGCGCTGCAGGGCTTAATATGGTTCAATGTGCCTTGGGCTGAGATTCGGAGTAAGGCTCCTTTTCTATTGGGCCTTGGGCTGAGAAATTTCGGAGTAAGGCTCCTTCTTTATTTGAAGGGCCGGTTGGTGTCGAGTTTAGGCAAGCCTCTCCGCAGAGCCAAAGGTTGTGGAGTCTTGAAACAAGACTCAGGTATGAAGAAATGTGCGTGCGCCCACGTTCGGAGTGTTGTGCATGTGCGGTTGTCGTAGGAAAGTTCTGGAGAGGCGTGCATGTGCAGATGATTGGGATCGACTGTTGTGGGTTTAGGGTTTAGGGGCATCCCGCCTAAACCCTGTTGTTCAGCCTTCTTCTAGGTGCCAGGGTGCAGGGCTTGTACTGATTTTCTAGACTTCGGCTTACGCACTTGCGCCCACAGGACCCTCCAAAACATGCAGAGAAACCTGGAGCCCGTATTGACCCAGCCTTCCCACCACTCCCCACCAAGGACTCCAAGAGTCTGAGAGCCACTGGGAAGCCCAAACCCTTTTGGCTTTGGGGTTTGTGGGGTTCCTACAGTCCTAGAGTCGAAAAATGTCGGGTCCCCTCAGCAGAGGGGCCTAAGTTCATGTGGCGTGGCGTCCACGGGCCCTTTCAAAGCTGCGTCGTCTAAACCCCCTCAAGCCTGAACCCTCAGCAGCGGCTTCAACACTGAATCCTGAACCCAAGCCCAGGTCCCAAGGCCAAAAGTCCCGGACGGTTTCCCGCATGTACGAGTTACGGAAGTCTTAAGGAGTTTGGGGCTTACGGTCCTAAAGGAAGTCCAGGAGTTTGTGGGGCGGTCCTTAGAAGCCATGGCTCACGCGCGGTGGCTGGCATTCGTTTTCGCACTCCGCAGCCTTCAGACAGTCCGGGCGTCCTTCTGCACGCAGAGCGGGGTCGACTTCCTGCGCCCTGGCAGGTTAAAAACCCTGAAACCCTAAAACCCTGAAACCCTAAAAGCCTAAAAGCCTAAACCCTCGGTGGCATCGCCTAAGAGCTTGGGGTTGAAGGCCTTGGGTTGAGGGTTTCAACCATTGTGTTCCGCCCCTCCTGAACATCTGCAAAGCCCTCCGGGTTGCGGTTCTCACACTGTGCAACAAGGACTTCGGCCTTGATTTGGGTCCAGAGGCTTAGGGTCGTGAATCCAGCTAGGTTGGGGATTTGGGGCGTTGGGTCTATGTGTGAATGCAGAGTAAGGAAATTTTGGCTGGAATAGGGCACAATCGAGAGGTAAGTGTTTAACATGTCGTTTAAAGAGGTCTCGCTTCCATAGCTGAACCCTACTGTGCAGCTGCTCACGTACAAACGTATCTAGTGAGGGGTGTTTCAAGTTTCCTACGTGAAGCTTGTATCCGAATGACGCCGAAAATGCGTGAACGGGGTTGAGATTAGATCATGTCAAACATCAGGGCCATAATTTTAGGAAAGCTTTTGGTTCTGATCGGAGAATACGGTACGTCACACGTTGGGGAGGTGTGCGGTGAGTCAGCTCTGAGTTGTTTGAGCCTTGAGCCAAACAGGGCTTTAGATCCTTTTCTAGGGACAAGGGGCCCGAAGCTATACTCTTCGCCTGTTCAACCCAGCAAGCCCCTAAACTTTCCCAAAACCTTACATGTTTCATGTTTTGGGGGGGTTCCTAAGCAAACAGTAGTAAGTCTCCGAACTGCTGAAGCTCCAGTGGCCGCCCCCCCTGTGAGGGCAAGCGACTTCCAAGACCAGAACCTTTCGCGCGAAGCCACCCTGTGCTCCCCTCTCGGGCTTAAGGCTTAAGGAAGGGCTTCAGGCTGAAATAAGTATGCTTGTAAACGCTTTTTTGTAGCTGGGTTTAGGGCCTTCGGTTGAGGGGAAGAGGTTCCCGGCTGACCGGTGTTCAGCTTTCGGGACTGAGGGTGGAGGGCATGGTGCGTGGCGGTTTTTCTGCCCTTAGAGAAGCCCTAAAAAGCCCTAAGGCCTCAGCAGCGTGACCCGCTCATTGCGGTCCTGGGCCCCGAAACCGCGTGCACTGCGCTCTCCTCGTATGCTCGATGTTTCCGCGGCTTCCAGGCATCGAGCCTCAAGCCCTTTCATGCGGCAAAACAGCCCTGCCTCCGTTTAAGACTTCATGAAGAGAAAGCTTTCGCTGCGGTGATCCAACTTTCAACATCCCCAAAAGCGTTCAGATAGAAGGGGGGCTTCAGGGGTTCCGGGGTGTCCCAGAAGGTTGCTGGGGAGTCCCCAGCAGAAGAAAGACCAAATCCAACCAAAACCCTCCAAAACACATCGTACTGCATTTCTGAAGGAGACCTACCTGGAACAGCCTGAATCCTTATGCTGGTGCACTTGATAAAGGAGAACTGCCTTGCAGCCGGGACCCCAAGGCCATAAGGCCCAGAGGGCCAGGATCCCTCCCGGGTCCCAGCGTTGGAGGGGGGCGTGAGCCCCTGAACAAGAAATCAACCAGCGTTCGCTTCCATAGGAACTCCACATGTGAAGACCGTGCCCGTGCGCATTCCCGAACCCTTCGAAGTCCAGGTGTTTGGGACGCTTTGGGGGTCTTAAGGTGAAGGCTTTTGAGCGCAAAAGAGGTACATCCCGCCGCTGCTGAAAGGCCCAGCGCCCCTGTGGCTGGTTCTGTCAGGGAGACTCGGCACATGAAGTCTCCCCAAGGCCCTGGAATCCTAAGCCCCTCCAGCTAACAAACTCCGGAACGCATGGTGGTCTCCCGACCTTCATGGTGTATATCACTTTCAACCTTTTTCGGTATCGTAGGATAGAACAGTATAGCCTAATATGACCCAGTTCGGGTACGATGCCGGCGGTGCTGGCTGTTCAGGAGGCGGAGCGTGTTTGTGCCGGAGGGAGGGGGGTTGTTTCAGACTTTTAGTTTTAATTTGCTTCTTATCGACCCCGGCATTCCTGAAACAAAAAACACCTAGGACCCAGAGTAGGCCCTTGTTCCCTTTTTTAGGGCCTAGGTTCCCTTAGAAGCCCCTGAAAACCAAAAAGGGCACCCTTTTTATTCCCAGTTACTCTTGGGTCCAGACACTGGCCATCTGCTCAAAGCGTTCCCGTTCGTGGCATCCCCCCCCGATGTAGGCAGTCTTCTGCAGTCCCGCATAGAAACAGTCCCCAAGATAAGTTTTTTCTATGCATGATGTATCTGCATTCTTTAGATCATAAGCCCTAGACGAAACCTTTGCTTAAACAAAGAATTCGCTTCTGTGAATGACTGCATATAAATACTCACAAACAAGAAACGGTTTTATTGATTCACAACTAACTGCATGTAACGTCGTAAATCACAGGGACCCTAAAACTTATCCCTGCTTGCCAAGGACTATATCAAAGCCGTGGAGATTTATTAGATCTTGAAAACGTTAAGTAAAACTATGCCTTTAGCAAACAGCCCCAAAACGTGTCAGATTTATTACACGTTTGCTCGCGAGTCCTGCAGTGTCCGAGGTGTTCTGGGACCAGCTCAGGGCACGCAATAATCTACAAGTTGTATTTCCAATTACTTTGCTTCAGAATCGTCCTGTAGCCAGTGCCTCCCAGCCCGAATCTACTATTGAGAGAAAACGGGGGAGGTGGGAATCAAGGTCCTGATGTCATGTGCTATATGCTCAAGGATAGATATTGGACAGGGAACCTGCAGAGGCTGAGGGGCTATGGAAGCTTGGAGAATTGGGACGATGGCAGGAGGGAGGATCGCTACAGAAACAGATTTGAAACTTCAAAAGCCTGAAATCAGCATCGTCAAATCGTCATGTAGCCCCCAATAGAACCACAACAATTCATATATCAACAGAACGCATATGACGTTTGCAGAACCCTACAAGACCCTACGAGATTCTTAGAGTTTCAATATGCCGATTCTAGAATTTTTGGAATCACGTTGAACCTTTCCATATTCTCACACGCTCGATATCCTCTCAAGGTGAGGGAACTCTCGGGGTGACATGAGGGCTCTGAGGGGATCGTAAAGCTCTGGCGATGCTCTGGGTGAGATACGGTGATGGGCGAGGAGTGGACCGGCTGAGGAGAAGAGTTTAACAACCCCACACCGAGGGCAACAATGAAAATCCAGCTGGCTTACGAGAGCATCGCTTGTGCTGAGCTTGTACTACAAAACAATGAAAATACAGGCGGCTTACGGAAACATCGATTCCAGTTCTCGGCTTGTACTACGGATCAATGCAACCTTTTGTCCAATCGTCCAATGGTACGAAAAGCGACATGAGTCCCACCTATCAGCGATAACATGGCTTCCGCGTCCTTTCACTCTCCCAGCACATGTTGTCCGTCATTCATATGAATTCATATCGCTCTGCATAATATTCATTGATTGGCTGCCTTGTGAGTGTGCACTGAGTAGTCAACTGCTAGTCTCACACTTGCCTGTTCGGCCGGCGCTGTTCTTCTGCAGCTTCTTGAGCACCTGCACTGCCGTCCCCCACAAGTCCCACAGCTTCGGTTCGAAGTTGCAAAGGAATGGCATGAAGTCCACCGAATTTCTGGAGTGGACTGGTCTGGTTGACTTCGTTTCCAAGCAGAGGCGCCCTGTGAAGTTTCAGGAAATCAGTGTTCAGGGTTTAGGGCTCCTAACGATGCAACCCTGGGCCCCCACCCCACTCAAACCCTTCATCCTAAGCACCATCCGGGCCGGAGCCCAGTTGCCCCAAGCCCACCTTAGACTGCGAAGACTAAACTTTCGTAGCAAGTTCGACACCGACCATCCGCAACAGGTTTTGGGATGTTTTGTGAGATCTTGAAGAAGCTAAGCAGCCTCGAAGCCTTAAACTGGTTTGAAGGCGTCAAAAAGCCCAGGAAATGGGTTGCAGGCTTTGCTATCATGCAAGAAGTGGTGCTAGTAGAGGGATTGGATTTTGGTTGGGTCCAACGGATTTCACGTAAGTCTGTCAAAAGCTCTTTCAACGGTTCGTCCTCATCTAGGCGATCCCAAGCTAAGGACGGATGAGGCCCGAAAGGGACAGAGATCATTCTAAAGATATGCACAGCCTCCTCTTTTCACATTGGGAGCCTCTGCAAGGTGCAGGGTGCATGCCAAACATCTGTGTGACATTCATCCTCCTCGAACTTGCTTGTGTCCCGCAAAAATAGCAGGTCCATCCAGCAGTTTTGCCACAATCAATGTACTGCACACTGTTGAGGATAGCACTCATGGCAACATCGGGCGCTGGAGACAACAGGCAGGCATCCGTCAGTGTGTCATCTGGGGCCACTTTGGCAAGTAGAGCCGATGCGCTGTGGGGTTCCCTACTTGATTTCTTCATGGTTTGAAGTTACTTCTTTCCTTCCTTATGACTGTCCTTCAAATCTTTCAGGTAGAGTTATGCCAAACATGCTTCGTCTTGGCTGCCCACGATGGCAAGACCGTAGTCTTTCCACGAGACCTCAGACCCTCCCCAAAACGGTTTGCTGGAGTTGTTTTTGGTGCTACCCCAAGCCTTTATCGGGGCATAAAGCGGAGCCACCCGCCTTTCAGAACGTTTTTGGTAAACCCAAACCCTCCCCTCACAAGCGACACCGCACTTACACGTCGCAGACCCAATATATTGACTCGGGAGTGCACTAGGTGCCAGAATCGCTAGTGAGCCTCAGATTAAGGAAGCCAGTTTCGGAAGCTTGCAAGAGCTGGGGCAGAGTTGTGCGACTTGCTGTGAGTTTTCTACTCTGTTAAGATCGTTTCGTCTTCTCTAAAAGGTCCAGCAGCCGGACCTTTACGAGATTTGCACGCTGAGCCCCAGAGCCCTTGATGAAAAGGGTTTAGGGCTTGGGGTTTGGGGCTTAGGGCTTAGGGTTCAGGGTTTAGGGTTTAGGGTTTAGGGTCTAGGGAAGAGTGATGTTGTGGCGGCAGGCAGTTTCACCTGCCAGACAGCACCACGAAAGGGCCAAACGAGGCAGAGTTCATCAAGAAGCTGCTTCTCGGCTCGCTAGGCTCTTGAAACATTCTTATACTTTCCCCTATTGGTTGGGATGTTCCCCCTTATACTAGCAGTGTTTAATAGGGATGATAGTACCCCCTAGAATCATCCCTATGAAGGACTGTTCGTATAGGGGGGGGGGGGGGGGGGGGACATCCCAACCTATTGGGCTCAAGAGGATCCTACTCAACAAAAACAATTCGGAGTGGTTTAAGGGCTATCCTAGGCGGAATCGCTTGAAGTGTTTCGTGAGGCCAGCGTAGGGATGGCAGATTCGCGATTTGTTCGAGGTGGCTGAGGGTTGAAGGAAATTGTGTGTATGGGGTTTAGGGCTTAGGGTTGGGGATGTTATTCCAAGGGTCTGTTGCCCCAGCGCTCGTACAGGGCTGTGCTTTGGGCCAAGTGGCCGGCATGGGGGCCACCCGAGAGTCCGGAACATCCATCGGATTGTGTTTTTGAATTGCGGCAAAACCACCGCCCAGGAAAGGGTGGCGCAAAGGGCTGCGAAAGGGGCCATGCTTAGACTATCTTATGCCGTGCTTATATTGCCTATCGATGTGGTTTCGTAGCTTGGGTCTGAATTCCCGGGCACGGGAAAGGGCCGCGAAAGGGGCAGCCGCTTCGGCGAATGTTCGGGTGAAGGAAGACTGGACAGCTGTGTGCAAAAGAACAAAGCGTCCGCTCAGTAGTCCCGAGAAAAGGCCGGCTTGTGAGGAGGAACTGCTGGCCGATCGAAGGTTTGCGAAGCCAACGTGCATGGTGTTCCAGAGAATGTGTGACATGGTTCACTGTTCTTGTCGCCATTTTCTGATGGCCTTCACTCTTGCTAGTCTGATTACGCACACTACTGACTGTAAATCGTGAATATGATGGCGTTCAAAGATGTAGTTCACTCGATGCGTGCAAGGCCCGCGGAGTGTTATTAGTGTGTGAGGGCATGGCTAAGTTGGCACCAGATCTATCTTCAAGAAACCGTGCCTTTGCCTGGCAATCAGAGTTGCGGCACTGCGTTTCAGGTTCCTACACACTAGCCCCCACTTGCCAGAAGTCTTAGAGGTGGACTGGGGTCAGATGTTGAAATGTGTGGTTCCTTTGGGCAGCTTGGCAGTTCCAAGGAAGGAGTTTCGGTAATCATGGTACCGATTTGTGAGTAGCTTTGGGGCTTTAGGGTTTAGAGCGCTTGGGGTTTAGGATGAAACCCCTG
Source organism: Symbiodinium natans (assembly GCA_905221605.1). Classification (NCBI taxonomy): domain Eukaryota; class Dinophyceae; order Suessiales; family Symbiodiniaceae; genus Symbiodinium; species Symbiodinium natans. The sequence goes on along the minus strand of CAJNDS010001114.1, from coordinate 159,091 downwards.
TCTTTAACTCTCAGCCTTGGGCAAAAGCATCCGACACCCTCAAACGAGGCTCGAGCTGGTGCGAGTTCCTTGCGTGGACTCCTCCAGCCGCTTGGCCGCGCATGCGCCTGCATTGGTTGGAGGTTTATGGGCCAGGTCATGGATCTAGGGAATCGATACAGGGTGTAGTGCTTTCAGTGGGCTTAGGACTTGGGATTTCAACGAGAGATGGTTGAAGGTAAGGGACCGGGGCAACATCGTGGTGAGCACACTTGTGTCCAAGCTTTCTTCGCCTCTAGGGACTTTGGGTGGACCCTATCACGAGGTGGATTCAGTTTGTGATCGCCTTGTTGTCGACCTCTTGGGGCTGAACGATTCGGGGTATTGAGTTCCAGGGAGACAACGCTGTTATGAAGCTGAAGCCCAAAGCTCCAGCAAGCGGTCTAACCCGCAAGAGGCTATATAGTCACCCTGAACTGTCCAAACCCTCAAACAAAGCCCTCATAGCCCGCTGGCTCTAAAATCCCTAGCTCCTCATAGCCCTGCTAGCTCTACACTCCCTCAACCCGACAGTTGCCAGGGATTTACTGCGCTGGATATGGGTCCGGCGGCCGCCTCTGTTCTTGGCTGGCTTCCGAGCAGCCAAGCTGCAGTCCGACCTTTCCTTGTACTGGCTCCCCTAAGAATCCATGTACTCAAGTAAACATTTGGACCCTCAAGCTGCCATATAGGGACCCCTTTAAGGCCCAAGTATATACTTTTTAGTGGCATGGACTCTTTGGGTTCATTGTTCAGGGGTTCGGCTTCTGTTGCTGAAGCTTTGGGTATTTATGTTGCGGGGGAGGGTTTAGGTGTTGCGGACTGCTGCTGGAATCTGTGACTCTAAGGGGATGGACGTATCATCCGCATGAGTTCAAGATGACATGCTCGTACCCCAAAGCTCCAAAAGCCCTAAGCTGACAAAACCCTCAACTGCCCCAATTTCAACTTCACAGGTGGCCCGAGACGTAGCACTCCTAGAAAGCACACGAAGTGTGGTAGGGTTTCGGGTTTAGGGTTCCGGGTTTAGGGTGTGCCATCCGATCGAGAAACCTGTTCGCAACACTTGCTTTTTTGCACGGGGCGCATGATTTCTCAGCGGATCCGCTGTCATTGGCTGCGTGATGCTTCGGGCTCCGGACACCTTCGCTACCCAAAATCTCAACATACCACATCCAACGGCCACCCGAGCTCCAAATAGGGTTTCTATAGTGGTTATATGGGGTTTATATAGGGTTTATATAGGGTGTATATAGGGTTTATACGGGGTTTATATGGGGTTTATATAGGGTGTATATAGGGTTTATACAGGGTTTATATGGGGTTTATATAGGGTTTAGGATTTAGGGCAAAGCCCTTCCCAGCCCCCCTTTCTCCAAAGCGCGGCTTCGGCAGCTTTAGGGATTGTAAGGAGGTCTGCGCTCGGGTTTGTAAGTTGCAAATGACGGGTTACGAATGTTCGGCATCGAGCTTTGCTCTTCGGAGCTTGTTGGACTGAAGTTCTGTGGCGTATTCCGGTACCTTCCTCCTTCTTTCTCGACCCTAATACTTGGGCGTTGCTTGCTGTTCTGGTTTAGTTGCGGCTTGCCGACACCCGATAAAAGTCTTCGTGCGTCGCCTGGGTTCTCCTGGGCTGTTCGATGTTTGGAGGACCTCCTGATTCCCGCGATGTCACCTCGAACCCTGGGCCTGAAGTCCCCAATCACTGGAACCCAGAGTGTTTTCTTAAGGGTTTGGGTTCCCTTCGAAGCCCCCCCTTGAAACCCAAAAAGGGCACCCCTTTTTCTGTATTCCTAGGTTCCTCTTGGGTCTAGATCGTAAGAAGAGGCTGTCTTCGAAGCTGGCTGCGGCGGCCAGTGTGCAGGGCTTCGCCGCTGGGTGGTCGATTTCTTGGGGAAAGCAAATGAAGCTTTTGTTTGGGCGACTCAAAAAACAACAGACTCTCAGTTGGAAACCTCAACCCTGTATTCTCCCCAAACCTAACCTAAAACCTCGAGCGATCCTGTCAGTGCTGATTACTTTGGCTCATATGACCCTTGCTGTTTGCATTTCAGGGGCTCTTACAAGTTTCATGGCCAGCGTGTTGGGCAGGGCAGACCCTCAAGTTCAATTTCACCATGAATCTCCCCTACAATTTGGAAATTTGGAATCGACAGACACACACACACACACGCACGCACATTCTTCCCCAAATTATATACAGACGTCAATTTTCTCCCGAAGCATCGACAGTACTGCCGTACTCACTGCTCAAAGCTCAAGGAGTTCCCCACCACAAATGCTGCCAAGCGCCCTATGCCGATCATGGGGATCCACCTCAAGGCACGACGTGTTTGAGAGCTCTCGTTTGACAGCTCAGGAGTTCAGGCACCACGTTTTTCGTTTAAGGTTTGGGGTGTTTCGGATTTAGGGTAAGACAGAGTACGAACATTCCGATGCCCTTCAATGCACCCTCAGCCCCAATGCGTCGTCGAAAATAAAGCAAGGCCACAGGCCAGAATTGACCACACAATGACGGTTGATTGTTGTTTTCTCGATGCCGGTTCTTAACTGCATTCCAGGGGGGGGTACTTGTTCTAGCGGTAGAGATAATTCCTGCACTCAGAGGCCATGAACGATGCAAAAATGCAAAGCCCTGTGCCTACGTCCGATAAGCCTCTGCGAGGTCTCCAACTTAGGGGTCTTCGGATCACTCCTATGGCCTCCCTGGTATCCTCCAGACCCACTCCTGATCTCCTGGAAGCTTCCAACCCTGGATCCAAAACTGGAGATGCGTGGTTCCGTGGCCTGTCTGTGGGGTGTTTCTGCTTTGAGAGAAGACAGAGTTTGGTTGAGGCGAGCCGCATGACGTCCTGCCACGTGCTTTGTTCTTCATCCTTGCCTGGCCCTCCTTCTGCTTTCCTGCCATCCCCTTCTTGTTTTGTGGGGCCGCAAAACAGAAGCGCCTAGTGTGCGCGACAAGTTCCGGCACGTTTTGCTCGTACGCCCGAGTGGAAGACATGGCAAGGTCATGTGCCGCCAACAGTCCAGTCCCCTCTTTTGTTCCATGAAGCTGTCAACTCCAAATCGCACCAGCAACAAAACAAGTCAGGAGATAGGAAGCCCTCGCACCCAAAGTCCTGACACCCAAACCCTCACCCCCAGAAGCCCTAAACGCTTTCAACCCCCTCAGAAGCCTGCCGAGAAGCACTCAAAGGCACCTGGCCACGGTGAGGAGACAGTCCAGGACTTCTACGAGTGGGGCCGCCCCTTGGGATGTTTGATGTGGTTGTGGGGTCTAGCGTGGCACGATGATCCGGCTTGGGAGTCCCCCGCCTCCTCTGCTTCGTGCCTTCTGTAACCCTAAACCCTAAACCCTAAACCCTAAACCCTAAACCCTAAACCCTAAACCCTAAACCCTAAACCCTTGCCCCGGTCCTTCAGTCTTGCTTCGACCGTGATCTGCCTCTAACAAGCTACTATTTGCTTGAGAACCCCCAAAAAACACAATAAAAAAATCCCTATCTTGCCCTTGTAAGGAAGATTTGCTCATTTCTATTTTTTCGGGGTTCTTAAAGCAAATAGTAGAAAGGCCTGTTTCGAGCAGTCTGTTTTTTCACCTTTGGGGGAGGGGGGGGGGGGGGGGGGTCTTTGCCTCGCTGGGAGGGGGGGGCGGGGGGAACCAATTTGGACCCTGATGCGGCCCAGGCTTCAACGGATGCAATGCGACCGCCAACGTCAGCGACACGGTGGAGCCTTGGGGACAAAACTCAACTTGGGAATTTGGGGACTGAGGGTGTAGGTCGGCTCACACCCCTAGGCTTGCGTCCCACCCCCACCCCAACCACCGAACTCTTCCCACATGTTCCATAGCATGTGGTTTCATACTCTTCGAGGACAATCACGGAAACGGAATAAACGAAGAGAAGGACAACATGCGCGTAGCGGTCAAAAGAAAAATGCAAGTCTTGGGGTTGATTCAGCGCTTCTGCCTTAAGTTGCGTGCCTCTCATTCAGGCCTTGAATTGTGCAGTAAGGCTTGAGGGCTTGTACGGCCTCAAGTTTCGGTTTGGGGTTCATGGTTTGGGCATCAACTAGGTTTGCTGTTTTTGTCGCATGCGGGAACTGGATGTTCGTTTCAAAGGCTTCTCGAAGTAAGAAAGGCTACGGTGAGTTCAGGCATGCGTTCTGCCAGCTTAAACGTCCAGCTTATGCGCGCCAATCTGTTTTTGCGCTTAAGAACTGTGAGTGTCTCCCTGTATAGCCTTACTTGTTTTCGGCGGCCGAAATAGAGACGTCTACGCGACACGCAAATAATGTGGTTGATGATTTGGATCGGATGCAGTGGGCCCCCGAGCCCTGAGCCGCACACCCCAAAACAGAAACGGCAGACTGTTTGAACATCTTCCAAAAACCCTTAAGACCCTACAACCTTTTTTGACCCTTGTCAGAAACCGTTAAGCTGACCAGGAATCTCACAAAACGACGCGCATGACCAACTGCACCGCCAACTCATCCGTGGAGCCCCTCAGCCGTTGAGAGCTACGGGATGAGGTAAACTTTGAAGAGGCCTTTAAGGGTGTAAGAGGGGCCTCACCAGGCCTGGGTTCAGGCTTCAGGGCATCGGCTCAGCATTGCGTAGCCCACAAGTCGGGAGCGGCATGAGCACGACATGACTTGAATCCTTTGAGGGAAAGTCGAGGGAATTAGGGTCGAGTAGGGCCTGCACGGAAGGCTTCGTGAATGGCTTGGCTGCATTTAAACTTGAACCGCAAGTTCTAGAACTTACAGAATTTACCCGCCTTCTGTTCAACAAGCCCCAGACTTTTTGATTCGGAAATCAAGGCTTAAGCAGAGTAACGATTTCCAGCGGACCCTTGCCTCGGCAAAAGTTTAGGCAAGCCCTCAAGTTCTTGAAACTGGAGCAGAGGCCCATTTCAGCCTGAGCGAGTTTAGGGGCCTGGTTACGTTTAGCGAAGCCCTACATTCTCGGAGACTCAGGAACAAGAACGCTTATCATGTCAGCAGGCAGCGTAAACGCCAATGAGCTTGATGTCTATTGTCCCGGCGTCGCCTTTGTGAGCGCAAGTACCGGCAGCCCTGCATCAAGCAGAAAGAATAGCATCCTTGGAGCCTTCTCACATCAGGCAGCATCGAGGACTTCAGGGTTCTACCAGGCACAGAAAGACACATCAGGCCGCCCATAAGCCCCAAATGTGGCCTTCAGAGCTAAACCTTGCTTAGACTTTCAGCACAAGGCTCGTGGAGGTCCCAGCAGAAGCTGGATCTCATTTCTGGCCTGGCTGTGCAGGAGAAGGCTCCGTTGTTAGCCATCTGCCTGACCAGGATCTCATTCGAACCCCACTTGAAAACTGACCTCACTGCATGCGCCGTCGAGTGTTTCTCACCATCGTGACCCCTGTTCGGTTGCAACCCTAGCAGTTGAGCCTATTGAGCCCAGTGGCCCGGGCATGTACATGTGTGCAGGTACTTGAAGAGTTCATAATTACGCCAGATTATGCACACCTCGCAATATTGGATAGAACGGCAAGGCTGTCTGATCCACGGATGTAGATTCCCGCTGTCAGGCTTGTCCTCATCAAGAGGGCTTAGTTTGTAGATTGGTACAAGCTTTCACAGTCCTCCACCTCCTCCCTACGCCCTAATCCTGCGCAATGGGGCGACAAGCAGGTTGCCCCAAGGGTTCTGGACAAGCTCAAGCGAACCAGTTGATCGACAGCTTCTTCCGCAACTTGGGTTCAGAGTTCGAGGTTGTTCTGCCATGGCTTCTTTGCTTCGATTTCAAGCTCCTCTTTGGCCGAGCTTTGATAGAAATTCACACGACCTGCCGCGACAAGTTTCTGCATGGCTATGCAAGAGAAAAGGCCCCGAGAAAGAGTGATGTTTCACTTCCTTGTTCATCTCCTTAGAAAGCTGGAATGGTTTTGGGCTGTGGTGGGCTTCCCATCGACAGTTTGCAAGCATGGCTTCATTTTAGAGCTCAGCCTAGGCCCAATTGACGTTTTTGGCTCACACGACACAGAATTCTCACCCCAACCGCGATCCATGTGCCTCCAAGTCAGTTAAACCTGTGAGCTGCGAACGCGTGAAGCTTTGACGCTTCCAGTCTGCTTGGAATGCAGGTATCCATGGCCTGCCTATGGGCCGTTTATAAGTGCAAACAAGATTTGCAAGCGCTCCACAACAAGAAGCTTCACTAGGTGAAGATGAATTGTATGTGAGGAGCCTCTTCAGCCGTCTCCATACAAGCCCTGATTCATGATGGGCAACATCATTCTCCAGAGAAGCTTTCAAGGGTTCTCCTAGAAGCCACACTCTCACCCACGAAGACTTCATTAAGCCCACTACTGTAACCCCCCGAAACCTGGACAAGTGTCGTATGCGCTAGCTCCTCGTCGTAGGGCATGTCGTGACTACTTGGGGAGAAGGCTTCATCTTAGGGCCTTAGGGTTTTAGGGTTTATCTGGATGCCCTCCGGGGTTGCAAACAGTGGCAGAAGCTGCTTTCGACTGAGGCCAGCACGTCCTGGACAAGAGTCTGACCTCCTGGCTTCTGGTTTAAACCGTTCAGCTGGGGGGGGGGGTTACGATATTTGGGAGGGTACCATCGTGGGGTCCTTATGATAAGGGGATCCTACTATGTGGGGTCTAGTTTAGGGGTCCCCTGTTTTCCTAAATTGTTCAATTTTGCTTTTTACTTGTCGCACACCCCTAGGATTACTTTGTCCCAGGTTCCCTCAGACTATCAGAGACCGCACATGCCACTATAAGTTTCGCTTCTGCTTAGCCTTGTGGCTGCATGCGTTGCCCCATGTAAAGGCATAATCTAGCTTGTTCTACTGCTGCTCTTCGGTGTGATGCAGCTCAAGCCCCTCTGAAGAGCAGCCAAGGTACAGGGGAACGGTCATGCCGAAAGGGGAGAGCAAGATTGGATGCTGGGCTCCGGTGGATTTCGAGCCATGCGTTCACCTTCGCGTTCGTAGTCTGAAGGGATGAAGCCGACTGATCCATGCTTCTTAGGCGCTCCCACCACGCACCCCTTTACGCTTTATGACAACAAGCTTCTGGCTTTTTGTGGACATGCCTACGCATGAGCATCCCTCACGCTCTTCAGTACCCGAAAAGCCGAAGCCATGCCCCCTAAAAAGCCAAGTCAGAGGCATGAGTCTGCGCCCCTTATTCAGTTCAGAAAGGCCAGAAGTCAACCAACGAAGAGCTAAGGAAGCCACGGCACGAAGGACGACATGAGCCACAGCGACAGCAAGAGCAGCAGCACCACCACCACTACCACCACCACCAGCACCAGCACCACCAGCACCACCACCCCCACCCCCTCAACAAGTGCGGCACGGACATCCGAAGCAGACCACAAGCAGGCGGTGCCTGTAAGTGTGAGTTTCTGTGTGGAGATGTGCGGTTTCTAGGCTTTGGGTCCAGGGTGTTCTACCGAACGCATCGAAAGCCTTGTCATGAGAAGTCGGTCCGCCCCGACTGTTGCAGCTGGGACGAGCGAGTTGCTTCAATCTGCAAACACTAAGATGCGAACCTGAGTTCTGCAGCCCAAAGACCTGACTGGAACGGCGAACAAATTTATGGGGCTCCTCGATGCCTGAGACTCGGCCCGAAAGCCTGAAGCGTTGAGAACGCTGAAGCCCTGAAAACCCTGCATCCTCAACTCTATACATAGAGCCCTTGAAACGCATCTCTCCAAAACCTGCGAAATACCTTGCTATCTTTTTGTCTTAGAGTTTCAGGTGTGTAACGGCTCGGCAACCTCGGAAGGATAAGCCCTAAACCCTAAACCCTAAACCCTAAACCCTAAACCCTAAACCCTAGAGTCTCAGGGCGCGAGGAGCGAAGAACGTGAAGAGCCTCGGCCAGAGCGCCACCACAGCGAAGAGCGCGTCTGGACCACCACCGTGGGCCTGAACGGCTGGGAGGCTGCCAAAGATCAGGGCCTTTGCGAATTGAGGGTTTGGCATTTTAAGGGGTTTGGGGTTTGTGAGGTTGTCGGTGGGTGTGAGGCTGTAAGGATATGGGAGTTGGCAGAAGTTCACTTTATGGCTGAGACACCGGCTAAGCCCTCTATTTGCAGACCTCAGACCTCTTCTGGCGAGCAGGCCGCCTGCAGCATCGGTAGAATGCTGAGAGGAGTGAGTTCCTATCCGGCAGATTGAAAAAATGAATGACGTCAGGCCCACCGCGGCATCCACAACTGAGCTTACTAGCTCACCTTCCCCAATCCTTAATAGGGATCAAAGTACCCTCTATTTTCATGCACATTAATACAGGACTGTTAGTATAAGGGGGAACATCCCAACTGCCCATCCTGTTAACCCCGCAACATCCAAGACCACAGCAGCGCCTGCTTCTGTGCACGAGAACCGAGGGAGCTCTGGACATCCGCGAACTACGCTTGTACTTTAGGGCGCTCCCCTAAAGCCAACAGTCCTTAGCAGGGATAAAATTGGGGGGGGGGGGGGGGGAGGGGTACTGTAATCCCTTTTCAGGACTCTGAGTATAAAGGGGAAAAGCCCAACTTGTGCTACAAAACGACCACAGTCACGACGATCATGACCCCGACGCGCCACGACAGCTCTAGTTCTGGGAGCCCGGAAACCCCGTGCCCTAGGCGACCCCTTTGCCAGGGCAGGTTTGGGGGGCCTGGAAAAAATTTGTACGGCTTTATGAGGGTTATATGGCGAGTAAGGGTGATAAAAATATCAATAACGAAAACCCTGTTTGACTCTTGATACCTTTGGCAAAAATATCAGACGACCCACGAAATGACGGGTTCGGCGATGGCGACGATGGCACTGCACTCACCGAGAGGGCTGCCACTTTGCATCTTCGATGACAGAGACGACAGTTTGCGGAGGATGGCGGCGACATGGCCACTGCCAAAACGCGGCAGTTCTCCTCCTGGGCGTTCTTGCGACTTCCTTGTGTTGAGCTAAATTTAGCTAAATTTAGTTGCAGGTAGCCATAGAAACATCGAGCCGTCACGAGTCATCAAGGATCATCGGCGGGGCAATGAAAATATTTCCAAAAGTCGAAAAGCTGCATTACTAGGCATCTAGACGGACACTATGGCTTTCAGACAACCACTTCAAAGCATCAAACTCTTCGTGTCGGAGCCCCTCAGCCTCAACTGCCCCTGAACCATCAAGCCCTAGAAATTGCGAAGCATCTGAAGCCCTGAGCCCCACACCCTGCAACTAAGGGAGCTTCACACAACCTAAGTTTCCGAGACGCTTGATGTCTCAACTGACTCCTTATAAGCCCGGGCCCTCCAGAAGCCAGGCACGCCCCCTGGGGGATGTCGAGGGTCAGAACACTGAGGAGGTGGTGCTTTTCCAAGGCCGGGGTTCAATAACTGGGTGTTGGAGTACTCTACCTTAATACGTTTTTTGGTTCTGGGCTCCTATTAGAGCTGCTTATACCCAAACAGTATATGTTTTTTTCCAGGGTCTACTCCAAAGTAGGGATTAGTAGCTGAAACCTGGTTCTTTTCCCGAAAGCATGGCGAGGGGTTTTCAGCGCAGGTGGTCTTCGGGAAGATTCTTCTTTATCGATGATGCATGGATGGATTTCGTGATGGATGATGGATGGATGGACGACGTGATGGATTTCGTGGCTTTCCGCTTTAAGCTAAACATGTTTTGAAGCACGGGGTAGGGTTAGCGGGACTCGCCGCACCTGCCCAAAGATCGTGCCGGCGTGTGGGAGGAGTTCAATTTTTCGTCCGCGAACGACAACCCTCTGCGTGTTCCCGACGTGTCGCGCACTGGCGCGTGAGAGGCGTTCATATTTTCGTCCGCGAACGACAACCCTCTCGTGTCCCGGGTGCGTCGCGATCCTGGCACGTGGGAGGCGTTCGCATTTTCGTCGCGTGTCGTGATGCTGGCGTGTGGGAGGATTCGCATTCTCGTCCGCAAACGACAACCCTCTCGTATCCCTGGGCGCTGGCGCGTGGGAGGTGGTCGAATTTTCGTCCGCGAACGACAACCTTCACTAGTCCCCAGGCGTGTCGCGACGCTGGCGCATGGGAGGCGTTCGCACATTCGTCCGCGAATCAAGGATTTCTTAACTTAGTGATAGATGAACCCCAACGTGTGACGGGCGGCCGCAAGTCTCGAAGCTGAAGACTTACACCGACACAGTCACAGAGGCTGCGATATACTCTTGTATTGCAACAGGAAAATAGGCACCATGGCAGAATCTTGTTCTTCGTGATTTGCATTCCTCTCTCCTGCTTGCACAAGCAAACCATTTGCGAGTGGGGGGTAGGTCCGACAACCCACCACCGCTTGATCCGGTCTTTGTAGAGGTTTGATGGCTGCGGGTACTTTTGGATTGTGAAACCTGCTCATCTTGGGATCTTGGGACCCTAAACCCTAAATCCAAAAACCGCTGTGAGGTGGCGCTGCTGGCACAAATTCCTTCATGGACGAGACTCTGCGATTTCTCCTGGATGTCATTGGCAAACTTGCCGCTTCGCGGGTTTATGGTTTAGGGTTTAGGGTTTAGGGTCACAGCCTGAAATACCGAAAGCCCGGAACCCTTGTAAATGCAACGGAACCCTTGCAAAACTGAGGCCTCAACTGTTGTTAAGCCATCGTTCGTGCGGGTGAGGTATGCAAAAACCTGTCATCAGGTGTTGTCGTGGGAAAGCCGCTGCTAAAGATTATTTGCACGACGAATCGGATGGCTTTGTGTTTTAGGGGGGTCATTACACACTCACGAAACGCTGAAAGCATCATTCCCTTAGGCTTGGATTGGAGAGGCTGAGCCCGGGATGCTCAACCCTGAACACGAGAAGTCAGAATGCCCACTCCTAACGTAGACAAAGCGGCCTTCATCCCCCAATCCGCCTTAAGTCCTAAAAGTTTTACTCCAAACCCTTGACTCTCTTGAACCCATTGAACGCCTGTAGTGAGACCTGCTTTCAGCCTCGAAGCCCGCCCATTCCTGGGAGAGGCGCGCGCGCGCGCGCAACAATGCGGGCGAGTATTTCAGTAAACCCCTTCTCCTCTCTGCTTAGGCACTGAGGTGCGTGCGCACGTCGTCTCACGTCGTTTTGTCTCTGGTCTAAAGAACGGTCGATGCAAGATCGGGCCTTGTCAGGCCCTGGAAACACGCGTGCAATGGAATTTGTTCCCCCGAAAGCGGTTCAGTTCCTAAGCTGGCGTTTGTCATTTGTCACATTAGTCGGACAGTTCTCGAGGCCTTCAACCACTCCTCTCTTTAAAAGGCGGGAAGCCCGAATGTTTGCTAGTAACACCTAGCACTTCCTCGGAACGCTCGGTTGGGCTACGTCTTGCAAAATTTGGGTTTTAAAGTTCCCGCCGACAACACTCACCAAACCTTGAGTTGTTCTGATTCTGCCATGGTTTAGGGCTAGGGTTTAGGGTTTAGGGTTTAGGGTTTATAGGGTTTAGGGTGTAGGGTTTAGGGTTTAGGGTTTAGGGTTTAGGGTCCTGAAAAGCGTCCCCGGAAATCCTCGGAACAGTGAGCCCAGATTGCCCTCGCCCTCGTGATCAGCTCTCTGGTCTTGCTGTGCTTGTTGGGCAAGAAGCTTCTGGCAGCCTTCTCAGATCTACTACTTGCTTAAGAACCCCCCCCCAAAAAAAAGGTAATCCCTACATTGCCCTTATAAGGAAGAATATGGTGTGTGTGTGTGTGTGTTTTTTTTTTTTTTTTTTGGGGGGGGGGGGGGGGGGTTCTTAAGCAAATAGTAGAGATGCCTGTGCGGTTCAGGGTTGACGGTTGGATGTAAGCTTCAGGATGTTCACGGTCCCGAGTCAAGCCTTGCCCTGCTCATGGGCCTGGGCCTTCCTCCACATACTCCTACACCTCAGAACTTCAGGGTTTAGGGTTTAGGGTTTATCTTTGGGTTTAGGGTTTCAGGTTCCAGGGTCTAGAAACCTAAGATCGGGTTTTGGGGTCGTTGCTTAGCTTTTGGCGGCTTTCGCGGTGTTGAGTGTGTAGAGGCTTTAGTTCTTTTTGGGCGGCTGGTGGTTCTATCATGAAGCCAGCAGTTTGGAGTTGTTCTGCGCGGCTCTCACGTCTTGGCATACCGTGTGAAGCCTCGAGAACAAAAGCCCGGCATGTCTGGTAGCTTCTCCTTCAGCCCCCAAGCCCACCCCCCCTGGTTCTAAGCAGAGAATGAGGGAAGTAGGTCCCTGTTCATGCCCTTCACGAAGAAAAAATTCATATTAATATATATATATATATATATAGATATATTAATCTATATATAGGGAATGAGGGAATTAGGGCCTTACATAATCCCTTAAACGGTTTATACGCAGGGCCCTAGTCTTCTCATTCCCTAAATTTGAGAACCAGCCTGAAGTGCTTTTAGTGTCTAGGAGGTTTAGGGTTTAGGGTTTAGGGTTTAGGGTTTAGGGTTAGGGTTTAGGGTCTAGGATTTGGGAGTTTTTGCGAGCTGCACTCAATGCTCCGGGTCCTAGTTAGCACCTGACGACAGGGGTACCGGTTTGGGGTCCAGGGTGTAACTAGGGTGCACGGTTTAGGGAGTAATTAGGGTTTAGGGTTTGGGCACCGGAGGCTCCCAGGACTTCTTTGACTTGTACTCACATCGTCTAGGAGTAGGGCCCGACTCCCTTGAAGCTACCAAGCGGTCCAAAACCGAAATCCAGAATCCGACACTCCGGCAGGCGACCGAGGACGCCAGTCGTGGTCAGGCGGATGGGGCCCCTCCCAGCAGGCCGAGCACCCCCCAAAGGAACCCACAACTGAAGGCCTAAGTTTTCAGGTGTTTTTGTGTGTTCTGCTGCCAGTTTGGCACCTATTACTCCAGGCTGCGGTTTAGGTCCTTAAAAAAGTGTGTGGCTTGTGAATGTACACGGTGGTAGGGAAGGTATCTTCATGCAGTGGATTTGTAGGCTTCACATGTCATGGACCATGACAGGCTCACCCAATCCGAAAATTGCTTACTCACTGGGATCTGTTGACATTGCTCGGCCTGAAAATGTTGGTATGAGCGGGAAGCGACACTGTAGCGCGAAGGTTTTGCCGAAGACGGTGCAAGGTGAGTTTGCGCTGGCGTCTATGGCACTACACCGTGAACCCGAAAGCCTCGTAGGTTTGGAAACTCCTCGAAGCCCCCAAGCCCCCAGCTGGGTGAAAGCAGCAGAAACTCACGGCACAAGGCGATGCACCGGGTTTAATTAGGCTTTTTGGGGTTTGGGACTCAGGACCCTTGAGTTACCGCAGGTACTGCGCAGGAGGGCAGTAGCGCGGCACGCAAGACAGCGCGTGCTACACGCGGAGGATCACCTACAGGCGCACGTTGCTACTGGAGGTATAAAGCCTGATCAGCCTTGATTATACGTGGTGCGAACAAAGCGCAGGATCCGGAAAACAATGGCAGCACCACAGCTCGAAACGTTGTGGTCGCGGAGGGGGGGGAGGGGGGGTTGGCGGTGGCAGGCGCGTGGAAAGAGGGGGGGGGCGGGGGGGCCGAAACTCCTGAAGCGCCTCAACACACCTCAAAACTCACATCCATGAGCTTTGCCTGAGGCCTCCAGAGAAGGGCTACGAACCCCTGATGAACCCCTGATTTAAGACCTGAGCTTCGCACTTCTTTGCGAGCCATAGGCTTTCAGGAGGCGTGTTGATGGGTTTAGGGTTTAGGGCTAGGGCTTGGGGTTTAGGGTTTAGGGCTTAGGGTTTAGGGTTTAGGGTTTAAAAATGGCACCAAACCCACAGGCGCCCCTGCTTAATTTTCAAGCTTCCCCTGATTCGGCTGCGCCCCAAAGCCTGGGCGCAGACAGAACACTTACCCTTCTTCGAGTCCGAGAAATGTTGAGGTTCAGGGCATGGCGCCTCTGGGAAACCCTGAACCCTAAACCCTAAACCCTAAACCCTAAACCCTAAACCCTAAACCCTAAACCCTAAACCCTAAACCCTGGAGCTGGAGCCCCAGGGGATGACATCCTGCAGCAAAGCTGAGCTGTAGTCCCCCTTCGACCCTAGGCCAAGCTTGAAACCCCTGGTAAGCTCTGCAACCCCTTCAGCCTCAGACCGGCAGGCCGGCTGTTGGGTTGAGGGCTCTAAAGCCCTAAACCCTAAACCCTAAACCCTAAACCTTAAGGGCCCACTCCCAACAGCTCTAGGTTCAGGGTTTAGTGGAGCTAGACTTAGCTCCACCCTGTGCCTCATCTTCGGACAGCAGGTCCAGCAGGACCTACGTCTCACACGTTAGGTGGGGAGTTCTCGAGAATCGTCGTTCTTGAAGATTCTGTAAAGTCCAAGAACAGGCAGGACCCTGAACCAAGAGACATGCAAGCATCCAAAGAGGAAGCTGACGTAGGAACCCCCAAGCAAAAGCATCCGAATCGGGTCTAGGGCTCGAGGCAGTGGGCAAACACGCGTCGCAGAACTGCGAGAGCAGAAAAACCGGGGGGCATGCTTCGCGTGCACAGCCTATGCTTAGAATGTGAGAGTTGAGGGATTGGGTCCCAGCTTATTGACTGTCGCTCTTGATGCATGGAAGCTTGCTGAAAGCCATCCATGTACATCTCCAGATAAGCATATTGTTGATATGATGGATGCGAACAGGCTGCCAGCAGCTGATTTGCTGTTCCTCTCTCTCTCTCCCTTTCTCGCTCGGAATCATCATCAGATTGCTTTGTCTGAGCCGGTGACGTTGAAGGGGTACCGAAAGCCGTGCGAGCACATCGCTGTGATCAGTGCCAAAGGACATCCCAGGGTCGTTCATGACCGCCTGCTTGCTTTGCAGGGGTACTCCGTAAGGGCACTCCCATCCTTCAGTTTCCCAATACGTTCAAGCCCGCAACCTGAACCCCGAAGCCCAAAGGCCCTAAGATAAGAAGAAGCCGTCAGCCCCTTGCACCCTTCACAGAGGCCGCTTGCTGCGGGTGGCTGATCTCCGCCGGCGCAGCGGCTCGGTTTGTGCTCCGTTGGTTTATGGGTGCTCAGGGTTTGGGGTTTATGGGCGTTCGGGGTGTTGGCATTGACAAGAGCGTCCTAAGCATCTAGAAGCACCCTCCCTTGTCCACCCTAAAATCATTATAAATGCGAGGCTTTCAGATGTCTTGAGGGGTCATAAGGCTTTTAGTAGGGCTTTGGTCGTGTGCAACCATGCAAAACTATGAAGCCATCTACCACTCGGGGTTGAACCCTAAATGGTGAGCTAAGTGCACTGGCAAAGCTGCTATGCGCAGCAAGCCTCCCCTGAGCCCAACCATCCAAACCCTGCACCCAACCATCCAAACCCTGAGCCCAGAAAGGTATCATCATTTAAACAGCCTCGTGGCTTAGAAGGGAAGGTGGTCGTCCACATGAACTTGGGGTGTATCACACATGAGTTTCGTCTTTTTCGCGCAGCACAAGTACTACCATGAAGAGTGAGCTTGTGAACGGGTCTTTTGTGCTTGCTCATTTCGTTCGCTCACGGCGTAATGTCATGCGTGAACTTGTAAAAGCACGCCTGTGAGCTCACTACATATCACTCACTTTACACCCTCAGTAGTCAAAGGGGGAACGAGGGTAACAAGTCGGCCGCACAAGAGACAGGAAGTGATGGTGACAGCGGTCAAGAGCCCACAGTATTCTTATTGCCTGGAGGTAGAGCGTTCATACCACGTAGATGAAGGCACGGTTTCTATGTTGGGTTGAGGCAATAGGTTTTCAAAGGCTTTGGGTTTCCACAGCCTGCTTGGCTATGGAAGCATGTAGCGTTTAGGGGTTAGGACTTAGGTATTCTAGGGATACACACTCGGTTTGTCTTGTAGAGCCTAGGGCTTCGGGCTTATGGGGAGTTATTTTTGGTTGCGTCAAAGCCTTATAGGGATTCATTTTTGGTTGTTTTAGCGCTTAGGGTGTAGGGCTTATAGGGAGTCATTGTTGATTGGTTGAAAGCTTAGAGTTTGGGAGCCAACGGCTCTGTTAAGGTTGGAGGCCAATGTCTGCTTTTCTGTGCCAATATCCACCCTGTCCCTGGGCTCTGCTCTCCCAGACACACGCACACAAAAGAAAGAATCAAAAACAATCAAAAGGGCTCTTAGACTTGAGGGTCTAGGGGCTTCGTTCTTCGGGAGCTTGAGGGCGAGCATGCACTCCGGGTTTAGGGTTCTCTTTGGTTACGATGTCGATTATGTGTTTAGGCATTAGGCATGCGGTTTGTTACAGGGCTTCAGGAGTCTGGAGTACAAGCGTGGAAACCCTGAGCTAAGGTTGTTTGCAAGGCTCTCCAATCCGCTGCTGTCCTGGACTTAGCCTGAAGGTTCGGCCGTCAAGGAGGTCAGAACGTTGTGCCGTCGCTTCCCTCGGATGTTGGTTTAGCTCTGAAATCCCTGGACGTCAACCGAATTAGCTTGAAACGTTCAAGTTAAATCTTGAAGTGAGGCCCCCGATCCCGAGACTGCGGAGCCTGCCGAAGCTCAAAGCCAGGATCTCAACGGTCTTTGCCTTCTTGGTTAGGGCTGAGATGTTGGGGCATGTTTACACTTCAAGGCTTTCTGCCATCGCCTCATGAGACATTCCACACCCTTCCAGCGGCTAAATTAACTAGCCCAAAAACTCGTTCTCCACAGGCAGAAATTCCCAAATCGCAGCCTCACCACAACTCGAAACCTTCCGACCCTGGGCTACAGAAGCCTTCATGCCTGCAATACCCGGCATTTGGCCCATTTCATGCAAATGACTGAAGTCCCTGGCCGTAGAGATCCTGGGAGCTGTGCCGAGGGCCTGGCATCCTCGTCCTCCCTGACGCCGTTGCCGGCGAAGACCTTGAGCCGCCGGGGCGCCCAAGATCAGATTTGCCTTGAGGGTTTAGGGTGTAGGGTGTAGGGCGTAGGGTTTAGGGTTTAGGGTTTAGGGTTCCTAGCTTGCTTCTCGAAAGTAGGTGAAGCCTGGACAGGATGAAGCATGTAGGGCTTGGGGATTACGGGGTGTCATGATTCCTTGAGAAGGTTTACGGCTAGCACAGCCACCTGCCTTCATTGTCATATCTCAAGGGGCTAAAGGAGGGACCCTTATGAGGGATCTTAGGGGTTGCTTTGGGGGTTATTTGGAGGCTACTTAGGTATATTAGGGACTATATAAGAGATATAGGGGCTATATAGGGGAATAAGATCAAGGGTCCCTTCTAGGGGTCCCTCCTTTTGCCTCTTAAAGATCGGCTTCAGTGAGCGACTTGAGGGCCGGAAAGAGCTCATAGAGGGGTCTTTCGAGTTATTTGACATGTACGCCCTAAACCCTAACCCCCAAGATCCAGAGAAGGGCTGGCTGTGCGAAGAATGCGATCGCTAGGTGTTCTTGGTGGAGAGGCAGGTGGTTACGGCTTAGCTTTCATGGCTAATGGTTTCATTTGGGCCAATCGTGGGTGTCTGGGCTTCAGGTCAAGCTGTGAGGTCTTGACCTCTAAATCTTTGCGAAGGTCGTGAGGACGCAGTCGTATGCATTTTTAGATTTGCGCATGTCGGAACCTAGACCCAAGATGCCCATGAAAAAGAGCGTCGGGTTGAGGGAGGGGTTGGGTTTGTGACCCAAACCCATGCCCAAACCACTAAAATTCGAAATCCCGAATTGAGCCCGAATGCCTCGCGGAAGCTTTCCTGCACCCGAACCACGCAGGGGAAGCTCAGTCGAATCAGTAGAGCAGCCTGGGCAGTAACCATTGCTTTTGAAGCGTAAGCATGCTGGGATCTGCGAAGAATGCCTGGGTCTAGGCCATGAAAACACATCATGGCTGGTGGCACAAGCTATCTTCTTGCACTCTTGGCCCCCGAAAACCCAGAGATCCAAATACGAATTTCCCAACCCTCGAGATCTAGAATCCCAACCCCAAGGCTCTTCACATCGCTTCACGCAGGGCTCAGGAAGTTCAGAGTTGAGGGTTTGTCTTGCTTAGGAGGCCTCTGCACCTTTGAACCCTTGTCACCCAAAAGCTTGAATCCTAGACTGAAGGCCCCAGCGTTTCGACCCGCACCGGCCGTTTGGCGACGCCCCCGCGGCTGCCAGCAGCACGCAACGTAGTCGCAAGGAATGTAAAGGGCGACTTTCCTCTGGGACCGAGAGGATTAGGGTGTGGTGCTTCGGACTTGCTACACTAGCGAGTGCACGCAAAGTCTTGCTGAAGCGAAGCGGTGTCTCCTGGCTTGCCACTGCGTTTGCAACCAACGAAATCACTCAGATTCTTTCATGTCCATGAACTATTAGTGTGGATGGGCCTGGGTTGTCGGGCATGGTCCTCACGACAAAAGACATCATAAGACCGTCGTGGAGAAAGTCTTGTTTTGCTACATAGATCTACACGCCACCTCAATCCCTTCGACTCCAAGCGTCTGAGCGAGAAAGCCCGGCAGGCTTTAACGAATGAGGGTTTGAGCAAACTGGGGGTCTGGCTTGCAATGTTCATCCTTCTTCAATGTGTCCCACTCGCCAAAGCAGATGGGCATCTGTCAGGACACTCTTTACAGTGGCTCCCTCACCCCCCAACCCCAGTCGAATTTTAAAGTCACTTCACCGGAAAACTCGTGTTGATGGAGGGCTTTTTGCGTGACTCCACAATTCTGCCGCAGCCTCCTCTTCAAGTCGGCAAGCTTGCTGTCTTCGAGACCTCCCCCTAGTACAGGTCCAACACTACGATCCTGAATATAGGGGCCTGACCAAATAGTACACTTACAAAGGGACCATCATTTGTAACTACTCCGACCCCTCTATTAGGCAAACCTCGGGTCTTTTGTGGCTTCTGTGGCTGAGGCTGGCAGAGCAGGTTCTCGGCCAAGAGGAGGCAGAGCCAGAGGAGGAGGCAGCCTGGCATTCCAGTGTGCTCAGTTTCGTTTACTCAGTAGCTGAATGAGTGCCCTTTACACCTGTTGGGATACTAGAATCCCCTTTTGAACTGAAAGTGTACACCTTTTTTGGGGCTTATGAACTCAGCAACTAAGTTTCTAGGGTGTTGGGGTCTGTGTTTCTGGCTTTGACAACCCGTAGCCCTTTAGCCGCGCCCTTTAAACCGACACCCTGTGGTTGTCGCACTCGGTTTCACTTGGATTCTAACGCTCCTTACGGTTCAGGACTTGAGGGTTCACATCCGTGGAAGCTTTTTCCTCATGATCAAAGGTTTCCCTCGGCGCGGCCGAAGTCTGCAGCAAGAAGACAGAAAACAATAAAACCAAGCCCCACACACACACCACCCACACACACCACCCACACCCACACCAACACCTATACACACCCAATCACCGCTCCGATGCTTGAACAACATAATTATAATGTCCAGGCTCATGTAGTCACTTCTTCTTGCTTGTCGCCCTTCTACTGCAGTCATGCCGGTTGCCCAGACATGAAGGCTTTCCAGCCAATCGGTGTGCCCAGCGTTCCGCCCGGTGCGGTACTACAAGGTTTTAAAAGGCTCAAAGTTGTATTCTTTCGAGGCGGCAACGTTCCAATTCCACCTGCAACCGTACACCCAACCCTGCACAATTTTCACTTTTAAATCCGTGTCCTCTGCAGGAAGTTGAGGACAGTCTGAGTTTGCACTGCCGCCACGCTTGCAGACCGCCAAGGCTTTAAGAGTCTGAGAGAGAAGTTTTAGTACGTATGCACATCCTCCTTTGCGCCTTTGCCCCTGTTTCCGGGCCACCAGCCTTTGCCAGGAGGAACATCATGAGGATGTTCTGTGTTTTGTGTTCTGTGTGTGTGTGTGTTTTGTCTGCGTGCGTGGTTCTGAGTTGTGTGTTTTGATTTTGTGTGTGTGTGTATATGTATGGCACGCACACCATTAACAAGAAGATAACCGGCCTGTGAACCAAACAAGCAAACCAGACAAAGGAAACAAGAATCCAACATCGCAGTTTGGGTGTCATTTAGGAAGCTCTTTTGAAGGTGTCCAAATGAAGAGTGAACAGAAGTCAATTAATAATTCAAATGAAAGGGATAAAAGAAGTAAATGAGTGAATATATTAAGGATAGCGTAAACTCCTTATCATTTGGTTTCTAAGCCTTTTAGCTTGCAGGAATGCATCGGAAACGAATGAATGAACGGAGTGAATGCGCGAATGAGCGCACGAACTCACTTCATTCTCCCTCTGTTTGTCTGTCTCTGTCTGTCTCCGTGTCGGTGCCTGTCGGTCTGTCTGTCGGAACCGTGACACTGGGTTCAGGTGCAGGGGTTGCTTCCGGGTGCACGACCAGCTGAGTTCCATCTATTTTCGAGACACCCTTACACACGTTGCTTCGGCGCAGCTAACACTGCCAGGCTCTCAGTGAGAGAGCTTCGCGAAAAGCTGCGCGAGTGCCACCCTCAGGCATCGTGATCACGCTATGCCAGCACCCCTCCACAGTCGCCTACAGGAGAGGTTGAGGGCATAAACAGATGTACTTTTCCTCTAAGCCAAAAATGCTCAGCTTGAGGCGCTGCGTCGCGTGGCCTTCATGTGACATGCCCAGAACTCTTGAACGCGGCGCCCCAAGCCCCAAACGCCAAACCCAGACTTTGAGAGCTCAAGTGAGGCGAGGGCTCTCCTGTAGTGGCCTCGTCGAAAAGCAAGACTTGGTCCGGCGGTTGCCACGCCCTCAGTGGGAGAGGCGGGACCTTAGAGCCTTGCGGGTCTATGGGTGGTTTCGGAGAGGATTTCAGGGTTGAGGTCTAGCAGTCTGGGGGGAGGGCTCATGAAGGGCTGGCTGACGGCTTCTGCGGTAGTTTCTCTGAGGGAGTTCAGTGGTGGCGGTTGAAAATGGCCACCAGCAGCCAGCAGCTGGGTGTCCCTGAGGTGGAAGGTGCTAGGGTATCATTTTTAGGGAGTTCTGCGTTTAGGGTCTTGGTCCGCAAAAGTGGTACTTTCGAAGGTTCAAGATCAGATAAAGAGGGATGCCTTTGGTGGGGCCACTGCTGTCGGACAACTTTCAGTTTTCGTTGAAGCACGCGAGACGACAGAAACAGCGTGTCCACGGTGCATGTGGCTTAGGCGGTTTGGGGATGTGAAACCCTAAGCCCTAAGCCCTAAACCCTGAGCCCCTAAAAACGTGCTGCAGTGCAGTCGACAAGCCTCGGCCTGCATCGAGATCTCCCCCAAAAGCCTCCGAAAATTTTGGGGCCGCCAGGAAGGGCCGCTTCGAAGCCCTTTGTTCCAGAACCCTTCCACGTATGTTTGTGCCTACGCTCTAGAAAGTTCAAACTTGGCCTTGGGCTTTGAAAATCGTCTCCAGGCTGTTGGCAAGCCTCATGACACGGTTTGGGCGTGTTGTGCCCTTTTCCGACAACAGGAGCCCAAAACTGCTAGGGCCTAGTCACCCTATATGTCATCTTTTGCCTAAACCCTAAACCCTAAACCCTAAACCCTAGGGGCTTCAGCTGTCACTGCAGGCAGATGGCCTCGGCCAAGGAGCGGCGCGCCTGCGTCCCCGCGCAGCTGGAAGGCCTCGAGGTGCAAAAGGGCTTACCATAGAGGTCGGAATACTTGCAAACAATATTCCCTTGCGGTCCGTACATAAATGTACTCTAATAGCCCCCCAAAACCCCTATTCTAATTATTCTAATTGTTAAGGCCCCTATATTAAGTGTTAGAAATCAAGCAGGGGTCGGGGGAGGGGGAAGAGGAAGGGGGGATGAGGGCTGATTGTCCAGGTTCTTGGTGAGTTGAGTGAGTTTCTTGCGTAAGGTGGGGTGTGGCAGCTTCATTGCACTCGCATCATTCTAACAACTCACATCAGGAACGCTAAGCCTGAATCTTCTTGCGCGAGTCTCACATCTCGAGAGGCATAGGTGGCAGGGTTCAAGTGAGAAAGGGTTGGCATTGCCCTCGTAGAACTCTTCCGAATCTCAGCAACAAGAAAGCAAAGGTGCCCTGGTCGGAGGTCTGCACCCGGCCGGAGCGATTTTCCCAACACGCCCGCGGGACCAAACTCTCCCCTCGGCAACGCAGAGGTGACCCTCCCTTCTTTAAGGGCAGGGGACTCCTCATCACACTCCCCGCATTATGGTACCGTTCCGAAGGAGGGCTCCTGGCCCTGGCCCCTCATGCTGGCAACTGCTGCCAGAGACAGATCGACCGTGTAGGGGATTGAGCCCTAAGCCCTCGCAGCCCCGAAGTCTCACCGCCAGAGGCCGACGAGGCTGGCCAGGCGGGAGCAGCACCGCGAGGCCACTTTTTTGGACCGGGCGTTGAGCTAGAATAAAGTTCGAGATATGACTGGAAAGATGTAGGTGGACAATGAAAGCATCTTATTCAACAGACTCACAAAAGGGCCTTCAGGTTAAGGAACGCTTTCCTTTAAACTGTCCTTCTCTTCCTCTCTCTCTCTCTCTCTCTCTCTTTGTTTCTTCTTCTTATTCTTATTATTATTCTTCTTCTTCCTTCTGCTTCTGCTTCTGCTTCTGCTGCTGCTGCTGCTGCTTCTTCGTCTTCTGACAGCTGAAAGGCAGATCGAAAGTTGCTGGGGCTTCTGGGGTTCAGAGGCTCTTGGGGTATGTGGCAAAATGACTGTCATCACATCCCTGCGAGACGAAGTGCCTGAGCCCCTCGTCATGGGAGGCAGCACTTCGAGCAGCTCGCCGTGCTCCGGATACACCGCTTCTCCATCCAGGCTGGGATGCTGGGTTTTGCAGTCCTATCTTCAATGCTTTTTTTTTGGGTTCTGGGTTCACATGATGGCTACTTCTACCCAAAGATATATACTTGTTTCCAGGGTCTCCATCCAGGCTGGGGGTCTGCTTCCAAAACCTTCGAAATCCCAGGGCCTGCGGAATCTAGGTCGGCCCTTGGGAGATTTCATGTATGATCCCTTGTGGGGCTTAAGAGGATCATCGCTAGGAATATTCTTCAAGAGGATGTTACAAGGGCCATCCTCGGAATTCAGAACTAGGGAGTTGAGAGCCAGCGGAACGAGGGTCCTTAGTGCTGAAAAGTCCTAGGTCTCAAGCATAGCGTTGGCAGCAGCCGAGAGAGAAAAGGTCCGCCTGTTTCAGCAGGTTGTCGGGATGCTCCCCCTCACATGAGCATACTTTTGGGGTCGGAGTAATTACGAATACTATCCCCTTATGGTCCCTTTATAACTATACCATAGCAACCCCCCAAAACCCTATTCTAAGTATTCAGGCTCCTACATGACCGATCTCACCAGGACAGCTCAGCAGTCCTGGCTTTGTCGCACGAGCACCTTGACACCCTGAATCCTTTGAGGGGTGCGAGGGCAGTGTGTGTGTGTGTGTGAGGCTTGAGGCAAGTTGTCTTTCTTTGTTGGCCTGTTCTGTATTGTACCCTGGTGCCGGCAGACCCGCGCGGGCTCCTTCGGCCGACTCAGACGATCTCCGCGCTGTCTTCGGCTGACGCCAGTCTGACTGCCCTGGGATTTGTCGAGTGGAGAGTTGAAGCAGTGCGGGATTGGGAGATTCTGGAGTCAAAGCATTCGGGGTCTTTCCAATGACTAAGGAGAAGTGAGGATTTACAAAGTTCCGTGTTGTCACAGTATGGTTGAGTATCTGTCTCCGGCTTCGTCTCTGAGCCATAGCCAGTCACACTCCAGTTATGGGATCTTAATCGGAGACATACAAGGAGTTTGGACTATATATGGCTCATGTGTACATACGCATTACGCTCTCTGCGCGCAGCAAAAAGTATCTCAGCACACATGTCCAACTCCTTCACGATTGGTTCAGGGGTCTATTGGCATAAGCCAATTCTTAACCTGGCCAGTCCGAACCAACAAATATGCGGATCCGTCGGTGTTCCAAGAAGCAGGGCTAAAAATGGCACGGTGGGATTCTCCACGAATGCAACTACACATCCACGTGCCTGGCTCAAAGGACTACTCATGCTGTACCCCTGCATTTTGCATTTCCACAAAGATCCTTCTGTACCGGGAGCTATCTGTACTTGGGCTGCTGAGAAGTACCAAGCCCAAACACCGTCGCGCAAGCGTTCAAAGCGCGGCACCATGATTACGTCAGCCTATCTTGCGGAGGGTTTAGGACTTCAGGTTCAGGGTGGTTTGGGTTTGGAGCCCCAAGACTGCGCAACCACCAAGCTTGGAAAGCAAGCCCCCAAGGGGGCCCAAGGGCTTCTGCCCTCCGAAGCATTCTCAAAGGCAACCTCAAAGAAGCCAAAGACACCCGCAAACACTACAGCATCACACAACCCTTCCCACAAGCCCGAAGCCCTAAACCCTAAACCCCAAACCCCAAACCCTAAACCCTAAACCCTAAACCCTAAACCCTTCCCTTAGACGATGCACTGAACTCTCCCAAACTCGCAACCTGGGCCATGTCCGGGCCTGGCATAAGCCAAGGCGGGGGGGCAAGGGCTGAGGCCTTGAGGGTTTTTTGGGGGTTTAGGGTTTAGGGTTTAGGGGCGGCTTCATTTAAGGCGTGTTGGGGGGTTTTAGGCGTTTAGGGTTTAGGGCGTTTAAAGTTTTTGTTCGAGTCTTGAGATGTGTCTGGTGTGTGTTTGGGCTGACCCAGGTGGCTCAGGGTTTAGGTCTAGCAGAAAGTTTTAGGACTCCTCTTCGCATCTGCCCTTCAAGCCTTTGCGCCCCGCTTCCTGCTTCTGGACTGCGAAGCGAATGTTTCGTGTGCCGGGTTTGCTTTTTTTCGCGCCAGGCGCTGAATCCCAAACCCTAAGCCGTCAAGGGCGTCTCGAGTTTGGAGTCTGGTATTTGGAGGGATTTGGGACAAAGAGTCCACGTTCAGCTGCGAGGGTGGCGGTGGGTGGCGTGCACTTTGTTCATCAGGGCCTGTGATTGTTTGTGTGAGGCTTGTGCTGGTGGTTTCAACTGGGGAGCGGTGGGCCCTTCACCAACAACCAGTCGTTTCGCAAACCTAAAAAACCCTAAGCCCTAAGCCCTAAACCCTAAACCCTAAACCCTAAACCCTAAACCCTAAACCCTAAACCCTAAACCCTAAACCCTAAACCCTACCTTGAATCGGGTTGTCCGCTGTGTGTGAGGCTCTCATGACTCTCCCACTTCACTCCTGTTGCTGACCGACCTGCACCTTGATGCCGACTACAACCCGCCGCCTTGCCTGAAAGCCCTCTCCGCAGCTTAGGGTTTAGGGTTTAGGGTCTAGAGTCTAGGGTTTAGGGTTTAGGGTTTAGGGTTACTGTAACATCGTCACTGGGGTACCAAGATTTTCAAGAGGTTGCGTGACAAGGTTGTGTTGAGGTTCGGAGTCTAGTACGTCTATAGTAAGTCCAGTGTGCGGGCATGAGCATGGCGAGCAACGTGCTGGCTTATGCGTTTCGTGCTTCACGCGGAACATTAATGTTTGTGCCTTGATGTTTAGGTCCTTTGTGCAAAGTGTCCCCAAACCGAAGCAAGTAGAGCAAGCCCAGATCAAGCCCTAGACATATTGTCTTGTCATGTTGAAGAAGGGAAGGCGACATCGGTGCCTGATACAGCTTTAGGAGATGTTTCTGGGCCTGCGAGTATTGAAAGTCTGCCAGTTCTTGCGGCCGCTTGCAGCTCCCAGCACTCCTTAGAATTTCGGGTTTAGGGTTTAGGGTTTAGGGTTTAAGGTTTAGGGTTTAGGGTTTAGGGTTCAGGGCTTAAGTATAAGAGGCCTACTTAAGGCATCGGGCATCTGCTTGTAGCTAAGTGCATGATCCAAGCTCAGTAGCGCGGCCAAACCTGAAACCTGCTACACACTGTTAAGCCCTGAATGGGGTCTCTAAGGTCTCTGTCCAGCAGCTGTTTCTGCCGCGCAGCGGGGTCCGGCGCCTAGCAATGGCTTGCCTGAAGCTCAGAGATGTTTAGACTTCAGGACTTAGGGGCAAAGCTTCGGGGCTTAGGGCTTCGGGTCCACAGGGGAGTAGAGTTTAGGGTGATTTCGGGCAGGGTGCAGGGTCAGGGGCGAACATGTCCTTACAAGACAGGCCCGGCTTCATCATTTCAAGGGAAGGGGGGGGGGGGGGGGGGGGGGGGGGCTGCAGCCCGAAAGCCCAAAACTGCACCAAGGGCCGAGGCGCCAGGCAAGAGCCTCCAGGACAGCAAGCATCCGCCCGGTTTGGGGCTTTAGCTGGGGTGTTGGAGTCCTGTACGTTGATAATTACTTCTTCTGGTTCGGGGTTCCTCTTATAGCTACTTTTGTCTAACAAGTATATACTTTATTTCCAGGGTCTACTCCAAAGTAGGGTTAGAAGGTTTCAAAGTCTTATGCTTGGGCATGCAGTTGTACCTTGCTATTCTTGTTAATGGAGCTCAGCTCTTCTTTTCACCCCCCCCCCCCCAGAAAGCGAAATCCCGGAGCTTCCTCTGCTCCCTAGTCCACTAGCGAGCTTCGCATTTTGCTCGTAGATTCCTAAACCCTAAACCGTAAACCCTAAACCCTAAACCCTAAACTAGTGGGGGCTTCGGGCTCACGGGGATGGTACCAACTTCAGGCTTTCCAGCCTTTGGGGCTGACTGTTTCTGGTTTGTTGGCTTGGGAGCTTGGCGTTTCGAGTCTGGAGCGTTTGCGCTTTAGGGGCTTATAAGATTGCAGGGTTTGGGTTTTGGGTTTTGGGGTTTCAGGCTGAGAGAGCATTGGGGAAGAGGGCAGGGGTGTTTAAGATGTTTGGACTCAGGGAGGGTTTAGTGATTGGATTGGGTTGCCTCAGTGCTGAGCGGGAGACTTTTTTGGGCCAGTCCTCTGAACCCGGTGACCCCAGCGTCTGCGCAATCCAAAACCCTAAACACCCTAAACTCTAGACACCCAAAGCCATGAATCCTATTCACTATAGACCCGGCCATATCCCAAGCGTCCATCACTTGGTGTCGGCGAAAGGACCCTCAACCCCAGAAAGCCCAAACGGTACAAGCACCCCTCTAACCCCGCCTGAAGCCGATGCAGGCACGTCATTCCCCAAGCATGCCTCAACTTTTTACCAAGTACATCCCAACCACCTCTAGACTGTGGACCTTGCGGGGTTTCGTGTTCAGGCTTGTCATTCCCCACCCCCGAATGGCATGTCTCTTCTCGAGGACTGCCGAGTGCAAAGGCAGCCATTGGGCCAGCACGGCTGCAACTCACCCACAAGGCTGGCAGCAGCATTCCTTTGTTGCATTGCGGCGCACTTCTCGAGCTCCAAGACTTCAGAAGGTTCAGGAGGCTACGACGACACTACCCCGTGTGGCGCTGAAAGGGTTTTGCGGGGTTCTTTGGCACACGTTCTTGTGCCGGGACCCTCGCCCGAGCTCAGAACCAGAGCATACCCCTAACTGTGAAGACACACCCCCCCTCTACCTAGCAGGCTGGTACAGGCCGCGATGGACGCGGCCGAGCGACAGGCGCCCCGAGAGCGGGTTGAGGGTTTGCGCGGACTCATGTACAGGTATTTCTGCCAACGTTTTGGCCATTAGCCGCGTCGCTTTCGGCAACTATACACGTATACGGTATACGTATACATGAGCACACACACACAGACAGAATGAGACACATGTATGTGAGTGTGCCTGTATGCATGTCAGACACACATGCACTCGCCCCTACGACTTTGTTTCAAGACTAAGACACTTCTTCTGAACATCCCCAACCTAAAATGAAGCAAGTTGCTGCACGTTGTGGAGATGTTCTGATTTCTTGTCACTCCAGGGGCGCTCTCCAGGATTGTCTCGGAACTGTGGGGGATGCTCTGCGGGATTCTCTGAGGTTGAGCACTCCAGGGTCTGCGGCATACCCTGGGCGTGCCACACCACTGCGGAACTAGAGAAGCAACACTGGCCAAGATCAAGACTGGCTGAGCGCGCAAGATCCGAAAGCAAGAAGGGCCTGGATCATCCGAAGCAGTTTGGGGATGTCATGCCCAGGCCTAAAGCCCAAAACCTGCCAAGACCTTCAACTCGAATCCACTGAAGAGCTGCCGGACCGAAAGCCAGGGACAGATCTCCTGGATCCTGTTCCTCGGCGGCCTCACGGACCATTATGCTGCCAGCCGGAGCAAGCGTGACTGGGCTTGTTGAGCCCCTCTAGGTTTAGGACTTTTGCTTGGCTTTTGAAAAAGGGGTCGTCTAAGTTTCGAGTTGGAGTTGTCGCAACTTCTTGGCTTCGGGCTCCTACTCCGCTGGCACTGTTATGGTGGCGACGGAAACCTCCCCACTTTCAAACTAATTGGTATACGGTGCCCTGATAGTTAGAGTAGGGTTTTGGGGGTTTGCATAGTATAAATATACAGGGAAAGGGACCATAGAGAAAAACTACTGGTAATTAATCCTACCCCTGTACTGCGTTAGATATGAAGTGACATAGTCACAGAAGCATCCAAGAAACGCAACAACGCTATGTCGTGAAACATCATGCATCACTGAGCCTTTTTCCTGTTTCCCCCTAAACCCTAAACCCTAAACCCTAAACCCTAAACCCTAAACCCTAAACCCTAAACCCTAAACCCTAAACCCTAAACCCTAAACCCTAAACCCTAAACCCTAAACCCAAACTTCAGAAGCCTTTACATGGCGCTCGGAGCAAGGCCTTGGCCTTCTCAAGATGGCGCTGTCTGCGGCTGCAGGGGCCCTGGCCCTATTTTAGGGTTTAGGGTTTAGGGTTAGGGTTTAGGCTTTAGGGTTTAGGGTTTAGGGTTTAGGGTTTAGGGTTTAGGGTTTAGGGTTTAGGGTTTAGGGTCTAGGGTCTAGGGTCTAGGGTCTGTCGTTCCAGTGAAGGTCTATCAGGCGTAGTATCAAGGGCAGAGTCTTGAACATGTGTTGGGAATGCGATCTATCAGCTGTCAGGTTAGCTTCAGGCTTCTAGCAATTGCGCGGAGCATGTCGGATGCTTTCCAGACCGTTGGTTATTCTCCTAAATTCCAAGTAGTACTGTGGTGCGAAATGGTGCCGAAGCCGAATAATGACGCTGATAATCTAATGCTAAGGATAGCAATACTTCTGATGTTAATTTTTCGTTCGTGGTTCGTATTGGTTGCGAAATGCTACCGAGACAGGAGAAAAAAGTGGCCCACAATAAAAAATGAACCCCTGCCCGGCCTCATTCTACGACATGAAAGCACAAGCCTCCAGCCTTCAAGGCTGCAGCCCAAACCGCTGAAGAGGCCCAGGGGGTCGTAGAGGCGTTCCACCTTCACCCGTCACTCCCTCCCCGTGACAACTTTCCTTTCTCAAGGCTACTTCACAGGGTCAGAAAACGCTACCCTACTCTTCGGGCAGAGGAGGGGGGGGTCGAGTCCGAACTCGGCTCTCCTGGGCTATGACCGCATATGTGGAGGGCAGAAACCAAATCCCTACATCTCCACGCTAAGCCCTAGTTGCACACGAACTTTAGTTTCCGTAAAGAAATTCCCACCAATGTCGGGATCACTGGACGAATAATCCCGTTTTCGTCTGCCCACACGAAAATGCACGACTCAGGTACCACTGCATGCCCCTGGCAAGTGTGCCGTCAGCTTGGGAACGACGGCCACTTGAATATTGAAATACCTTTAGGGGCTTGGGGCCTTATAACCCTACCCTAAACCCAAATTACGATTGCGGCAGTGCTGCAGTGCTTTAAAGCCGCGGGCCACTGCCGCGGGATGCCGTCTTAGGGTGTGCTGAGGTCCTTGTCAGCTTTGTGGAAGGGCCTTGTAGTCACCAGGAGCTGACGAGGTTGGCGTGTTCTGCCATGGGGATGCTGACTTACTTTTGGGAGGTTGAGGCTTCAGACTGGAAGTTTTGGGGCTCCTGGGACAGGGTGGGGCGAAAGTTGGGAGCCAGAACGGGCAGAATACTGTAGAACACACGCCGGGACATCGCTAGAACCCCCTGGAAGCTCCGAGTTTCTGAAGCCACGTGGTGAGAACTTGCGTTCAGGGCCCCTAAGCCGCAGAACGCTCAGCCGCTTCAAGAGCTCAGGACATCGACCTTGCTGCAAGCAGCAGCCTCCGTCAGGACCGCGACTGCGTTTAGTGAGAGGTTTAGCACGGCTATTCTGGGGAGCAGCTCTGCCGGGAAGGTGCACCCCCGGGGAGCAGAAGAAGAAGAAGAAGAAGAAGAAGAAGAAGAAGAAGAGATAGAGATAGAGATATTAGATTGCATTAGATCGATGGATATTTATATATATATATATATATATATACGTATAGAGAGAGAGAGATATATATATATATAGGGGGGGAAGGTATGAATCGTGCCGTGGAGGCAGATGTCTGGAGCCTAAACCCACAAACCCAACTGGGGGTGCTGGAGTCCTGCTGGCCAGGAGCCCTTTGAGAGTGAGGCAGATCTCATCAAGGAGCCGGAGCCCCAGCTGTCGATGAAAGGACTGAAATTGAAAGCCGAAGCTCTGAGCCTTCAGAGGATGCCCCGCTGTGTAGTTCTTAAACCCTAAACCCTAAACCCTAAACCCTAAACCCTAAACCCTAAACCCCATGCTGAAAAAGCACCCAGCCTGGTGCCAAGCCGAGGCACTGCCAGCTCTCCCCCACGGAGCACGCTAGCCTCCAGAGGCGCCCCGGTTCTTTGGTATGGGTAATAGGATTTTGGGCTTGCAAGACACAGCCTTGCAGGCGCTTGCAGCCATCCTGAAATAGACTCCTACTCCGGGAATTCATTGTTTGCATGCCTCTTTCCTCACTCAATCGTATGTGAGTTCAGGAGGTGGGGGATTAGAGATGTCTTTACGCAGATGTGCCTCGACGTGTAAACATGGGTATGCGCCAATGTGTGACCAAACGACCAGGGCTTGGAACGGCACCATGCACTAGAAATAGACATCGCCATGTAGAGCAACACCGTCACCAAGGTTTCCA
The DNA here is from genome assembly GCA_905221605.1 of Symbiodinium natans. Classification (NCBI taxonomy): domain Eukaryota; class Dinophyceae; order Suessiales; family Symbiodiniaceae; genus Symbiodinium; species Symbiodinium natans. The sequence continues at coordinate 128,364 of CAJNDS010001114.1, read as the reverse complement.
ACGTGTGGAACAGGACGGTGCGGATGTCCCAATGAGGTAGGCATCGAAGTCGAGAACACACGTACCCCAACACACCCAAGCTTCAGCAGAACGGAGTCCTGCAACAAGTATAGCTTAATTAACTAGCTCCAAACCCTCACAAGACTCCGCCAGCTTCGGCTACTACGCGACGAACCTTCGCGAGAACCCCGTGGTTCGCCTGCTGGTGCTGAACACTGCGCATCTTAGCAAGACTTAGTAGCTTTGCACTTTTTGCGACATTATAGTCCTCTATAGAACTGAAAAACACATGTTTCTTTTTTTGCGGGGGGGGGGGGGGGGGGGGAGCTTACGAACCCAGCAACTAAGGAGATGAAATGCTTGATTGTTTTGTTCTTTTGTTGCTCCAGCGCATGTTGACAGCTCATGGCTGTGTGGTGACTCATCTTTCGAGTCTGTTGGCTTGTTCTTAAAAGGTGCTCTGGCTGAGGGGGCCCAGTCAAATCAACTCCTCTTGGTGCTTCTGACCCTAAACCCCAAAACCTAAAACCTAAACCCTAAACCCTAAAGCCTAAACCCCCCAAAGCAAATTCGATGCTGCTTACGGGGTTTTTTTGCGAACCACGAGCTGCTGGGGTCATGTGAGAGTCGACATGTCATAGACATGTCCTCGGCAAGTCAGTCGCCGTTGGGGAACTTGAGAAAGGGGCAAAACAAAGGGCGAACACAACCCCTCGAACTTCTTGCTTGAATGTTCAGCCCTCTTGGGAGGATCTACTCCTCCGCCAGGGCGTACCTGAAGCCGGAGGGAGCGCCTCAGCCTGCCAAAGGTATGGTTTTAGGGTTTATAGGGTTCAGGGTTTAGAAATTAGGAATTAGGGTTTAGGGTGTAGGGTGTCGGGTTTAGGTAGGGCTTCGGGTGTGTCTCGGAGAGCATTCATGAGAGAGCCTTCCGGCTTTCCTTACGATGCCGCGCCCGCTTAGGAGGCTGATCCCTTTGGGCAGTTCAGATGGCTGGACTCGTGACTTGGGCAATGCCACAATGGTCTTCGGGACAAGTTGAGAGGTTCAGAGACTATGTAGGAAGTACCGGTAGAAGGTGTAAGCAGTCACAGGAAAACGATCAGGAAGCTGGCACGACTCTTTTGCAGTACCCTTCCCTTACACGTGGCAGCTTGGTGTTCTACTCTTTGCTTCAGAGCCCCCAAAAGCTAAAAGTATTCTTCCCTATTAGGGTCATAACGGGATTGTTACGTTTTTCGTGTTTTGGTGTTCTTAAGCAAGTAGTGGTATCTGAGACGCTTGGCTGCCAGTCACCGCCACGGTCGTCGTCGCTGAACCCGACCACCCAGAACCCCTTATGAAGAATTCTGTTTTACGGAACCCAAGGGAAGATTACAAATATCACTGTTGCTATTCTTAGTATTGTTACTATTAAGGTTCTGAGGGGAGTATAGCCACCTCACACAGGTCTTCGTCACGCACCATGTCCCGGTGGCCGTTCATTCGGAGCTTTGATCTTCAACGGAACACCCAGCCCGAAGTTGAAAATCCCAAGAGCAAAAAGACTGAAAGGTCACTTCTCCAAAAAAAACATGGTCTCTTTGGGGGAGTCCTTATTACACGGAGGCCCCTCTTATTTAGGGTGCCCAAAGAGGGACCCTCACCAAGAGAACTAAGCAAAAGACCTGAGACCTCCGAGTCGTTCATGGCCCCTGGCAACGAGCGCTTCTCGCTCCGAGGCAGCTCAAAGCAGCTGCTGGGCAAGGCCACAAAGCCGCTCGGTTCCTACGATGACGACTACGATGACCCCTCAACCCGAAAGCCTAAACCCTAAACCCAAAACGAGTACGTACACGTCTGCAAACGTTTTGATGTGCTCTCGACTACTTGGGTGTCCGTGAACTGTCCGGGGGACGGCCTTCTTAGGGCTTAGGGGAGCCTACCACCTCAAACCGTGAAGCAGTTATGGTTGGGGGAGGGGGGGGGGGGGCGGGGGTTAGGGTTTAAGGGGTTAGGGTTTAGGGTTTGGGGTTTAGGGTTTAGGGTTTAGGTGTCGGACTCGGATTTGTCGTCCGAGCGCAACAGAAGAGCACGTGCACTTGAAGCAAAGAATGGAAGAAGTCGCCTCTTGTTCATGACTGAGACTGACAAGATTTGGCCCTGAGGCTGGTCATCATCGTCAACCCTAATGCCGCCCATTTACCCCAACCCGTAAACCCTAAACCGTAAACCCTGAACCCTAAACTCTTTTCCCGCAAGGTGTACATCATGGGGCATCTTCCACCAGTCCTGACCTCCTTTACAAGCCACGCACTGCAGGGCGCCCAGCTGAGAGATCCCAAGACTTTTGCATTTTGGGATTTGGAGTTCGAATTCTGGGCGTAGCGTTTGGGATGGGTCAAGGTCGAAGGTTAAGGTTCAGACTTCCGACGTTTAGGGTTTTAGGGTTTATAGGGTTTAGGGATGTACCTGCTGCTGCCGCATGCCAAGATCATCTCAAGCCTCAAACCCGAAAAGCCGAAAACCCTGAAACCCCGCACCCTAACAACCCTAGAACCTCAAGCCCTAACTGCGCGTAAACCCCAAAACCCTAACCACAAACCCTAAGAACCCCAATCCCCCCTGTAAACCCTTTCAGCCCTAAACCCTAAAAAACCAACCCGAAGCACCTCAACCCTACCACTTACAACCCGAAACTCTTCAACTCCCTAAACCCTAAACAGGCCAACAACCCGAAACCCTGCAAACCCTAAACCCAAGCAACCCTCAAAACCCTAAACCCAAAAAGGCCTAAACCCTGAAAATCGCCCTAAACCCTGAACAACCCTGGCCGAAGCGCGATAGCAGTCAGTGGCGGGTTTCACGATGGAGGGTTTGGAGTTTTCTCGAGTTGTCACCTCCTGCACCAAGCTGTACCAAGGTGGCAAGAGAACTATGCCATTCGGTACTGGACGCTGGTATCCCAGCAACCTGGCCGATGCCACTGCTTCTGACCTCTTCGAATGGTCAGAGCCGGAAGATGGCGGTAGGGTGGTGACTTGGGGGGGGGGGGGGGAAAACGGGAGCGCCCACATTTCCTGGGTGCCCCACCAAATTTGTCCTAGGAATCTGATGCCCTTCTTGCCTCTGAGACCCAAAGACCGGGGCTGATCAACGGTTTGCCGGGTTTCAAGCACCGTGGAGATTCAAGCACCGCGGTGCGAATCCTCTGCGCGCGCATCTCGCCGGGCCAGTGCGCGAGTTCTAGTGCGAATCTGCTGGGGGGAGTGCACAATCTGCGTGTCCGTGCACGATTCCGATCTTTCCAGTGTGCGAATCAGTATTTACCAGCGCACGAATCGGCTCCCAAAGTGAAAGCCCTGAACCCCGACAGCTTCAGCCGAAGGCCACACACCTCGACCTCCAGCACGAACTTGCTAAAAATTGTTTTCTTCCCCAGGTATGGCCGCATTGTGGCAGCACAGCTCTTTGGGCATCAGCATCGCCACTCGGCCAGGCCCAAAGTGTTCTGGGCATTGGGTTCTCGAGGATGTGCAGCAACTGCGGATTGCACGTTGCAGGGTTACGGGGCTTCCGACCACGATCAAGGTCCAAACTCGAGGCCGCGAGTCTTCTGCTTCAAAAAACCACTGAGGTTGATGGGTTTGTGTGAGCTTTAGAAGTGTGGACTGCTTTGGTCCCTCGGAAGCCCTCTACCGAGAACGAGGCTTGATGATCTCAAAGCCCTGAAAGCCATGAGCTCTCAGGCGACGAGTTCCGCGTGCAGGCGGGAATGGCCATCATTGCAAGAATGTGCCCAAGTTTCTAGAAACTCCCAAAGCACCTCGAAATCCTACAGACTCGCAAGCTCGACACAAGCCCTGAACAAAAGTTCTGAACCCGGCAGCCTTAAACGTCCTTCGGCAGATGGCAAGCTCGCTGGCAGCGTCCCCGCCGCTGTACATGTTCGCTGCCCTCAGTCTCCTGGCTTAAGCTGGCAGGAGGAGGGTTTTCCAAGGCTTCTTGGGGACCATATCGGGCCATGTGTGTGCTCCCACTTTTCTTGCACAGGTGCACTCGTTGTGCAGTCCATTGCCCAGAGCATCGCTTGCGCGAGCCATGAGTCCATCCATGCTGCCGCCGCATCCAATTGCCCAGAGCGTCCATGGCCAAACCATACGCGGAAAGATGGTGTATCTTGAGTTTCCAGCCGTTTCTCGGTTTCTCACCTCCACTTGCTGGGAACACTGTGTTCTGTGATAAAACTGCAAGGGCCCACGTAGCGTTTCCCGCCGCGCGGAAACACCGAGTTTTGCTGCGTTGCTTGTCAAAATGCACATACATTTCGGGGGCGTGGTGTCCATGCGCGTTTCAAGCGCCCATCAAGGTTTAGGTTTAGGGTTTAGGGTTTAGGGTTCAGGGTTCAGGGTTTAGGGGCTTAGAGTCTAGGGCTTAGGATTTAGGGTTTGGGGTTTACTGTCTGGGCGGCGTCCCTTGCATCGACGACAAGAAGTACAGGCATCCTCAAGCTGGAGTAGACGGGGCGTATGGTGGTGAGGGTTGGGGGATCTCGACTAATCCACCGGGTCCCTCCCAAGAAGGGGGTGGAGACATCCAACGCTTTGGGCGATGTAGATTGACGCCTTGAACCAAGACTCACACCCTCAAAACCGATTGACCCCCTTGAAGTCCCCAGCTCCCACACCAGAGCAACACATGCTTAAGCTGCACATCCCAAAAACAACAAAACTCGACCCCAAGCCCCAAACCACCGGAAACCAATGAGTTCAGGGCTGCAGGGCTCTCTGAAAATGCCGCACCGTGCAAGGTCCGATTCAGCGCACGAATCCTGCTTTCTACCGCTTGGACGTTGACAGCTGCTTGGATGCGAGTTCATGGGATCAGGAGTACGTCGGGTTCAAAGTTCAGAGATTATGCTACACTTGCACTTTTTGGGATATTATGTGATTATAGTCCCCTTTTGAACTGAAAGTGCGCACATTTGGGGGCTTACGAAACCAGCAGCAAAGTTGTGTAGAAGCGAACGATTGGGACGTGAGGCATCGCTCCGAGTCTGTACGTCCGAGGGGATGTGGGAGGGTTACTTGCTAGCCCAGTGGTACCCCTTTCCCTTTTTGTTGGTTCAAGGTTCCCTGAAAAAGTAACCAACCCGAAAACCAGGGTACCCGCTTCTTATGATATGAAACAGGGTTTATATTACTTTTATTCGTGAGTGTATATAAGGTTCCTTTTTCATATTGGTGAGTGTATGTACCTGGTGTCCTTTTGGGGGTACAAGAAATATATACCCTACTTCATATGGTTAAACTGGGCTACCAAGGTTAGGGTGGAGAGGGGCAGGAGGGTCTTGTTCTCCAGGGAGCCCGGGCTGCCAGGGGTTTCCCCCACCCACGACCCCAAGCACACGCGCGGCATGCCAAGTGCCAAGCTAGGTAGGCCCAGGGGTCATTCTTATACTTTCACTTGCTGGGTTTATTATTAAGAGGATCATGGATAGGAATATTTTTCAGAGGGTGCTAAGGGCCATCTTAGCAAAGATACGGCAACACATACACCACGACAGCACTTCTGGACAAAAACAAGCAAAAAAGGCAGACGACGGAACATTCCACAGGCACTGCTTGTTTTTGTTTCTTGAAGAGGCCTCACCACACCTCATTCTCCAGCCTGAAGAGTTTTGTCCTGGCAGCGGTCCTTTTGGTGCCTTCCACCGTCCAACCTCATCACCAAACCTGTTTGCGAAGTGCTCGGGGTCTTGTTGGGTCTTGGTGGGGGGGGGGGGGGGGGGGGGGTGGGCGGGTTGTCTGGGTGTTGTCTGATCGGGAGCGAGAGGCCACAGTCACTGGGGTTCTCGATTGCTGCCAAGACGAAATAACGATATAGAGGCGCACGGTGGAATCGTCCCTTGAGTTACAAATATACCCTTGCAGGGAGAAGGGTGCAATCAGTGTAATCGTGCCACAGTTAAGGGTACATTCACCAGAGGTAAGGGCATAGTCATGCCGCCGCCGAGGGTAAGGTCAATCATGCAAAGTTTCGGTTATAGGATTCGTACGGAACGCGTTAGAACCGTTAGAAGATCCAAAGCCTAATGGGACAGGATTCTGAGTTTTTATTCGGCTGGACCAGGGCTCATCAAACATTGCACTTGTGTATACGGCTTCTGCAAAGTCCTATCCGCAGGGCTCATGGAGGGGCTCAGAAGCGGCTCGTATGTTTTCAGGCGTTTGAGGGCCTTAGCTCTCTCACCTGTAGTAGAGGGCTTCATGTTTAGAGAAGTGTCTGACCCCAAACCCTATTAGCCTTGAGTCAGAAGCCCTTTAGGCAAAAAAAACCATGTCCGGGTAGTCCCAAAGTCAAAACCCTTGTCGAGGCGGGTATCAGCTTCTGGATGTGCACAGCTATTGGGCCAACCTCTCAGAGGCTCGGCTCCTCGAATGGACTTCCTTAGATCAGACAGTACTAGAACTTTCAATCAAGATCAAACCAATGATCGCTAGTAAAAGCAAAAGCAACACAAAAATCACGAATCACATAGTGGTTTCTTGCCTCGAACTAATTACCGCACGCCCAAGCCTAACCTAAAGCTCAACTACGGTGAACTTTGTGTGGGGGTTGATAAGATTGGGTAAGAGGTCAATCTGTTCTTCGGAATTTAGTTATCATGTTTACTTGAATGCTCGGCATTTGCAAAATCCGCATCTTGGGCAAACCATACGCATTTTGGGTGTCAACAGCTGCAATAAAGTTAATCGAAGATTTCCCAAAGTCAAGCCTCACACATACATGAACCTCGATTAAAAATTTAGAAAATTCAAAAAAGTCCACAAGTCCATAAACCTCGCGTTCACGCTGACGGGCAAAGCCCCCCCTCCCGCCCGGCCTTGCGCCTTGGGAGCGGCACCGCTTTTCGCCTGGCCTTTTTGTTGCCTCCTCAACCTCAGCGGCATCACCCTGCTCCTTGGTCTTGTCTGCTTCCTTCGTCGTGCTCCCCACCTGGCTTTGGCGCCTTCCGCTTCCTCGCAAGTCTGGGCCGCGGCTGCTGTTGCTGCCTCGGCAAAAGTGTCCTGTCCGCGCACGCCTCGAGCTGGCTTCAAATCAACATTTTCAGCACCAACTAAACACAAGTGAACTTCTTTACGAGAGACACGGCCTATAAGCTTTAATACAAACCGAAGTCGTTGACTAAGGACAAGTGACATGTGACATGGTTGTGAGTAACAAGCCCGTGAAGGAATGGAATCAGCTTTAATCTAAGTGATTTTCGTTTCAAAACGTTCATTTTAAAAAAAAAATCGACAGCGAGTCCCAGCAAAGATTCCAGACAATCACAGTGACAAGCAAGGGCTCAACATGTTGATAACCTTTAAGTAAAGGTTCACTAGCGGTCATTCAGCGGTAAAAAATCATTGCTCTGGTATCAAAGCCGACAAAGTTCGTGAAGCCTTGGCTGAAACTGCTTAAAAGATGCAAAGACTAACCAAAAGTGATCAAAGTAGGCAAATGCAGTGAATATCTCTTTCAAACTATTTAAGAACATGCCAAATCTGAACAAGCGACTACAACTGAAAGGTCGAGCTCCTTTATAGTTATGGAAATGTTCAACGGAATGTGTTGTTGGTTCTAAGCATGAAACTGTAGAACAAAAAACTTCTAGTTCCTAATCCTAACCGAGTAAGTCTTGAACAATAGGCTAGGATGTCTTTGCTGCAAGTCTGCGGTGAACAAAATGAGGGACCCCTCCTGTTATAGACCCCCCAAAAAAGTAGGGTTCCCTTATAATATGGACCCCTCATAAGGCACCCCTGCCCATATCGGAAACCCCCCCCCAACAAAAAGAAATCGATGCCGCGAGCCAAAGTCAAAGCCGCCAGGCCGACCCGCGCTTCGGCCCGGGCTACTCGGCGCGCGCGGACTTCGGCCTCGAGGCGCTGACGAACGAGAGGCGCGCGGCCTGCGCCGCCTGCGCTGCCACCCTAAACCCTAAACCACGGGTGTGAGGGCTTAGTTTCAGAGTGGGCAGTAGTATGCGGTTTGCGAGGTTGGGAATCGTCCTTCGTGCTTCGGGGGTGCTTCGGCTGAAAAAGGATCGTGATAAAAGTGTTTGAAGTTTTGTTGAAGGAAATGGCGGGGAATGTAAGACTGCACGAATTTAAGCTTCGGACTTTTCAGGTGTGCTGATGGCTTCAGGCTTTCAGGTGGAGCGGGGGATGGCGGTCAAACGTGCTCTGAAATGCACACACTTTTTTGTTACTCAGACAGATTATATCGGTTTCACTGAAGCGTTTTGCTCCGGTTGTTTCGAGGTTTTTGGGGGAGGGTTTTGACAGTGGGTTTTAGCGTTTGGGCTTGGAAGGTTTCGGGGCTGTTGAGCTTCGGAGGAAGTACTCGCAGGTACGCCCGTTTGGCGCGCTCTTTTGCCGATGGCGACGACAAGCTCTGGACAAAGTTCTTCTCTTCCTCTGTGGTTGAGACGCCGGGCTGTCACTAGGGGATCAGAATTGGGTGATCACAGCGTATAGGGCTTTGGAGTACCAAGCATAACAAGCATACCTGATTCCCAACAACCGAAGGGTTGGGTTTTTTTATTTCTAGCGGTGGACACTGGAGACCAAACCGGAAAGGCACGGTAAGAGAAGACAGCAGGGAGAGGAACACCGGACCAGGACCCCCGCCGGAACGGAATCGGGGCATGCTCGAGATGCCGCTGTTCCCGTAGGCCCTGGTCAAGAGAGGAAGCGAGAGTCGCGTTCATACGCAGCCTCCCCAGCGAACCTTTCCTTATATTGGTCCTTGATCATCTTCAACCCAGCTGGCTGGTGAGCTGCAGCTGTATTGAGTTTTGCGCAGGGTCCAACTTGCGTCGTTCAAGTGTGACTGGAACAGTTTGGGTTTGGGCGGTGATCCGGCGTCTGTTTGCCTGCAAAGTTTGCTGCGACGGCACATGCGTGTACTTTCTGAAAGCTTCGTAAGATGAAGCCTCGGGTCGGCTGCTTGGGGGCTTATGCAAGGCCTATCAGCCACACACAACAAAAACTTGCAGAGACACACACACACACACACACACACATATTTGAAACCCTCGAAAGTTTGGGCACAAACAATGAGAGGAAGAATAATCAGAATCGACTGGCCTGGGCCTTACGGGTCCTAGGAGCCTCTCCTGTGACACCGCCAATGGCCTGGGCCCGGCCACCTGGCCACTGCTTTGTGGTTTGGGAGTCTGTTTTTTTCGAGGTGGAGGCAACCTTCGCAGAGGGCTCAAGAAGGGTTCAGGGTTTGCACCCCTGCACGTTGAAAGTTCAGGATGGTCCAGGTTTCTTGTTGCTTGGGGGAGCACTGCAGGGCATCTCCAGCGTTTCGCTGCGAAAGGGTGGTATTGACCTTTTGTTAGTGTGTGCTTCTTCCTTCCCAAAGGCAACCTCGGGTTGTATCGAGTTGTCCCGAGAGTGAGCTTGAAGCCATGGTTCGTAGGAAGGGCAATGTGGCGAAACCTGCCCAGGCTCGTCCTCCAAGAGCTTTTGAAGCAGTCAATCCCCAAACGACCCTGGGCCCCTAAGTCCTGAAAATGCCGGGGGATTCGCCTTCAGATTGCTTGCGCTGACTGCAGCGGTCCATGTCGTCAAGCGGCGGTCTGCACACTCCTCTACGGGGTTTCAGCCGCTCTGACTTGCATAGCGAAAAGTTCTTGGAAAGATTGGCAGCTTTCTCAAGGAAGGTACTAGGTAAGGTGTCGCTAGGAACCGAGCACGCAGTTGCCAAAGAGTCGTATTCTCTCAGGGCGTTGGCGCTTTCGGAGCTTGTGGTCTCTTGGGATCTGAGTGAGAAGAGCATCCTTGACCTGAAGCTTTTGAACTTCGTCTGAGATAGGGCGTTCGGCAAGCGTCATCAAGCTCCCAACACGAAGGCCATATCAGCCTCTAGCACCTACAACAAACGCCACCTTAGCACCCTAAACCCTAAACCCTAACCCTCTAAGCCGCAGCTCGACAGCCGCGCAAGGAGTCCAGCGTTGCCTCCTGCTTGGACAAGGGCCTTTGGCAGGTGCGGGAGAACACGCAATCACTCTGCCCCCGCTTTTTTTGTATGAAAATTCCGCGGGCTTGCCTGCGGCAAGTCAGGGAGAGGGAGGGGGGCAGATCTGCCAACTCCCGTGTTGAGCCCCACACCTTTAGCATTTCAAAAAAATGCCTGAAAGAGGCCCGAGCTGCCGGAGCAAGCACTTTTTGTCCCGAATTTGTCGTTCAGCGAGTTGAACTTCCAATGGGGAAGGGCTTAAAGCAGTCCTGGGGGGGGGGGGGGGGTTGAAGAATGCAGGATTGAGGCGGAGATGCATGGACAAACGCATTTCGCAACCTGCATCGGGTAGGTTTTCCTTTGGGAAAGCAAACTTGATGGAGGCCGTCATGGATGGAAAGACACTATTCGCATCCGGGACTTTTTGGGTTTCCTACTTGCCTCCCTCTCCCTCTCCTTGAGGTCTTGTTTTGCCTGTTGCTTGCCTCCCTGTCGTGTTTTTTTACTGTTCTGACACTGGCCTGCGCATTTTCAAGCTTGGGATTTAGGAGACCGGTGGCCAGACAATTTCAGCCCACAAGCATACTTTCGAGTTTAGGGTAACTTAGGGTTCGCTGCTGTTTTTGGGTTTTGGGCTCAGGGTTTACGATGGCGTCTGGCCGCCAGACAGCCACCCAGCACTGCGAAAATTTGGGATACCGAACTAGAGGACCCATATCTAGATGTGACGCCAAGCCCAGCAGACTCAGAAAAGACACCTAGACATGGCTCCATTGGCCGGCGAGGTCGCGAAGAAACCCTGGGTTTGGTATGCAGACCTCCGTGCCCTTTGGCGAGCCGACGAGCCGGCGGGTGTCCTTCAGGGATGGTAGAATATAGGGGTCGAAATGAACACCAATAGTATTCCCTTGTGGTCCCTCTACAATTGTACTAAAGTAACCCCCAAAAATCCTGTTCTAATTATTAAGGCCCCTATATTAGCGGCGAAGCGGGTTTAGCAGGTTCAGCGGTAGTCCAGGGTCGAGGGTGGACATTTTTGGGGTTCGGAGTTTGAGACGTTAAGGCTGTTCTCGGCTCTGGACTGTCTACTGGGTTCGAAGTTTACTTGTGGACTTGCTTTTGAGGGTTTGTCCAAGTCCTTTTTTTGAGAGGGGGGGGGGGGGGGTCTCCGAGCTCTAGACTCATCCAACTCATTACAGCCGGAACTCGGGAAGCCTTTGCCGTCAGCCCGAATTTCGCGCTGTCCCTCATGGATTTCCCAAAGCTCTCAGCCCGCATCGGTATGGGGCCGCCTGAGGTTGTGGCCGTGTGCCTGCTGATTTTCATAGCGCTGTCCCTCTTTCAGTGGCGGCGGCGGCTTCGGCAGCGCCTTGGCTCTACTTCTCCAGTGTGGTGGCTGCCCCAAGGCCCGGAAGGCATTTCTCTCCAAAAAGCAGTGGGAATGGCGGAGTTCCTCGAAGCGGCCGCCAGACATTTCATGCAAGCTCCAACCCCTCAACCCCCTAAACGCCCCTAAGCCCTGCCCTAAGGCTTCATGATGCTTCATGTTTTCCTCGCAAGGAGGACTTGCTTGTTGAGATGAGGTTCGGTTGAAGAAGGTGTTGCCTTAGGTGTTCCTTCAAATCGTATGTTGGGCCATCAGGCCCCTTTGACCACGCAATCTTGCTGCAAACCTCCCACCCTACAAGCCACTGTGAACGCATGCAGTCCCCAGAACTCCCTACCAAAGCACAGGCGTTCAGGAAACTTATAGCCACAGCGAAAGTAACTAGCAGCTCTCCTTTCTACAACCCGCAACCCCAGACCCTTTTGGGCCCCGAAAAGGGCTGCACACACTGGGACTACACGATTTCATACCAGAGGTTCCCGGACCCCGATTTCAAACACACTAGGACCTTCAACTCTCTACTAATTGCTTAAGAAACCCTTAAGGTTAATATAGGGATTATTGTTTTTTCTTTTGGGGTTTTTAAGCAAATAGTAGCTCTGCCCTCACCAAGAGACCTCTGAGGGTCGAAGCACTGCGACTGCCCGCACGCGCGGAGGAGGCCACAACCTGCTTAAAGTGTGGGGCAGTTCCCCAAGTTAATAGCCCCCTGGGATTTTTTTAATTGTTGTTTATACAACACCCAAGAGGATATTAAGAATGCTATTTTTATTAAGGTTCCAAGGGGTGTATAGAAGTCCTAGACGTGAAGTCGCAAATCCTACCCGGGGGGGGGGGGGGGTTCTCGGTGCAACGGTTGGTCAAGAAGCTGGATGATCCCAGCAGGAACAAGCACCGTCCAGCTCTCCGTTCTTACCGCAAGACCATGTGCACTTTTAGCCGTGCGACCTGGAGTGCAGCGGAAGAATCGAAGCTGTGCACCAGTCCAAGCACGCGCACACACACACACACACCTTTTCGGATGTTCTGGCCTTCCGCACGACACTGGGCACGAGCCACCATGTAGTGAATGTAGTGCACGAGCGGAGACAAAAGACGAGCATCGGAGATATACAGAAACTAAAGCAAGGTTTTGCACGGTGCCTATCTTGTGTGCTACACAAGCATTGTCTTCGCATCGCGTCGAAGTTAGAACATGTCTTGCACAGAAACGTTTGCTGCAAGCCCGCACAACACATCACGCATCAAGAGAGACAAGGCAGAAAGCCTTGACAGAACCGGCTGGATGGCGCGATATCTCAAAGGCCAGACACCCGAACCCGCACAAGGCCTTCAAAGCGAAGCCTGCACCCAGTCGTTGCCCGGCATTTGGCATTTTACCGTCTCATGGTTAGCGCATTAGGGATCCACTCGTTTTTATGGCTTTGGCGGTTTCGAGGCCCTTGGCACTTCCCAAAACATTCTGGGGCTGAGGCGTTTGGAGGAGTGCATGATTTTAGTCCTTGTCACCGTCCTCATTGCCCCTGAACATTCCTACGTCGATACCAGTGGTCACGGCGCAGGTCGAGCTGCGTGGTACATCGCAGAGGGCGTAAGAGAAAAAAAGCATGCGTGCGTGATGGTGCAGACAGCTATCAGAGCATCTTCTGTCTGGTTCTTAGCAGGGAATGAGGCTCCCTTAAAGGGTATATACAGGGCCCTAACTCCTCATTCCCTACGAAGAACAGCGGTGTTTTTCAATAGTTAGAAACAACCTCAAAGCCTCAACCCAAACTCACCTGCCGTAAGGTGGGTAGGTGCCACCCTGCTTGTAGAGTTGAAGGGTCTATGCACAGGCATACTGAGCAGAGATAGGCTCAAGGCTGACGCTCTATGCTGTAGGCTGCTTCATGTTGGGTGCTTTGAGTTGAAGCGTGGAGGGTGGTCAGAGCTACCTTGAGGGGCTGTAACTACCCGGCAAACGCGAAAGCCAGCCTCTGGCCTACTCTGAGGCCCTAGCAAGGCCCCTCAATCCCGTGAAGCCTAGATTCTACGCACAAGACGCCAACTGAATCCCCACCCTTTGCTTTTTTTCCTTAAGAACCCCCAAAACATAAAGAATAATAATCCCTATATTTCGCTTCCAAGGAAGAATATTGTTTATTGTTTAGAGCTTCTGAATCCCCATCCTGTGAGCTTCTTACAAGTTGCTGCTTCTGTCATCGGCCGTTGGATCCAGCTGGAACACGTTGGGCGAAGGAAGGGAAAGCCCCCAACACACCCTTGCTCCTGCACAGGCCGGGATCCTTGCATGTGGGTTTAGGAAAATGGGGGGGGCCCGGAATTTTTGCCCCCAGATGGTAGGATTCCTTTATACTAGAGACCCCGATAGCCACATGAAGTGGCGGTACACTAAATGCTGATCCCTGCGCCGCGTGAACGCTAAAACGCCGCTCCAGCCCGCGGCGCACGTATCCCCAAAACCCGCCCGAAACTGCCGGTGAAGATAGGCTGGGTTTACGATGGCTTCCGGGTCCGAAGTGCTTAGAGTGCCTAGTGCTCTGGGACTCGGATATTGGATTGAAGCGTTTGATGGGTAAAGGATGTGGTGCTTTATGACTTCTGGCCTCAATTTAGGTCCTTGGTTTCAGGGTTGAGGGCTGAGGGATCCAGGGCCTTGGACGCCTTGGCCTTATTTGGGGCTTTTGGGATTTGGGAGTGTAAGGTTCTGGCCCGCCCCCTGAGGAGATGATCCGCATCCTCGCCATTAGCCTCGCTGCCGTAACTCCGGCAAACTCTTTCTCGTTGCTTCTGTTCCGGGCTTTTTTGCACCTGGACCCCCTGCACCCCAAACCCTGTAGCCTCCACACGGAGGCTCCTCTCACCTATGACATCTGAAAACTAGAGCTAAAGTGAGCTCAGGGCCCTATGTCTTGTGCATCCTGTCCCCAAGAGCTGACTTGGAAGCTCAGAAGAGCCGTTCGCAGGGTGCGCTGCGTTGAGGGTTGCAAGGGTTTAGGGCTACTAGATTACGCTCAAGAGCGTATAGGACTTAGAGTCTTAGAGGGTTTCGGGATTGGTGTTTAGGGTTCAGAGTAAACGAAGGGATCCCTGGACTGTGCCACTTCAGCTCGGGGCAGGGACACCCCCCAATGCGGGTGCTTCATGCGCTTTGCTGGTCTGTCGCTCTGGCTCGGGATGTGGAAGAACTTCTGCATGGGTTTTTTGGGGTTTTAGGAGTTTAGGGTTTTAGGGTTAAGGGTGTTGGAAGTTTCGAGCCTTCAGCTTGGAGAGTGCAACCCTAGACCCTAAACCCGAAACCTTACACCCTAAACCCTAAACCCTAAACTCTAAACCCTAAACCCTAAACCCTAGCGTAGTTGGGACACTCTGGTGCCCATGGCATGGCCCCTGGCACATGGCCTCGCAAGCGGACTGGGCGGACGCGCTGCAGCTCGTTGACGCAGGCACCCTCGAAGAAGGGAAAGTCGATGCTCTTGTGGGTTTTGGGTTCAGGGTTTAGGGTTTCGGGTTTAGGGTTTAGGCTTAAGGTTTTTTGTTTTTAACTTTTCATTTCCTGCTTGTTTTTTGCGGATTAGGGGATGTCAAGGGCAACAACTTGTCTTGCAGTTCAGGGCTCACGGCAAACTCAAGCTTCGGGTTTGTAACCTGGCGCCTGATCTGACTTGGTGCTCTTGGGCTTGGCTGACTTAGTAGTCGAGAATGTAAACCCTTCAACATGATCCCCAAGGTTATGCTTCCGCGCTCCCCTTATAAACACTAAACAAGTAGGCCCCGCCGGCGGAAACTGCTTGCCCATCCCGGCCTTAACGCGCGGAATTTGGGTGGAGACAGGGTCTCAGGGTTCTCCAACTTGTCTCTTCAATTTGCAAGTGGCTCACGGGATTGAGGCCTCGGATTGAGGGACCTTGGGGCTTCAGGTCATAGGGCCAAGGGAGTTTGGGGCCTTCCAAGCCCACTGCAGTTTTTCGGAATCGCTTTCGCATGATTTCGGGCACCCCCAAACAGAAGGGTCGAAGAAACTTTCAAATTTCAATCCCTAACCTTACACCCTAAACCCTAAACCCTCCAGAGTTTGGCCCAGGACCCCAACGCCGGATCCACCCGGTTGTTGCCTATGGCACGACCATCGCAGCACCTGGGAGCAGTGTAAAGGATTTGCGGTCTAGGGCGTTTAGGGTTTTTAGGGTTTAGGGGCTCAGGGTTTAGGATTTAGGGGTTTCGTTCGGAAGTCCTTGCGCAAGGCTTCGAGGGTTTCAAGGTTTGGGAGGCGTCTCGATGTTGCGATGCTGCCGGAAGAGCAGCAGCTGCCAAGAGTATGGAGGTTTTTGACACAGGGGCTTTACATGGGCCCGATATTTTCCTGCGGGCTGCAGGTCTCTTCTCACTGGGCATTCGCTGTAGGCATCTGGGTTGACTTTTTTCCCCTGCAGTCCTGGCAGGAGCATGTCGCTCGAAGCCCTTAGTGTTCAAAGTCCGGGCTCTTAAGAAAAGGGTAGGTCACTTGTCGAAACCAAGTTCTGGAGCGAAGAGCGCGGTTCCGAAAGAAGAGTGTTGCAAGATGCTTCTTGACGGAATTCCGACTTCTGGCAGTTCATTACTTACGGGTTCCCAAGAGCTGCATATTTCTAGAGACGCAGAAACTCGGCTTTGGAACACTTGTACCGTCTCACGACCCTCCGTTTTTCAGATTCGAAAACGCATCAAACAAAAACAGCAACAGCCCAACATCCCCAAACAGTTCATCCCCTCCCTTCCCCCCCCCTCCTCCTACCCCTAAACGCTAAACCCTAAACCCTGAACCCTGAACCCTAAACCCTAAACCCGAAACCCTCCCCCAAAAAAACAGAGCCTACCTATCCCTTCAAGGCCCAGGGCCGCTTGTCGGCTTGGAGCCACGCCTCGGCTTCCTTGGCCGAGATGCGGCCGCAGCAGCTGCAAGGTGGTCGGGGCGTTTTTTTGAAAACTTTCAGGGGCTTAAAGCTAGGGTTTAGGAGAATTATAGGGTTTAGGGCCAGATTGGGGTTTGGGTTTAGTTAAAGTTGCTTTCGAGGGGGGGGAGAACTTTCGGCACAGGGCGTCACAGGCTTTCGGCGCGCTTCAAGTTTTTTGGAGGTGGCTGAAGGTTTTGTGCTGTATGGACGCTTCCGGGAGTCTGTTCAAGCTTGACAGCTGCTTGGTTCACTTTCCATGATCTCAAGGGCGGGGAGGGGGTCCGAGGGGATGGCGGCCGCAACGGCACCGACACCCACACCCCACGCACCTGCCACATCCGACGCACCCGACACACCCGACCGACACAGAGAGCGAGAGAGAGAGAGAGAGAGACAGAGCATTCTATTAGCGCCCTGCATGACTGCTAGTCGGCGCTTGCCCCTCCTGAGTTTTCAGTTCACCCAGGCTTCAGCCTAAGCTTTTGACAAGTTCAATGTTTTCAGACCAACTGCCAGCAGGCAACATCATCACCTTCGGGGCCGCGCTCAGCGCTTGCGACAGGGCAGAGCAGTGGCGACAGGCCAATGTGGGCAGGAGCGCACCCTAAACCCTAGAACGAGAGGCATTCGGCATCCGGCAGGTTGCCGCACCTCTTGTCGAATCTCGCCCCTCCAACAGGCCGCAGAGTTCTTCAACCGCCCAAACACACCCATCTCTCGCCGAATGCTCCTCTTGCGCCGCCCCAACGTCTCTTGCACCAGGCAAGGGTTCACAGCTACCGCAGTGTCGAGACTTGAAACCACTCCTCCTCTTCGCCCGTTCTTCTCATTGGACCATGCTGCGATCTCTCGGCCCTTATCTGAGGTCCCCTTAGGTCCCCTTTAGCTATCATAAGTATCCTAAGTCCATTTTGCCTTGCCCGCAACCTTTTGCGGCATGAACCGAACCATGCCATATTGGTCATCCGGAACCATACAAAGTCTGAGACGTCGAGCGGAGCACCTCCTGAATCCGAAAATCCCTCCGAAACGACCCGGAAGGCGACAGCACTTCTCGAAGGCTCTCAGCAGCTTTCCCTCCAGCCCAATGCTACTGCCTAAGCGTGCTTTGAGCTCGTAGGGGTTTTAAGGTTTGAGGTTTCTGTGTTTTTGCCGCCGTGTGCTGTAGTTAGGTTTGTTTAGGAGGGTGGGGGGGGGTTGAGTGAGTCTTTCATCGCAGGGAATTGTGCGGGTTGAGGGGGTTGAGGGCTTCACAGGTGTCCATAACATGGTGGCTTATTTCGCATTCGGCCCGTCAGCCGAGTCCCCTCGCCCTCCAAACCCACACAGCCTGTGACCGAGCTGCGAGCTTACGAGAGGGACTCCCGCTGATCTCAAAGGTCATCGTGGCCGGGACAATCGCCCGGGCTTGCGCCCAAGGCATGGCCGGGGGCTTTGAGGTCTCAAGTGCTCGACATGTTGGGGGGGGGGGGGGGGGGGGGGGGGGGGGGGGGGAGGGGGGACAGGGGCGTGGAACCTTTCGCACCCCGAAAAAGCTAGGTACTATAGTGAGTCAGCTCCCCAAACTGAGATGGGCATTTGGCACTTATTTGGTGACGACATCGGATCCTGAAGCCAGTGCCTACAGCCGTCTTGCAGCTGCAGGTACTTGGTTGTCAGCTTTCTAGTTTCGTTTAGGGTGATGCCAGTGAGTCACAGCCTCGTGCCTTTCATGGTTCAACATCAGAGTTTAAAGTGGAGAACATGGAGCACATGGCTCACGTGAGCTAAGGTTAAGCCTTGAAACCCGACGCAACCACCTTCTGGTGGAAATTCGGGGTTTGTTTTCACGGGTTGTGGCCTCTAAGCTGGATTGCACCCGGGCGTGGCGTCACGAAGGGTGTGGGGCCTATTCAAGATGGTCAACTCCTGAAGAAGAAGCGAGGTGTTGGCTGTTTCGGTGCCCCTCATCGAAGTCACCCTATTTGCTCCAGGGGCGCAGTGGGCCGCCGCGCTTCGCCTGTTCCAAGAACTCTGTAGGGGCTTGCTACCCGGCAGATGAGGTCATGGATGTCTCAAGCTCGTTGCACGCAGCTTATGGGTTTGAAGTGTTGGAGAGTGGGGCATCCTAAGCCCCAAACCCGATTGCTTCCAAGACTCTACTCAGTGCCCTACAGGCCTTACACGTTCTTCGTTGGGGGGAGGAGAGGTGGCGGATGGGCCGCTGTGTTCCTCAACGTGCGGATGGGGCGTCCGAGGCGTCTCGACCGGGTCGCTCAGCGTGCGGCGGTGGCCGCTGCTGCTGACGGGGGCTCCATGGCCTCCAGAGGGCTCAGGGAAAGTTATGACGACGGTGTGTGGCTTGCGGGCTGAAGGTAATTTAGGCCCTTCAACCCATGCTTCGTTCACTACTGAACTTCAAGGTCTGTGACGAGACCTGAAGCCAAAGTGTATTCAGAATCGGGCTTAGGGGGAGTTGGGAGTTGTGCGAACCCATAGGTTTCTGGGAAGGATGGCACGGCATCGTACGGACAGCACGATTTCGTATCATCGGGTGGGTGGCGAGGGCGGGGGGGGGGGGGGGGGGGTGATCTCCAAGATTGGATTCAAGGCGCTGTCGCATGGGGGAGGGGGTGTTAGGCATGCAGGACTGACACGATGACACGAGCCCGCTCTAGAACCTAAGCCCACTAAGCCCCGTACCTCTTTGAGCCTGTTTGAGCCCTTGCGCACACTCGTCGGTCCAATTGACACAAGGCTGGGAGATGGCAGTGGCCATGCAGTACCCCCTCGACGAGCCAGGTGCGCAGCTCTTAAGCCCTGCCAAAGTTCAGAGAGAGCCGGTTGTCCGGGCGCTCCAAGCGTGGCAAAATCCAGAAAAGAACGGGAGCCCTCGGGAGCCCAGACCGGTGGTCCACTGATATTCCCTCAAAGGCAGTGCTTCACTTTGAGAATAAAGCTGATCGCCCCGCGACCCTGCGTCGCGCCGGTGGGCACGAACCTTCAAGTAGCCTTCCACAGACTTAGGACCTTTCGATATCTCATATTTCCCCTTATTGGGTTTAAGAGGTTCATATTCAGGAATATTTTTCGGATGGTTTCTGGGCCATCCTAGAGAAGTTAGCCGTCCACACGTGTAGACTCCCCACCCACCCAACTTGTACATTCTACACCCTCGAAATGCACCCAATTGAAGGTGCAACGAAAACCCCCTGAAACCCAATCCGCGCCGCAGGGCGGCCTTCGAACGTGCCCTGGCGGCGTGCCTTCGCCACCATGCAGGCCCTCCTGGTCCCGACGCCAAACCCGAAGCCAAGCTTTGATGGTTTGGTCGCCCCGTGGTCCCCTTTGCCCTTTTGTTTGGGTTCTGGGTTCCCTTTGAAAGTAACCAACCCAAAAAAAAGGGTACCCTACTTGTAATATTGGCTACTGGGCTACTAAGATGGTTTACGTTATGTTTGGAGAGTCCTCAGCACAAGCTCTGGTGGTGTGACGTGAGTCGCTGAGGGCATTGGCTTGTGGGTAGACGGCGTCCGACAACGGATCAGCTGATTCGACTCGGGTGTCGTCGGTTTGGGGGTTCCCGGTTGAGGGGCTCAAAGCTTGAGATTCCGAGTTTCAGGGGTTGGGAAAACGAAAATCAGGGTTCAGGGTTTTCATTGAGGCCTGGGGTTGAGGGCGCTAAGCGCCTAGGGCTGCGACGTGACAGGTTGGCTTGATGATGTCAGCGGAATTCTCACCCGTTGAGGATGCGAAATGTCGAGAGCACATTTTCGGGGTTCTGTTCAAAACTCCACTCTTTCGATTGAACACCGCAAAGCTTGCCGAATCTTGAGCCAGCTCAGCTAGAGCTCGAGCTATTGTTTGCCTGCTCACCATAAAACTCCCTTGCCCTTGAGGCAAACCTTCAACAGGACAGACAGAAGACCCTTCGGTGTAATTTTCCTTGCGTCCCAAAACCGTAAAATCGCATGGTGCGTTGGCTTGAGGACGTGTGGCCTGCAAGGATCACAACGTTGAGAAAGGAAGATCATGCAACGGTGGCTTAACCTGCTTCGCCCCACAACCGCGAAGCTCGAAATCCCCGAACTAAAGCGAAGTTCCACCAAAGCACCGGAAAACTGCACCCTGCCCTGGACCCCAAAGCCGGAAGCCTCCTTGGCACCTCCCTGAAACAACTGGAAAGGTGGATCCCGCAGCCGTCAGCGCGGCCATCCGGCAAATGGGCCGCGAGGGCGACTGGAAAGCCGCTCGCTCTGGGTACAATTTGGGACCCTAAACCCTAAACCCTAAACCCTGAACCCTGAACCTTGAACCCTAAACCCGACTGAAGCTGCCCAGATCGGTCCAACTGTTGGGCCCAGTGTGGGGAAGCCCTGCAGTTTGGGATCTGGCTTTGGTCTGAGGACAGCTTCAGGGGTGGAGAACTTATGAGATTTGTTGCCAGTGTTTCGGGGCATAGATACAATGTTGGAGTTACGGCTTAAAGCTCACAGCATGAGGTGTAGAAAATAGAATTGGTCGAGGTCTTCAAGTCCGCTTCACAGCTCACAGACCTTGGGGGCCATGTGCGGCATTGCGTGTTTTGCTCTCCATGCCTTAAACCAACCTCATACCCAAATGCCGCAGACGCGGCCATGGCCCAAACATAATGCTCTTCATCTGTAGCGTTAAAGCCTTAAAACCTCAAAAACCCCACATACAGCGCCAAAGCTCGAGACCATTGCTGTTTCACTTTTTGACGCTCAGGTCGCTGGCCCGCTGTTGGACCGCTTGCGGCAATCCAGCAGCAAGGTGCGGGGGGGGCAGGGGGGGCGGATTGGGTACCCTAAATACATATGAGGGGTGGAAACTCCGAAATGTCGTGTATTCCAAAATCTCTTTCAAGGCTCGGGCTCAGGATTCAGCATGTTCCGGCTTCGGTTTTGTGGCTAGGGCCATAGAGTCGTGGGGGTTACATGTATGATGTATCGAGGCTGGGATTTCCACGGACCTCTGAGGCAGACGTTGTGGTCTACAATGCCACCGGCACTGCCTGCGGCTGGGCGAGGCGGTGGCAGCAAGCTGCGGAGTGGTTGCTCCTGGGCCTGATAGTGCTCCTTTTTTTTTTTTTTTTTTTTTTTTTTTGGGGGGGGGGGGGGTTCAGGTTCTTCAGGGTGGCTGCCTTACGATGTTCTTCAAGCATATTTGGGTTTCCGGCTGCTTCCTTTAAGATGTTTGATGGGGGAAGGACGGCTTCCCTGCTTTTGAGGTATGAAAGCTTTGGGGCCGGGGGTGTTTGGCCGACCTGAGAAGTTGACGGTAGCTCTTGAAAGTGTGCGGTGTGGTCTTTTTCAGGAGTTTGATGTCCAACGTGTTGGATTGGCCGAAAGCAGTATGTGACACATTGTATGGTGATTTCGATAAGCGTTTTTTTGCCTTCGGACGTTGCCGTATGTGTGGGAGAGGGAGGTCTTAGGATTTTGGGTAGGTTGGGTTAGGTCCTAGGTCCGATAGGTCCTAGGCCGCTGTAATGGCAGGGCCCATTGCGACAGCCCGGCTGGGGGAGAGAGGTGGGGGGGGTTAGGGTTTAGGGTTTAGAGCCAAGCCGCTCAATACAGGACCTGTACAGGACCCCTGTTGGCAAAAATGCAAAGCCACCCATGTGGATTCTCAACAACAAGCTTCAGCCTCCAGGAGCTCATCGAAGCCTGCAAACGAGTTCGACCCGGGCCCTCCGAGCCTAAAGATCCCAAGAATCTGAGCGAAAGCCCTCCACACCAGCAAGGTCACGGCAGCGGCCATCCCAACTGGAGCCCAGCGCCGTGTCACTGGGAGCTGCCTTGGCGGCCTGTGAGCGAAGCTCCAGCTGGGAGGTTCCGCGAAGGTTTTAGTTCGTCAGAGCAGGCATCTGGAGCACGCGCTTGCAGGGCTGTCCCAAATCCTCCTTGCAAGGTCTTTGTGGCTATTTCAGACAGACCTGCAGCTCCTCCCAAAAACAACCACGAGAGAGGAAGCCCTTTCCTCACTGCGCGGCGCACGATCGGCGCCGCTGCGCCTGGGTGTGGCGGCGGCGGGCGCCGCGATCAGTGCGCAGCCCGGCCGAAGAAGACTGGAAGGTTTTGCACAGTTTTTGTTCCACACTCGAAATCAAAGCTGCACGACTGATCTGGGCCGTGAGTTCACCCTACAGGTATTTTAAAGTTAGCCTTTTGGTACTACTTGGGGGCTCAGCTGCATCGACTGTACCCTCTGAGGTGCGTGAAGGGCGATCGGTGGCTGCACGCCCTGGGCCTGCGCGATGCGCTGCGGGACGTGACGCGCATGAGCCAGGCGTGTCGAACTCTGTGCCACCTGTGCCCCTGAACGGTCTGCTGCCTCAGGTGTGTAGCAATGCGGCCCTCAGCGCATGCGAGGACCTGTTGTCCATCCGTTTCCCTGCACCGCCAGAAGCCCCCTGAAACTCTAAACCCAGTAGGGCTGGGGGTTCAGATTTACACTCGGGTTGGGGAAGTGCATTGTGCAGAAAGTCAAACGTTATGTTCCTACGAATCCGGCCTTAGCTGATGGGCTGGGGAATCTCGGGATTGGGTTTGGGGCTTTTGTGGTTTCGAGAAGTTGCGCTTAGCTTCGTCGAGTGCCTGATACTTTGTGCTTCTGCGCTGCGTTTTGTCGGACTTGGGGTTGCTCCTAAAAAACGGGAACACCGAGCTTGGCATGTGTCTATTCTCTGACTCGAGGGTTTTGCGATGGCTTGTCAGCATGCCCCAAGCAGCCTGGAGGTTGCAGAAGCCCTCAAATTACCCCCCCCCCCCCCCCCCCCCCCCCCGCCCCCCCAGCACGCACCCCCCGAAAGTGATGCACATCACTTTCTCGGGCATGCAAGGAGGGCGCTGCCTGGCGCTTGGCATCCGGGCTCCTCGAGGAAGTCAGTGGGCTTTCATGTGAGGGGTTCCGAAAATAGGGGTACCCTTTTTGGGGGTTCCTTTAAGGGGATTCTATTCCATTCAGGAGATGAGGGAGATGAATGGGGTACCCCGATTTAGGGAATGCCCATGTTGTTTAAGACTTAAAAGGGCTTAGAGATGTTTAGAGTGCTATGCCTCAGGGTGCGGAAGGGGTTGTGGCTCAAGGATAAGTAGTTAGGTGGCGTATGAGGCGGTATGTCGCTTCTGCTTGGGTTTCATGGGATGAAGGGTTTTCGCAAACTACCTCATGGTCTTGAAAGTCTTAGAAGATCGCATGTCATCCATTCAGAGGAGCTCGGGCTGAGCATCGCCAGGAACCTACCAGAAAATGAACACATTGGCGTCTGAAAGCTGAGACCTCACATCCCTGCAGTCCCCACAACCAGGCCAGAACCACCCACCTACCCCACATACCCTCCCTCTAAAAAACTCATGTGGTCTTCTCCCACCTCCATCCTCCCCAATATGAGAACAAGGTCCGGGCCACGAAAATTTCAACATGTGCGGGGAATGTTTGAGGAGGGAGCTTTGGTATGGAGTAGGTCGCTGAACTAGTAACCACGGGACAAAGCCAAGCCTTAAGTGTTGAGCGTCGAATCATGTGTTTACAGGGAAGACTCGAAGAACATCCGGAGAAGCTCCGCAGAGCTCACCCAGACTGCTTCAACACTCCAAGAGCAGGGCAGCTCTGAGCACACGAAGAACGAAGAAGATTACCATGACGGCCTGGCACTCTAGACCGGGGGGTAACTTGTCGGCCGCGATCTGCAGCCGACAAGCGCATGGGCGATGAGATGAAGAATGCACGGCCAGGCACGTGGGCCGGCTCTAAGTGGCTCTAAGTTGCGAGCTAGAGCAGGCAGACGCCGCAGACGTCCAAAAGCCAGTCCGCGAGCACGAACGTACTTATGCCACGAAACGCTGCAGCTTTAAATTCCTCAGCCACAAAAGCTTTGCAGCTCTCACACGATGTCGAGGCCGGACATCCAAATAATGTCGCGACCCCCGGCCCATTGCAGACGTCCAAAAGCAATGCGCGTAGGCGAGTTGTCATCCGCAATGTCAACAGTCTTTGTGAAAAAACGCTGCACGCTCGCGTGCAGCGCGCCCCCATCGTCCTGCCCTTTCGAAGCCCGAAGTCTTGCCGGTTTGAGGAATAACTTTTCCCCGCATCCTGAAGCCCAGAAGCCGAAGTTTTCAGCGCGTCAGCTCGAAACAGGGAGAAGCTCAAGACTTGAACCTCTAAGGCGTCCATCCTCACCTCAGATTTCAGAGACCCTTGATCACACAAAAATAACCCCCAACACCCTGTTACAAATTATCAAGGTCCCCATATTCTGCAGGAGCTCCCCCTGCGTCGGCTCTGCGCCGACCTCGTCGCCTGCAATGCGGTGCTGAGCGCTGCAGAGAAGGGCGGCGCCTGGCGATCAGTGCTGCTGGGCTTTAGGTTTGGGGGTTTAGGGTTTAGGGTTTAGGGTTGAGGGCTAGGGTTTAGGGTTTAGGGTTTAGGGTTTAGGGTTTAGGGTTTAGGGTTTAGGGTTTAGGGTTTAGGGTTTAGGGTTTAGGGTTTACGGCCGAAGGTTCAAAAGCCTAGCAAAGCTTATGGTTCCGGCTGGCGGGCTGAAGGTGCAGGTTGTTGATGTGCGCTTTTGCTTTGAGAGTTTTGTGGTTAGGGGGGATATTTGGGATTCAGGTGCTCAGGGGTTCCGGGTTCAAGTGTCTAGAAGGTCGTCCCTGAAGCCCTTGGTGCTTTCGGGCTTAGAGTTTAGGATCTGGGGCTCGGATACCAATTGGAAGCCGGATTTGGGGCCGTTTGGGCTTTGCTTCAGCTTTTTTGCCCCTCTGGCGATTCCGGGTGCGGATCAAAGCTTGGGCATTTGGCTCTGGATTTCCCAACTGAACGCAACAGCATGCACATAACAACACATCTAGGCCCTGCGCACTGGGCTCCTCAGACATGACCCCATGAGACAAGCCACACTCGTCCTGGAGGCAAAGGGGGGGGGGGGGGGGGTCGCAATTATCAAAGTAAGATTTCAAGTCTGTCAAGTTGGCCTTCTCAGGGGGGAAAAGAAGTTGTAGAGAATGTGCGAGTTCCTTGCAGGTTGGCTTTGCTTGCTTCCCTCGATGGCCGCACTGTGATCCCGGATGCGCCTCACCTAGTGATTGCACAATGGCGAGGTTGGGATGCCAGGCCCTGAGCCCTAAAGGTGCGGGTCTCGCAGGTCTGAGAGGGCATCCGAGAAAACATGTGAGTTCTGTCGAGACCCAGAAATTTAAGATCTGTGTCCTGAGATCCTTTCCCATGCTTCGAGGGTTTGGGATTTTAGGGGTTAGGGGCTGGGGGTTTAGGGTTTTCGGGGTTTAGGGTTTGAGGGGTTTAGGGGTTAAGGGGCTTTGGGATTTAGGGGTTCAGGGTGGCCAGGATCAGGGGCTTTTTTCTGCGACCCAAACTGAAGAAGCTGTATTTAAGAGAACCCCCGCCGAGGTGGTGACCTACAGCTCCGCTATGCTTGCATGTGGGCGATGCAGGCAGGACTCGGAGCTTGCCCATGGAAGCCGGAAGACTCCTCGCAAGCAGCCTACAGGGTTTGGGGGTTGGAGAAATTTGAGGGCATTGGGGTGGGGTTGAGAGGCGAGGCATTAGCGGCTGAGCCTAGCACGGGAGATTGGACGTTGAGGGTTTAGGGTCTTCTCCCGGCTCCTGAGGTCTCCAACCCTTCCAAAAAGGTGTTCGAAACCCGACGACCTAAGTGAGCAAACACATTCTGTCCTTCTCCCGATGCAGGCTGTGGCAGCAGGTGTTGTCCTTGATGGAGGCCTGCTTAAGGGGGGCGTAAAGTAAAGCGGCATTGACCCCAACCACGCGGTGAAGCGTGCGTGAGCGGACTTTTGCAGAGTTGAGGACTTGCGTCTGAGGTTCTCAGGCTCTAGGTAGGCCCTTGAAATATTCCCTGATTGGGTTTAGGAGGATCATATTCAGGAATAATTGTTCAGAGAGTCTTAAGGGCAATCCTACGGCTTTGTTTTGGGCCAAAACTGTTCTCTAAGGGTAGTTCCATGGTCCATTAGTTTTAAAGGGTACCTGTTGGAGGCGTTCCTTGCATGTCAGTCGTAGGCAGTTGTAGTCTGCAGTTGTTCCTAGCCTTGATTCCTCATGTACAGCTGCTAGGTACCCGTAGTCCGTAATTGCTTGAATATGCACTTCGGCTATAGGGAAGGCTACGGAAGTAACCCTTGGAGCCACGAGTACGCTTGTATAGTGCGCAGTGCAGCTAGAAAGTCACGCTGTTGTTTGTTTGTTTGTTGCTTCTAGTTTGTGTAAGTTCTGATCCAGTATCTTCGCTCATGCCGCCAAAACAAGATCCGTGCGAATTCCGTCATTTGGTGGTTGGTGGCTATGGAAAGTCATGACCCTCACCGCCTTCAACAGTACCCCTTATGCACTATTGTAGCCCATACAAATTAAGGGCCCATGTATCTACCCTAAACCCTAAACTGCCCTAAACCCTAAACCCTAAACCCTAAGCCCTAAACCCTAAACCCCAAACCCCAAACCCTAAACTCTAAACCCTAAACCCTAAACCCTAAAGCCTAGACCCTCGCCGCCAGGACCTGCTGCGGAGCTCCCTGGAGGGCAACGTCATCACGCTCGACGCGGCGATCTCCGCCTGCACCTGGGCTTGGTGAAAGGGCGCCATGAGGGCAAAAGGCGGAAAGAGTTAGGGTTTAGGGTTTAGGGTTGAGGGTTTAGGGTTTAGGGTTTAGGGTTGATGTGTTTGGTTGCTTGAAGGTTGAGTGCCTGGGGGTGCATATTAATGAGGGCATGGGATGACATGGCAGGAGCAGGGGAGGGTGCATTCTGCGATCGAGGACTACCGAAGAGAGCCACATGCGGCAAAGGGCAGTAGCATGCGCCAACCTCCCTCCCTGAAGCAAACCCTAAACCCGAAACCCTAAACCCTAAACCCTAAACCTCCAAGGAAATCAAAGAGTGTCAAACGACCTCAAATCTCTTTGTTTTGGGGACCGCAAGGCCGACAAGGCCGGCAAAGCCCAGGAACTTCCATCCATCCTAGATCCCGAAACCCCCTGCGTCGGAAAGAGCCATCAGAAACTTGAGTTTCAAACAAAACAATGAGTTTAGATCCACAAAACCCTGCACCCTCCATTTATGTATATATATATATATATACCATATATATATATATACACATACACATCTATACAGCTATTTCTGCTTTTCGAGGCGAGATGGGCCGGCAGTGGGGGCCACTCCACAATCTGGTCTCCATGCTGCCAAGAGGGGGCCTGGCGGCCGTGGTGCTGGGGAGAGTGCGGAGGTAGGCTTGCTGGCCTCGAGGGCCTTCTACTTATTTCTGGTTAGGTTAGCAATGAGGGAATGAGGTACCCTGTATCCCCCTATATATACCCTTTAAGGGATTATATAGGGTACCCCATTCCTCCACTCCCTACGAACCAACGGTAAGTTTAGGGCCTTCAGCGATGCTAGGGCTTGAGGAGGTCTAGTCGGCTGAGTATTCCAGGATTTTTTGGGGTCCTCGGTTGCAGGGCATTTGTCGCCGGAGAGGTTTGCGGAGGGGCCCGGCCACAAGTTGCGTCTTTCAGCACACACGTCTTAATGGAGCCGCCATGACGGGCATGAACATGTGGCATCGACCCAGCCTAGGGCAGCGTGTTTCTGGGTGGAAAAGCTTGGCCTCCCACGGAAGGGTCCAGGTAGACATGTCCTGGTTCAGCCTGTTCGGGTTTAGGGTTTAGGGTTTCGGGTTTAGGGTTTAGGGTTTAGGGTTTAGGGTTTAGGGTTTAGGGTTTAGGGCGCGTTTCAGGTGATACTAGGGGTTTCGGGTATGGGGATACCCTTCTTGAAGAGCTGCTGCTTGGATCTCATGCCGTCACGCAAATCCCGAGCCGCTTGGCACACATCTCTTTCTGGATTGATGGCAGGTAGAACGGTTAAACGATTATATCGGGTAGATGGAGCGTAACAGAAGCACAGGGAGGGAGAATTTTCGGGAAGAGAGCTCAAGCCTAAATCCAAAACCCTCAATTGTGAGCTCCCACTTTGCGCAGTCTGTGTTGAAGTTTTGGAATCTGACCGAATTCTAGCTAGATGCACTCAAACCAAATCCCGAGAGCCTGAAGAACATAAAGCACTGAAGGGTTTGCAAAGTCTGAATCAAGATGCGGCCGAATCCCCGGTCTGTGCTCAAATCAAAGCGAAGAAGAGACATGAAGTGTAGAGGCGTTCACCATTCCCTTGAAACCCAACCTTGACCCTAAACCCATGCACTCCACTGCCTTCCCCCACCCACGGGAACCTTGTGCATGAGACCCTTCAAAGCGAAGAGCTCAACACCCTGAGCCTCAGCCGCCCTCAA
The DNA here is from genome assembly GCA_905221605.1 of Symbiodinium natans. NCBI lineage: Eukaryota > Dinophyceae > Suessiales > Symbiodiniaceae > Symbiodinium > Symbiodinium natans. Next base: position 99,716 of record CAJNDS010001114.1, on the reverse strand, counting down.
CTCCCAAGCCTGCAGCCTCAAGTCCAAACCTCGTTGAGCCGGCACTTGCAATACGCGCCCCACGCTGGGTCGGCGAAGCGTCCAAGTCCATCTCCTGCACGCATTGCGAGCCTCGTCCCGCACTTCGGTGTGGAGTTTGGGAGCATCTGGGGCCTTTGGGGTCAGCTCTCCGGATGCAATCGAGATTGGGGGGGAAACAGTTTGAGAGGGCTTCACCGTGCTGGCTGTTGGATCCGTGGTGCGATCAGAATCTTTGACCCCTTGCTTCTAGTAGTGGCTCCATCATACATTTTTGGCCTCATTTCTTGCCAGGGTCGGGGGAGAGGTGATACGTGGTCTCTTCGTACTGCAGTGATGCTTCAATGATGCCCTTGGAGGCTTATGTGGTACAGTAAACGCGCCCAGGATTCGCAACGAAGTGGTTAAGCACGAGAAAGGTTCACCTGGCCTCAAGAATGTTCGGGCAATTGCAGGGGCAAGTGCTTTCATAGGCAACCGCATGCAACTGCTAGAGTGGTCAACTAGCTGTGGCCATGTGGCGAGGCTCCCTACAGTAGGGATGGTGAACTCAAACAGCTGCCTGCCGAGCTTGCAAGGTTGCAGCTTTCAAGAACGGCCACTTGCACCAGCCGGCCCCAAAGCCTGAAAAGCAGGCCTTAACTCTACGGCCTACAGAACAAACCCTCACATGCCGAAGGCCTGAAGCCCGGAACACTGCTGCAGCCCCCCACATCCGTGGAGACCCGCACGCCCGCATTTGAAGCAAGTTCTTGGGACACCCCTTCACTGGAAACCTCTCCTTTCAAAGGTGTTCTTGTCGCCAAGCCTTGCGAAGAGGGAACAGCCCACGGAAGACTCAAGCAGATAACTTCCTGCTGCTTCGCATCTTCGTCCGGAAGCAAGCTTGAAACCACGAAGCCTCGATTTCTTCATGTCCTCAGCAGTAAGGAGCCGAGCAACACATTCCTTGGCCAATGGTTGATTCGCGGTGGACACTTGCATCCGCCACTTCGAGAGAATTGGGTCTTGTGGAGGTTAGGTGCTTAAGTTTTTTGAAATCTCAGAGTCGCTCACTTTTCGTTTTCGAGGATTCCGGGGCAGTTTTGCGTTGGCCTTGTGGTGCAGCTTGTGGGTCCTGTCAGACGCCAGGACGATCCCTAAGCCACCATAATCCGTCAAGAGGGCCCCGAGGCTCCAGCTTCGGGAATACCATGCATCTATGGTCACATTTGCAAGATCATCAGATCACATCTAACATCTGAGGGAGTCACGCTGCTTGGTTCTTTTTTTCGGGCGGGAGTGCGGGCTCTGGCGCATCGAACATTTGTGTGTGTGTGTGTGTGTGTGTGTGTGTGTGTGTGTGTGTGTGTGTGTGTGTGCGTGTGCGCGTGTGCGTGTGCGCGTGTGCGTGTGCGCGTGTGCGTGTGCGCGTGTGCGTGTGCGCGTGTGCGTGTGCGCGTGTGCGTGTGCGTGCGTGCGTGTGCGCGCGTGTGCGCGCGTGTGCGCGCGTGTGCGCGCTGCGTGTTCGCGCGCGTGTGCGCGCGCGTGTGCGCGCCGTTGTGGCGACGTGTGTGCGCGCGTGCGCGCGTGTGCGTGTTGCGCGCGCGTGTGCGCGCAGTGTGCGCGCGCGTGCGCCGTGTGTGCGCGCGGCGCGTGCGCCGTGCGCGCGCGTGCGCGCGTGCGTGCGCGCGTGCGCGCGTGCGCGCGGGCGCGCGTGCGCAGCGTGCGCGCGGGGGCGCGTGGGTGCGGCGCGCGTGCGTGCGTGGCGCGCGGGGGGCGTGCGCGCGCGCGTGCGCGCGTGCGCGCGTGCGCGCGGCGCGCGTGCGCGCGGCGCGCGCGTGCGCGCGTGCGCGCGTGCGCGCAGTGCGCGCGTGCGCGCGTGCGCCGTGCGCGCGTGCGCGGCGCGTGCGCGCGTGCGCGCGTTGCGCGCGTGCGCAGCGCGTGCGCGCTGTGCGCGCGTCGCGCGTGCGGCGCGTGCGCGCGTGCGCTCGTGCGCGCGTTGCGCGCGTGCGCGCGTGCGCGCGTGCGCGCGTCGCGCGCGTGGGCGCGCAGCGCTCGCGTGCGTGCGGCGTGCGTGCGTGCGTGGCGCGTGCGTGCGTGCGTGTGCGTGTGGGCGTGTGGCGCGTGCGCGTGGGCGCGTGGGCGCGTGGCGCGGGGGCGCGTGGGCGGTGGGCGCGGGGCGGCGTGGGCCGTGGGCGCGTGGGCGCGTGGCGCGTGGGCGCTGGGCGCGTGGGCTCGTGGGCGCGTTGGGCGCGTGGGCGCGTGGGCGCGTGGGCTCGTGGGCGCGTCGGCGCGTGGCGCGTGTGCGCGTGTGCGCGTGTGCGCGTGTGGGCGTGTGGGCGTGCGCGCGTGTGTGTGCGGCGTGTGCTCCCGTGTGGCGCGTTGCGCGCGCGTGTGTGCGCGTGCGCGTGCGTGCGCGTGCGCGTGCGTGCGCGTGCGTGCGCGTGCGCGTGTGCGCGTGTGCGCGTGTACGTGTGTGCGCGTGTGCGCGTGTGCGCGTGTGCGCGTGTGCGCGTGTGCGCGTGTGCGTGTGTGCGTGTGTGCGTGCGTGCGTGCGTGCGTGCGTGCGTGCGTGCGTCTGTCTGTCTGTCTGTCTGTCTGTCTGTCTGTCTGTCTGTCTGTCTGTCTGTCTGTCTGTCTGTCTGTCTGTCTGTCTGTCTGTGTGTGTGTCTTAAGGTCGGCCACGGACCAGGGTGAATTCAAGTTGAGAGTGTCGGAATTTTGAGGTGTAGGATGTTTTGTGCCGTGATGTGGAAGCCCTGATGATACCAAACCCTTAACCTCTCAACGTGCAACCCTGTGCCCTAAACCCAACAACCGAAGCAGCCCTGAATTCCAAGAGCTACCCTGCTAGTCCTCTTCAACCCCGAGCCTTCAACCCTGACCCCAAAACCCTAAACCCTAAACCCTAAACATGATCCTCCTTTAGGGTGTTCTGTGGAAGCAAAGGTATGGATGTCGTCACCTACAATACTGCCATCAGCGCCCATGCGAAAGGCTGGCAGCCGAAGCATCCAACAGGGTTCGACTTCGAGTACGACAGGGGTCTAACTACTAAGAGTACTCCCTTATGGCCCTTATATAAATATGCTATCGTAAGCAATAACCCCCCAAAATCCTATTTTAATGATTAAAGGCCCCTATACTACCTAGCAAGTGGGTCCATTGTCACCCGGTGTTGTGCGGTGCTGCAACTGTTCTCACGGAATGCGCCGTCCAAGTTCGTTTCTTCAGTTCAGCCTCGTGAGATGTGGGGGGGGGGGGGGGGGGGGGGCACCTTTGTAGTGGCTCGAACTTGCGTCGTAAGAAGAAGAAAAGGGCGAGCACGCAATGTTATGCTGAGGCCCCCCTCAGCCAACACGTTCGGAATGCCTAAACATGCCTAAACCGGCCGAAGCTTTCAGATCCAGCCCTGCATCACAAAATGTCGGTGGAGGGGCCCTACCTTAAGACGGAAATGAAGGCCCCACTGCATCATCAGGCAGCAGCTGGCGCGAGGCTCTGGACCTCTTCTCCGCACTGCCAGCGACAAGGCTGCAGCCGACGGAGGTGGGGCTTTATCCTTCTGGAGCAGTGCGGGGGCTGAAGCTGGAGCTGCATGCGTGGGTTGGGGTTCGCTTCGGGTTGTGGCTGAGGCAATCTAAGGACTTGACGAGCGCATCTAGACGGTGTAAGCTCAGTCAGGGGCTCAGGAATCTAGATGTGTTGAGGGTTTCTGTAGGTATGCACTCACATGCCTGCCTTCACTGGCCTGACAAGAGCCATGTGTCACCAGGTGTGAGTGAATGATGAAGGGTGAAGCCGGCGCTTCCCAATCATGCAGCCCCGAACTGTTCCATGAAGATGTTGAGGACGCCGGGACGCAAAATCTACTCATGAGCGAAAGGGTCGTCAGGGAGTTCAGCAAACATCCTCTTGCTGTCTCTTGGCGGCCGGAATCCTGCTCCATAAACTGAATCTCAACTTCTCGACCATGCGCTGGCAGGTGTCGTACACCGCGGCCATCACCGCTTGCGCACGCGGCCGGGGACTTAGGGAAGGAGTTTCTGGAGCTTAGCTCCGTGGCGCCAATCAAGGAGTTGAACGTTCTTCATGCGTAGGGATATGGCGAAGTGTTGCCAAATGCCCAATGCCCGACCCATCATCCTTTAGAGACACCGGTTTTGCTCAGGCGAGCTTTGGCAGAATGCACTTGCTCTGCTGGAGGAGATTTGGCTCACACGCCTGTGCCTCGACGGTTTTGCTTAGATTTGCTACCCCTCTGCCTTCATCCTCCTCGCGCTCTTGTTTGGGGCTCATGTTGGTCTGTGGCAACGACTAGTCCCAGCTTGCAGACAGTGCTAGGTTACGGCCAGGTGGAGATACTCCAGTCGAGTTCTGCATCCCCGACAAACTAACCCTGGCCGCTAGTTCGCTTCCCTGTGCACTCTCTCCATTACGTTTAAAGTTTCATCTTTCACTACAGACATCTATATAGGCGTGAGCGAAAGATTCTAGCGAGAGAACAAAAAGCACAAAAAAAACCGCACCAACAGCACTATTCACAAGCCATTAAATGCTCTCTCCTTTTCCCATCGCTTAGTAAGGCCCTTGAATTGGAAGGATTGGTCAGTACTTTGGGAGTGATATCGACTGCTCACTCATCCTGTTCTCTTTTCTTTGCCCCTTATATTATTCATATGATCCCGGGCATGTGATGCAACCCCAGATTGCTTAACCATAACACACAGGAAAGACAATTGTTTTAGGACCTTTCTAGTTGAATAAGGAAAAGCCACGTGATATTGGTTGAGATCAATCAGATGTGGCAATGCAAGAATAGTAACATCAGCTGCTGAGTCCCCAAAGGTCCTTTAAGGCAGAGACCTCAACCCCTCCAGCCGAAAAGCTGAAGAGGAAGAGCCTAGAAAGGAACATAGCATGACCAGAACGACGACGAGGCAAACGAACATCATCACCTTCGGCGCAGCCCTGGGTGCCGTGGCGAAGAGACACTCGGCACGAGTCGACGCAGACCAGCATGTCTAGGCTTTGCTGGTTCCCCTAAACTCTGACACCTAGAAACCACCTCCTGCCTTACACACAAGAGTTTCTGAGCCCGAGCTGTGTATGCACGTGCTCTTGAGTCTGCACTTGATCTGAAAATGGCCACATGAGGCAAGATGTGGCAGCAAGGGCTACACTTGCTAGGCGCGGCGACGAAGCGTTGCGGGGAGGGTTGGAGGCAAAAATGTCGGTTTCGGGCATTCACCTGCTTGCTTCGAGTTTAGAGCTGCCCGAATTAGGCCCAATAGATCACGACTCCAAGTCCTCAAGTCAATGTCCTAGGGTCTCAGTCGCCCGCGCTCCTGCATCCTTACATCCTTTGCTTTCCGACTCGGCTCATGGAGCAGAGGATCGTCATGGAGGAAACCAGGCCCCAAAGGCCTGAAACTGAAGCCCCTCAAGCTTCAAGCCGAAAGCACGCCATGCTGCGCCCGAGATGCTGGTGGTAGGGCTGCCATGCTTTCGTCGAGTTCGTCTTAGGCTCAACATCGCCAGGCTGTCTTGGACGGCTTGGACGGCTACTGCAACCTTCAACAACAGTAGAACACTCTCGAAAGGGCCCAGCGGGCTCCAGGATTCCAAGGCAAGAGCGATGCATGTCCTGAGATGTCCTGAGAGAGCCAGCCGCCCTTCCTGGGGTCCCTGCGCGGACCCTCTCCACATGCGTCGAAGCGTGAGATCCGGGCCAAGGGCATCGCTAGTCAGGCAGTTCTGAAGCGACTGAAGCGAATTGGCGGCAAATTGACCCGCAACGCTAAACCCTAAGGTTTGATCGCTTTCCGATCTACCAGACATTTTGAAGGACCGGCTGGGATCTAGAACCATCGTCTAGAGCCTTCGAGTCGGCGGATCAAACGATCAAACTCCTTCTTTTCTTACCTTACTTCGAAGCAGTGCCGCCCAGTGAAGTTGCGGCAAGCTCACTGTTCTCCGGTATGTTTCTGAAGGCATTTGGCGGTAAAATCTGCGTCACTCCAAGCAGCGACAGGGGGAATTTTCAAGCACGAAAATCCACGCGGAGTCTTGTCCGCGAAGGCAAAATTGGAATTCTTTGCACACGGGTCAGCGCGTTCCACAGCGCAGTGAAGAAATGCCTAAACCTTGGGTTGGTTGTTACATTGTTGCTTGGTTTCCTGGCACTGCGGAACGGGACAGCCGTGTGGACTAGCTCCTGCCTGCGAGTTCTGGCCTCTGGGGTTTTGATGCAGCAGGCTCGGCAGTGGCTTTGAGCCTTAATGCCTCGTGTCGCCGACAGTTCTTGACAAAGAGTTGGTGACTTTGTACCGGGGGGTTAAACGAGGCAAGCCATGCCATAAAAAGCTCAAAGCCCTGCAACCACACCCCCAAGGTCCACACTTTAAAGTGGCCTTGAAAACCCTCAGACTCGCAAACCCCCCAAGCCCTTAGCCTGCGACTCCCAAGTCCAAAACTTGCTTCGGTCCTCTGAGCAGCAGGAGAACTCCCGAGTCGCGCCCTGCAAGCCAACGTCGTCACCTACAGCACCGCCATCAGCACCTGCGAGGATCAGAGTCTTCCGGGGGAGTAGGGTCGTGTAGTACCCTCCCTTAGGCTTCAGGGTTGAGGGTTTAGGGTTTAGGGTTTAGGGTTTAGGGTTTAGGCATCGCCTCCCCCCAAGATGTTCACCCCAATCCACTTATATTCGCTGTTGTGCTGCCTTGCTAGAGGTTAGAAGGGTCTCAAAAGGGTAGTTATGTGGGCCCTCAATATGGTCCCTTGCCTCCTTTAAAGGGTTCTGAAGTATGGGCCCTTGGCTTGTGTAGGGTACATAAGAGGGTGCCCTTTTAAGGGCCCATGTTAAGGGAACGTGTAACTACCCCAAGAGAGGTTTGGAGCCGGCGCAAACCTTTCGCTGCGAGCCTGCGTGCCGAATGAGACATGCAGTCTAGGCCGTTCTTTACAAAAGAAATGAGTGGTATTCGACTCAGCACTCGATGATGCCGCTCCGTTTTCACGGGATTCCATTCAATTATTGCATGTACATACTAGTCGCTCTAGGGTTTTTAAGCAGCCTGAGTGTCAAGGAGCATTGGACACTCGCCTTGGAGCTCTTGCGGGAACTGCTCGGCAATCGGCTGGAAGCCAATGCCCTTGGTCAGAAAGTTATTTCGATTAAGTTCTGCTGTACGGAGAGTTGGGTCTTTCTCAGCATCACCTCGAATTTCGGGAGTTTTACTAAATCAAAGCAGGTAGTATGGGACACAGCAGCGATCTTCTACTATGCGTGCGAAAAGGTTGCTCATGTGATCAGGGTGCAGGCTCCCCACCCTGCGGGAACCCTCGAAGCGCTTCAAATGTAAGCTTCGAATCGAAGGAGTCATCCTTTAACAATGCGGGCTTCGGCCTTCAGCTAAGTCTGGTCTAGAACTTTAGAAGGTGCGCTTGCCACCTCCAAGCTGAAGAGGTCATTACTTACAACTCCACCATCAGTGCCTGCGCCAGCTGCGAGCAGTGGCAACAGGCACCGGGCAGCTTTCAGGGTTCGTGCATGGAAGTAACCCGCCAGCAGCCCGCACATCCTGTTGTCGCAAATCGGCAACAAGCCATGCCAACCATAAATCTTTCCGCCAGCACACGTTGCGCACTCGTGTCTTCACACACCGGCCTTTTTTAGCAGTCGCATCAGGCGCTCGGGCTCTTCGAGAGGCTTCCTCTGGTGCGGCTCGCCGCTACCGTGGTGACGTATAGCACTGTGATGAGCGCATGCAAGGCACATCGAGTCTTGGCTTCAATGTGGCCACGAACGTTACCATGCTGCAGTCAATGCGCAGCTGCGGCAGGTGCTTCAGGATCCACTCGTGCAGCGGAAAAGTGCCGTCCAGAGGCTACATAGTCATCTGTGCTGCTAGAATGCTCGACCTCCTCTGTATGCAACCGACGGCAGAAATGGTGAGTTAAACACTCACTTCGACTCTGTTGTGCCTCGGGTGGCATGCATGGGTTGCAGTCCGAGGATGGCAGCAAGCACTGGTCCTCTTCACGCAGATGCAGAGCGCAGCGTTGGAGGTAGCTCTGCCGCATTGCTTGAGAGCACGCGAGATTGCAGCAGTGAGACATAAGAGCCAGGAGGTTGCCTTCACCGTTTAGATCGAACAAGGACCCACAACCTTCAGGGTACTGTCTGACAGAAGCCTCATTCAGGCCAACATCGTGGCATTTGGTGCAGCAATGGCTGCGTTGGGGGTCAGCGGTCAGTAGCTCGGCAAAGATTCAGGCAAACATCTGCAGAGAATAGATAAGCCTGGCAGGCGTAAAGCCTAGTGAGACAGTTTGGGCACGCGCGTGAGAGAAGTACCAAAGCCAACTTTCTGGCCTCCAGTTCTATCAAAAGGGTTTTGCTTTGCACACTGGAATTGCATGCGTCCCCAGGTGGCAGAGCGCGGTGCAACTGGTGGCTGAGATAGAGGAGGCGGAGAGAACACATGCACAATTCGAAGACCCTTTTGCATACCCTCTCAAAGCCCTGAACCTAGTAAGCACACTATCGGTTCTAAGGGGCAGGGCTTTCCGCAGTTCGTGCAGGAGGTAAAAAGGAGTTCATAGCACTTCATCAGCCTACGTCGCTCCAAGAAGCCCCCTGCCGAGCACAGCTGGGGAGGAAACACAGCAGGAGAAACGGCGGCGCGCATCTGAGAAGCAGGTGCATAGCTCCATCGAGGTGGCAACGTATCCTAGGGAGACGCTGCAGCGAAAATGCGCATCAACTTGTGGCTGGACCATGCTGGACCGTGCCATTACAAGGATGGTTTGCACGCAGAAGAGACCAGGGCCAATTCTGTTGAAGGGCATGAAGCACATGTTTGTCAGTATGCCTGTGTGATGTGTACATGTCCCGATCCCACGATATTTCCGATGCTTTGATCCCACGATATTTGCTGTACTTTCGAAGCCCCAGAGCTCCGATCCCACAATGCTTGTATTACAAAAAAGCAGTGTCGGAAAGATTATGTGGAACACCGGAGTACAAGTGGAGTAAGAAGGGACCAAAACTCAGCAAAGAACACCGTGCAGGAGGGGTATTTGGGGGGTATAAGAGGGGTCCAAAGGGGGTAGAGGGTCGGGTTTGGCACGTTTTGCATGGAAGCTCTTGCAGGGAAGCGCACCCATGATGCATCCCGACAATCGCTCTGCCGTGGGAGGCTTCGCTAACGCCAAACTTGGCTACATGCAGCGCTTGCATCAGTGCATGCAAAGCCTCCGCATGCTCCTTTGCTGTTTTTTGCGAGCTGGTGGCGACTCTATCTCCCCATCAGCATCTACACAGGGGGCGGGGGGGGATCAGTGGTACCTTATTGCTACTGTTAGGGGGTCTACATCATAGTCGTGGCCATTGCTGCAATTTGGGTCACCCGTTGAAACCTCTCAAAACACGATTCCCGAGGTAAGCCTAGCAATTCTAACTCGGTCAGGAGTCATATTCCGCCTGCAGCACTGCTCACAAATTGATGGATGGCGGTGCAATCCCTCTCTCCGAACCTCTTCGCCTTCGAAGAAACAAAGGTTGGCCCCAGTCCTTGCGCCTACTCCGTCACCTCAGTGATCTGGAACCCGGTCCACATTGAGATGTGTTTGTAGATGGGGGGGATACCGTCCCTGTCTTCGATTTGCAGGATTTCGAAGCCGTGTTTAAAGAGCTAAAAGCCTCGGGACTTGGATGGAAAAGGTAGTATCTGTTAGAAAGGCTGTGCTTAGGGCTTGGGGTTTTAGAGTTTAAGGGTCTGAAGGGTTTTCAGGTTTAGGGCACAGGGTGTAGGGTTTGCATGAGGGTTCATGGTTTGGGAGGGGGGGGGGGGGTTGGGGTGGGCCGCGGCGGCGGCGGATACCACGGCAGGGCAGGTACTGACAATATGGTGCTTGATCAAGATACCTGTTCCCAAAGTTGCACTATAGTTCCAGCAGAAACACAATGAAACCTGAATCATTTCCCAACAAGGTCCCCTTCAAGTGAACCCCCATATATGGGGTGTCCAAAACTACACTACACCCTCACATGGCCTCGCTCAGAAGTGCCCGTCGGCCCCAAGCAGAAACCACTCTGCACCAGGACCTGCAAACTGATGCCATCGCCTTGAGCGCGGCGCTGTGGCCCGGCGCAAGGGTGGTGAGATGGAGTTATAGGGTTTACGATATTGGGGGTATTTTATTGGGGTCCTCATTTTTTAGGGGGATCCTACTAGTTATTTGGGGATGTATCCTAGGGGTCCCCTATTTTGGTAAACCCCCATGTATGGTGCAGCGTCGCTGCCCCCCCCCCACCCCCGCCCCCACCCCATGGTACCCCCCCCCCCCATGGCCCCCCTGTGGGGTGGTGTGGTTGGGGTTTGGGTTGAGGGTTAGGGTTTAGGGTTTGGGGTTTAGGGTTTAGGGTTTAGGGTTTAGGGTTTAGGGTTTAGGGTTTAGGGCTTAGGGCTTAGGGTTTAGGGTTTAGGGTTTAGGACTAGGGTTTAGGGTTTAGGGTTTAGGGTTTAGGGTTTAGGGTTTAGGGTTTAGGGTTTAGGGTTTAGGGTTTAGGGTCCCCGCCCCCTGCGGTTTGGGCCCCCGTTGGGGTTTGGGTTGAGGGTTTAGGGTTTAGGGGTTTAGGGTTTAGGGTTTAGGGTTTAGGGTTTAGGGTTTAGGGTTTAGGGTTTAGGGGGGGGGGTGGGGCGGGGGGTGGGGCGGGGGTGGGGGGGGGGTGGGGGGGGGGGGGATGCCATGGGGGGGGGGGGGGGGGGTACCGACACGGGACACGGAACCATGTATAGGGCTTTAGGTGTGCGTCACTTAGACTCTTTCAGCAAGGGACAGACACTTGTAGGGTTCGAAGTCATCTCTTTACAGCTCTCGTGACATCCCGGAAGCTCAGGAGCACGGCGACGGTGGGAGCTTGGCCCCGGGCGCAGGCAAGCCACAGAACCCAAGAGCTGTGGAGCAGGGTACTTCAACGATCACGACTGGCAGGTTTTGTTTTGTAGAGTTATGAAAAGAGACCTTCTCCTCTCCGCCTCTCTCCTTCTCTCCCTTTCCCCTCTTTCCCCTCACCTCTCCCCTGCCCGCTCCCCTTTCCATCCATCCCAATTCATGCCCCGCCCTGATGCAAGGCCCTTCTCGAAGCCTGGCAGAACGAGGCTGCCTGCTTGAGGAGGTTATCATTCTTATTCCGAAAGTTTTGTCGGATTTGGGGTGTTTGGGTTCACAGTTTGGCTCTCGTCTTACTAGGGGTTAAACGTGAGGTTAATTCGGCGGAAAAAACGTTCAAAGCTCTGAATTGGAATGCAGATCTTCCCAACTTGTCCCTCCCAACGCACGTAGTACAACTAGCTCAGTTCTGGCTCCCAAAGTGGCTTCAAGCCTTCTGAGCGCATGAAGCCAGATGAGCCAGGGTTCTTAAGCACCCGTCCTTCCCCGACATTGAGGCTCTGCTATTCGCTGCGTTGTCCCAGAGCCACATCCTTCGGCCTAAACGTCGTTGTTTCGGGCAGACACGCACAAGGCCCTCTTCCAGGCCCACGTTGCGGGGTTGCTGCGCGCTTTTCCTGGGAGGTTTCCGGATGCGCGGCGATCGGTGTCTATGAAAGGACGATGTGAGAGGGTTCTCAGATTCAAAGGTGCAGGCGAAGTAAAGCCCAGGGGCACAAAAGCCAGAGAATGACTTGTAGAGCATAGTCCGCATGGAGAGCAAACGTCGGAGCAACTTGGGGGTGCGGCCTTGCAGATGCCGCATTCGCCCTGCTAAGAACCTGATTCCTAACCCAGAAGATTTCAGGTACGTGTCGCAAGCCGGCACACATGTCTACACCCCCCCAAACTCCCTGTCTCAACGTCAAGCTCGCGCTGCCCTGGCAGTACAAAGAACTTCTCCCGGATTTGCCCCCATGTGGGCATTTCCCGAAATAGGGGCCCCAGTATACTCCCAAATACTATAATCCTTATTTTAAAAAACCCCAAAAAGGGTGCCCCTATTTTCGGAAACCCCCATTGTCCTCCAGGAGCTCGTGCTGGCAAGGGGCCCTGGCCGTGCTCCGCGGCGACGTCCCGTCCCTGAATGCCGCGCTCGGCGTGTGTCGCCTGTCCGGACTTTGCGTGGAATCGGTGATACAAGGATGAAACAAGGTAGAAGAGGATGGAAAATGGCGGAAAGCTGTGTTCTAAGATTCCCCACGAAAGCCCTACCCAGAAAACCCAAAACCAAAGCCAAGGTCCGGAAAACCCGAAGCGCAATCCCGGCAAGCCAAGGCAAAGCTACGGAGAAGTGGGACCTGGCCATGTTGGTGCTGGCCGATGCCCACCAGGCGCCACGAAAACTCTCTGCCGGAACATGCCAGAGTGTGGGATGCAAGCAAGTGGAGGGCAGTTGATGAGTTTGTGGTCCTTCCTGCCCCAAAGAAGGTCAGCCTCCGCCCGGATGAGATTTCCTGGAGCCTCAACTGGAAAGAGCGGGGGGGCACGTGGACTTCAGTCAGAAGGGTCTGTCTTTAGACGCATGGGAACCTAATGCGAGTGAGTGAAAAATGATTTCTCCCCCTTTCTCACCCTTTTGTGGTGCATTCTGCATTCGGAACGGAGGAGCAGCGTAACCGGGGCCTCCGCTTCCACTGTTCGCTGGCAGCACGCGCTGCAGCTCCGTTTCTGGTGGCATTTACACACTGAGCTAGTAAAGGGGCCTGAATAATTAGAAAACGGTTTTCGGGGTTACTACAGTTAATTAAAAAGAGACCACAAGGGGATAGTATTCGAAATTATTCCGACCCCTAGATTAGATGTTCCATGGCTGGTATGTGGCATGTGTGCGAGGCCTATCATGAGAGGCTTTCATGAAACCAGAACATCCTCAGTTCTGCCTCAGCCAGTGCGGATAATTCCAAGGACCTAGCCCGCCAACTACGCTGCAAGCCACCACCATGTCCTGCAGCACAGCCGCCTGTCCAGACGAAGGGGGTAGCGAGCTGTGTGAATTAAAAAAGTGCCAGGTAGGAAAGTTTGAGGGAACACCAGTCGTCTCCACCAACACAGAAATGGATTTGTCAAAAGTACGGCTACGAAACGCCAACTCGCCCAAGACCGCTGCACAATGGCCAGAAGCACGCGGGGAAGTTTGCTGCGGTCCTGACACGGCTGGATATTGCACACGGGGGGGTAGAAAGTTTTTGATGCCGAAGGCCACACTGCGCAACATCAGCGAAGCCGACGCCTTCACTTAAGCATCAGTGTGAGGCATGATTGCCGCACTGAAGTGCCGCATGGCATTTCTTGGGTAGGCACCACGCACATTGTGCCTCCAGGTTCAGCAGAACATTGACCGATCCAACTTCAAGCCCAAAAAGAAAGCAGGAGTTCCGCTCTGGCCCAGCTCGCGATGGGCCCTGAAAACGCAGCGCATGCTTTTCCATGGCTGAGATGGGCAACCAGTTGTTTGGATGATGGTTGTATCACGACGGACTGTTCTCAACCAGAAATACATCCGCAAAACAGCCAGGCCAGACTGTCCACGCAAAAGGGCCCCCACCGAGCTGCCGGCACCATGCGTGCAGAAGTTGCAGCAGAAGAACTGCCAGGTCAGTGTTTGCAAGCACAAGGTCAGCAGCATGCACCGCTTAGCTCCAGAACAGCTGGCTGGTGCTACGTAGAATCTTCACATAACTGAGGCATGTGTCGCTGCGCACGTGAAAGGAATATTCTGGATCACCGGTGCATACTGCATCTTCAGTATGTCTAGCAGTCTAGCACATCAATTTCTCTTGTCAGTGCCTGGCAGTTGAAAGCCGCACTTCAATAAACACAGAGACGGGCCAGGAGGCCCTCCGAGCTCGAAGCAGAGGCGACCAAGCACTAAAGTTAGCCGACGAATCCCGGACTTGCCACGAAACGACAGCTTGAAGTATCTTGAATCCGAAAAACCTCCGAAGGCCTCAACCTCAGGGGGATTCAAGTCCTGAGCTCAAACCCTCACATCCTGCTGTCCAGCGCCCTCTTTTTTTCTCAAGGTCCTCAGCGCGCTGGAGAAGGCGGCGCGGTGGCCATTGGCTGTGGAGCTCCTCGCAGCCTTGCCCAGGTGGGGGTTTTGGGGAAGGGGAAGGCTTGAAAAGGCGAAGGTTTAATATAGGGACCTTAATGATTAGAATCGGGTTTTTCGTGGTTATTATGGTATAAATACCACGGGCAAGGGAATACTATTTCAAGTAGTATCTATTCCGACCACTGCATTCGGGATCAGTGCTAGGCGTCGGCAGCATCTCCAGCCTCATATTTTGGGACAATGCTTGAGGGGAAAGGGGAACTGAACCCCTCCAGTCTGTTCAGGGAGCGGGCCGCAACAGAAGTCGTGAGCTTCAATGCTGCGGTAAGCGCCTGTGTGTCTTGACTTCAATGAGAGGCGCGTCTCTTTCGGAAGACCAGGAACAGAGTGTTCAACACTTGCAACATGTATTGCTCTGACCATCCCTCATTTCGCCCGCACACGGCCGTCTGGAAGCCCAGACTGACACCGAACAGCTCTGACCCCTGGGATGTCGATTCTACCTCCTGGACCTGAGAGCAGATTCGTGCATCATGTCCACAATTGATCGCCCTCCTTTTGCTGGGCGCTGAAAGACAAAGACCTGGGGGCCCTGGAATCCAAAGAAAGCTGAGGCCATGCGTAGAGCCCCTGAACTCCACAAGCTCCCAAAGCTCCGAACGAGCAAAATCACCGAAGAATCGCATATAGAAAATTAAAAACAAAAGGATAAATGAACAAATAACTGATAATAATCATCATCATCATCATCAGAATCACTCAGCCGAGGCGAAGGAGTGGCCCCAGGCACTTCAACTGCTCGCAACCCTGCACCGCACCCGCGCCGAGGCGGATGCCCGAAGCCCAGGGTCCAAGTGCTCGGTTTTTTGCAGATGCGGGGGGGGAGCGAGCGCGTGTCTCGTTGATATTTTTGGGGGACACTTGAGAGCATTCTTGACTTTTCTGTGGCCGTTTGGTTGGCTTTTGGACTTTGGGCTTGGTGTTTGGCGGGATGCTGCGGGCTAGAGAGTGCATTGGCATGAAAAAGTGGGATGCCCACCGAAAGGTGGAACGCGTACATCGCCAGCTGTCCTAGGGCTGCTAGAGGCTCCACAGTTGGGCTGTGTGCCCTGAAGCACTCTTGCAAAGCTTCGGGGAATCTCTGAGGATCCTGAAAGTGCCCCCAGCCCACGGAAACGAAGGCTTTTCAAGTCTGCTCTTCAGCTTGGCTCTGGATTTTCCATTGATCCCAGGTCATCACTTTCAATGCCATCATGAGCACATTGGAGAAGGCAGCCGACTGGCAGCGGGCAGCTCGTCCTCAAATCCCCAACGCTCTAGCTGCTGCAGGGGGTGGCTTCTGCGTTTAACAAGTGTAGAGGCAGAATTCGTTATGCTTCATACAACCCCCCTTCACGCCACGATCCTTCTGCTTCTGCACGGCCCTCCATCCGAGGCCCTGGCGTTGCTGGCGGAGCTCCGCTGCAACACGGTGGAGGCACCAAAGGGGCCCTCAACAGCACAAGGGTTTTTGGAGTCCATAAGTTATCAATGAGTCCCGAAAAACTAGCCTCTGAAGAGCCAGCACAGCTTCACCAAACTGTATGTGGGGCTTCTTTCCACCCTCAGTTCAATGACAAGCTCTTAGCCGTCCTCCGATCTGTTGTTCGGCTCGTCTCTGGCGCAAAGCATGCCAAAGCCCTGAACCCGAGATCCTTGTTGTTCACAGGCAAGCTCAAAGTCTGGCACGCTAAGATGCGTCGCTTCTCAAGCGAATGCTTCGGGACCATCTGTGAGGATGCACTAGCCCTCCCTAGTCGCAGTTGAGATCCTGGAACCCTAAAGACTACAAACCGGTGCATCCTGACCAGTGGCCTGCCGCAAAACCCCGTTAAACCGACCGGGGGGAAACTAAAGCCTAGAATACTAACAAACCGTAGACCGTAAAGCCCCAGAGCCTGGAATCCTCCGAAAGATCTTCGACGACGAATACGCCGAATGATGCCCCCTTATGTGCTTGTGCTTAGCTCTGTGGCCCATTATGTCTCAGCAGCAGGAAGATGAGTTCACCCTGAGCGCAGCCATCAGTGCGTGAATCTTCGCTGAAGCAGTGCTGCACGCTCTTCTGCTCGGATGTGCTTAAAATTCTGAAGCAACCAACATCAGTTGCTAGAGACATTTTTGATCGTCTGTGGGCATGCTCCCGCTTCGCTCGAGAGCTAAACTACTGTCCGACTCGCTTACCAACAGATACGAGACTCGAATGGAGAGATCAGAGATTTGTCACGTCAACAACCAAGGCGAGAAGGGCAAGCAGTGGGAGAGGGCGCTGGCATTGCTACAGGACTGCATAAGGCTGAGGTCAATGCAGTTAACATAAGTTTTCAGGAGAGGCTCAAGTGCGCCAAGATGGCAGAAGTTAAACTACAACATCTGCTTAGCAAGTTATGCTGGACGCGTGTCCCCCAGAACTGCAAGCAGTCTAATCGGCTCATTTACGACATGCACCTGTCACGCCCGTCTAGGTGTGCACTTGAAGCTCCTTGATCAAACCTCCACCAGAGGAGATTCGGGAGAGCGGTCTTCAGGTGCAGGCATCCTGCAGCGCTGAAGTAGTAGGTTCTAAGATCCCGGCTAAACCCGAAACCCCAAGCCCTGAACCCTAAATCCTAAACCCTAAACCCGAAACCCTAAACCCTAAGCCCTAAAGGAGTTGTTCAGACATCTCATGTTGTTCCGATTGTTCCGGCTCCTTGGCTGCGCACAAAGCTGTCCCACAAGAGCAAAGCTGCCATCGCTGCACGAAGCTGCGCGCAAAGCTCTGCACGAGGCCATCACGTACAATGCAGCAATAAGCGCCTGCGAGAAGAGCCCCTGGGCCGGCACTTGAACGGATGTTCTCCTGCTGAGTCACTTGCGGCCAGGGTTTCATTCAGTGTTAGTGTGCGTTAGGAAGCTTCGTGCTTATGCTGTCTGTTGTTGGTGTTCTGAAAGCCTTCCAGTGATCAGCTTCCTTTGCTGATTTGTGCTGATCTGTTGAGGCTTACAGTTGCGGAGAGTGTCGAGGGGAAAGTGACTTTTGATCTCCTTCCAGTTCCCATTCCAGTTTCATAGCGCGCGGTGCGTTCGCGACGAAGCACATCCCATCTAAAGCCCTGTGAGAGCCTGAGGCTCCAACGGCTCAAGGGACCTCCTCCAAGTGTGAAAGAGTCTCTGGTGTGTCAGCGTGTTAGAGTGTAAGTGTGTGCAAGTGTATGTAAGTGTGTATGTGTGTAAGGTATAGGTGGAAGTTTAACTGTCAGGATCCAATATGTGTGTGTCGGGAAAATGCACGCATGCATGCACGCACGACTTTGTGACGTAGTTCTTCTCTCTCCACGCCGAGGCTGGCAATGGCAGCGCGCTTTGGCGCTCTTCTCGGTACTTCTGGGGGTCGGCCTCTACGGTAGTGCCCCTGGTCTGCCAGAGGGTAGACATGCAGAGTCATAGCTGAGGGGGCACAGTGGCTTGTTGAGCCTGGCTACATGCGAAGGCCCATGCAGGTTGTGGGGCTGTTGTGGGGCTGTGGCTCGGGGCTGTCGGCTATGTTCGGTTTGGAAAGCTACCGCCATATTCTTTTTCATAAGACCAGGTTCTCATTGAGTCCAAAGATTCGCGACTTCGGGCTTCGCTTTGGAGGAGTAGTTCTTGGATATGTCCAAACACCCGTGTAAGCCAAGACCAAGGCAAGAAGCCTGCTCAGGTGATCACTTACAACGCTCTCATCACCGCATGCGGCAAGTGCCTGTTGCTTGGCGAAATGTATACAGAGGCTTGGAATGACTGGCGGGGCTTCGCCAGCAGTAGGACTACAGCCTCTGCTGTCTGGTGGAAACGGCTCTGGCTTGACCTCCCTGTATACCACAACAGGTTTGAGCTAGTGAGCCTCTCCATTTGCTACAGTGGGACCCAGCATATGCACCAGAATGTGGCCTACTCATGCAGATACCTGTGCGTATGGGCTAGACTCGTCTTCCTGAACAATCCAAACATGTCTACCATGTAGTTTCTCGCTTTGGAGTTCTCGCGTGATAAGTGGGTCACGATATCGATTAAGTGCACGGGTAGCAGGCCTGAACCTCTGCAATTTATCATGTTGGCCTCAGAATATTAAGTAAATATATATGTACATGCATTTGTATATTCTTCATGTTTTTTTTGTTTCATTCATGTTTTCGTTACAAATATTCTCTGCATCCCCACGCCCGGAGCTCAACGATAACACGCTCAATGAAGAAACCCAAGGCCACGTGCCGTTTGTTTTTTGAGAGAAGATGCTTCCGACCTATGCTAAAGCTTCGGAGACGGGGCCAGAGACTTCAGGAAGCTTCAGGGGTTTTATGCCCCCCCCCCCCCCCATCAACAGATGGTCAGGTAGAAACAAAAAGCAAGCATACCCGGGTGTCATTCATGGCATTCGGATGTTGTGATCGACACCCCATTGTGTGCGCTCGCCAGCTCCCAAAGTCTCTAGGACCCCAAGAAAGACAGGAAGAAGCAGCTGCCCTCCCTCAACGTCTCCTCCCCCCTGCCCAACTCTTGAACTCCAGCAGCCTCAAGACAAGTTGAACCCCCCACACCAGATGTTTTGGGATGTTCCCCCTTATACTAACAGCCCTTTATGGGGACTATCGTACCCCCCTATGAGAATCCCTATACAGGACTGTTAGTACAAGGGGGGAACATCCCAACCAGAAGCCTATATTTTTAAGGCAGTGGCGCCACGTTCATGCCCTGCTCACCGACATGGAGGCGCAGCAACTCGAGGCGGCTCGTGCCCTGCACAGGGGAGACCAGAAGGCCCTCACATGGGTTTTTTGGGGTTTGGGGTTTAGGGTTTAGGGTTTAGGGTTTAGGGAGAGCGCCCCCTGACCCTCCCCTTCAAGAAGGCCGACTCTGATATTCCCCAAGATGCCAACGCATTCATGATTACTTTATCTCCCCTGTGGGGCCCCTACAGGTGGCAGGGTCTCTTACAAGCTTTCCTATCGAAACTTTGAGATTGACATCTCCAGCCTCCCGGAACCCCCTCATGCGAGGCGAACCTGATCACCTGCAACGCCGTGCCACTCGCTTCGAAAATTTTCGCAGGAACCTAGAAAATCCGAATCGCGAAGTTCGGGACTTCGGCGGGCTTAGGTTTCATCGTGGTCATATTTCAAGGGTTGGGACGCAAGGTCGGCGACTTAGCTTTAAGGAGCTGGCTAAGCCCGAGCTTTGCGCAGTGCTGAGCTCGGTTTGAAGCCAGGGGGGTCGTCCCTGCCATGCATCATGAACTTGCGAGTCACTTCCCAGCACCCCCTCTGCAGCCCAACAAGCCGGGAGCCGACAGCCTCTTCCCAGGATAAGCGCCTACCAGAAAGCAGAGCAGTGGCCGCTGGCGTTGGGGCGGCTCTGCCGAAAGACCAAGACAGAAGGGCCCGTTGACGTTGTCCATGAGCTTTAACAGGCATTGAGGACGGCACTGTAGTACAGGGCAACATGCCGAGACACATCGACGAGCGTCGCATGTCCGGTCTCGCAAAGGGCACAGAAGTGTAACGGGCTTTCCGTTCCTTTGAGGTGTCCATTTTGGCAACAGACCTATAGGCAGATACACAGAGTCACTATGACGACGAGTTCAGCACTGGAGATACAATCCGCAAACCCCTGGCAGGTTCTTCGACCGCTTGGAAACACGCGCAGCAGACACAGATGCACCGCGGCTGCAAGTGCATTTCAAGGTGGGCTTCAGCAGCAATATGATGCTCTGGGGTAAAGAAGTCTAGTTGCTTTCTGCTGTCTTTCGAAAACTGACCTCTTGTACTGAATGTCAGACTGAATGTATTTCCCTGGGAGATCTCGCTTTCGTTGATGTCCTATCGTATTCTGTTACAGCACGAGCCTTTTGTTCCGTACACAATGAGCCACTTGAGTACCTCCACTCAATTCTACGCCGTTGCGCATGGCACAACTCAGGGAGGAGGGAAGGGAGGGAGGAGGGAGGGAGGAGGGAGGAGGAGGGAGGAGTGGGAGGAGGGAGGGGGAGGAGGGAGGGGGAGGGAGGAGTGACGGGGAGGGACGGAGGAGGGACGGAGGAGGGACGGGGGAGGGACGGGGGAGGGGGGAGGGGACCGTCATGCTTCCGCTTCAAAGGTGCTGACACTGGCTGCAGCGACCTCCGCATGTGAGGCAAGGTTCGAAGATCGTTGCCAAGGGTTTAAGGTTCAGGGTTTTGGGTTGGTGTTCGAAAGTACGGCTGTTCTTTGGGTACTTGTCGGGGGGCCAAGGTGTCGCACTGCGAATCCAACAACAGGCACGCCTTGAGTTACAACTGCTGCCTAAACAGGTGGCAATGCTCTCCGGAGAGGTGCTCTCCATGCTGGATCGCTCCGAGGTCCTCCATAGAATGTGAGGACACATGGATGTTTTCGTCAGTGTGTTGACTGAACTGTGAGCCTGTGAAAACAGCCTCATAAACACTCCACTTCAGTTGTAGACTTGAGCACTGAGATTCGTGTATCTGCGGGCATTTGGCACCAGGCTCTCACGAATGGCTTGAGTTCTACGTTTAAGCACTCAGGGCCTTCCAGACGCTTCCCTGAAGAGCCAACAAACATACTGGAAATGCATGTGCGGAGCTCATAATTCCTTGGCAGTGTCACAAAGGTTGCGAGGAACGCCCGAGATGCGGTCTTGTGGGGGCTGTTGCAGCACCCCACCACCCCCCCCCCCCCTCCCTCCCCCCCTGATTCCAAGGTGTTGCATCTAAACCTCTCTGAGAAGTACTACGGTAAGCTCCCAAAGTCATCCAGCCCCGTCACAGCAAGCCAGGTTCGGGCCATGGGGATGC
Organism: Symbiodinium natans; assembly: GCA_905221605.1. Taxonomy (NCBI): domain Eukaryota; class Dinophyceae; order Suessiales; family Symbiodiniaceae; genus Symbiodinium; species Symbiodinium natans. The sequence continues at coordinate 78,810 of CAJNDS010001114.1, read as the reverse complement.
TCCTCGACGCGCGGCGCTGGGAGAGAAAACAAGCGACTGTCGACTCCCCCAGCAGTTGGCGTACGGTTTAGAAAGGCCAACGACTAGGGAGGTCCTTAAAGCCTTATGATTCACGGGCAAAAATGCAGGCTGTGTTCCGGCACCTTGCAACCCCAAAACCTCAGAAGAAGGCCTTCCATACTCCAAGCCAGGCATCCTGGGCTGCAGAAGTCCCAGCAGGCTGCTTCCTGCACGGCCAAGGCGCCTAAATCTGCTTTCGGGGCTCAGATACACCTCCCCCTTTTTGACCCGCTTCACTCAGAGATGCACGCCGGATCATGAGTACTCTATCTCTCCCTTGGGAATTATCTTTTGTTTTTGTTTATATGAACCCAAGAGGATATTTACAAACATTAGCCTTACCTTGTGCAACAGTGGGGCGTTCTAAGGCTCAATGGAGGGTTTCCCAAACAAGTCCTTCTTGTCACGTGGTGAGTTGGGCTATGTGAAGCTCCTCTTGCCTTTCGGCTTAAGCACAGTCCTGTCCCAAACTCTTGGTGTAACCACTGTGCGTTTTAGGGATGAGGACGTGCTACTTACTACTACTCTACTCACTACTACATACTACTTTCTACTACTGACCACTACTTACAAGTTCTTGGACTTTAACCTCAAGCCATGCCTGAAGTTCAAGACTTCTCGTAAACGTTGGAAAATCTCATCTGCATCCTGCGGATGACTCAACACGGGCTCGCCTTGCACTGGCCGAAACGGCCCTAAGGGTCTTCCAAAGCTGCACCACATGAGATTGTGACATAGACGCCAGCCTCCCGCGCCAAAGCACCCTGAATCCTGGGCCCCCAACGTCAACGAAACAGCCCCCTCGGAGGATACAACCAGACATCGCCCCTTGGCAGCAGCGATGCCTTGTACCAAATGCTCAGAGTATCTGTGTCGCCGGCGTGGCGTCCTTGACTGGAGGTCCCTGCCCCCTGATTCACCTTTGGCACCGAATGTGGCATGCGTGTTGCAAGTGCAAGTGCCTATGCACACGTCTTCCTGAGATACAGCTCGAGGACCGAAAATAACGAAACGACTCTGACCCGTTTTCAGGTTTCGGGATTTAGGGGTCCCCCCCCCCCAAAAAAAACAACAAATTAAAATCTAATAAATAAATTTAACAAATATATAACCTTCACCACCCTCCCAGCCCGAAACCCGCGACCTTGCGTGAACCTGTAGCGCTTCGGTCCTGAACCTCCGTCGATGCAGATGGTAGACAGGCTGGGACGCGAGCCTGCAGAGCAAGAGCAAGCAGTGAAGCAAGAGCAAAATCCGACAATCTCTAGGTCGGTATGTCGAGGTGACCTGACTTTTTCTAACTGGCACTGGAGATCTCGCGAATAGAGAATTCTGTCGACCCGGATCCATGGTCATGTCTCCGCATTTGCCCTCCTTGCATCCCCCGTTTGCGTTTAAACCCAAACCCTGAGCCCCAAGCTCTAGAAAGCGTTCGATCCTTCACCCTTCCGGTCCTAAAACTCACAGTCCCGACACTCCACTTCAGCAGCACTTGCGCCTTAGGGGTCAGCCGATTCGGGTACTGACGACAAATGCCGAGCTCTGCCAGGACGCCAGAGGGAAAGCATCAGAAACATCTCAGAGTTTTTGCGTGATTTCAAGTCATAGAGGGGTGCGGGGCATGGGAGTTTTGGGAGAGCGGGCAGGAATAGGCGGGCAGGCAGGGGGGGGTTTTCAGACAGCTGGGGAAAAAACTATGTTCAGAGAAACCTCCCTTAAGGCACCCGGGAGTTCTTAATGAGCTTCATATTTCTCACATCGTTTTGCGAAAGCGTCGGGGGGGGGGGGGGGGGGGGGGGGGGGGGGGGGGGGGGGGGGGGGGGGGGGGCGCCCAAGAGAGAAGAACTCCAGGCAGAGGCTGGACTTCTTGAACCAAGATTTCCAGCTAGTGGATTTCGAGATTTTTCAGTTGCTTGCTTTGGGGCTCTATGATTGGGATGCCTCACACTACGAGGATGGCACGACACAAAGCTGGATGCTTTGAGGTCTGGTTGCAAGGGCTTTGGAAGGAACTGCTCCAAGTTGCTGACTATGGAAATCCATGGAACATACGCACGATCTCCAGGACAAATGCCCAAGAACATGTCCATGAGCCCTGAACCTAAGCCCCGGCGAAGTCCTATGTTCGTGGAGGGAGCCTCAGAACGCCCGCCCTCCCGACCTAACGGCCCGCAATGAGTTTCCGTCGTGTTGCACCACAGATGTCTGAGACAGCGCGCTTTCACTTCAGCAATTGGAATTTGGGGTTCACGCCTCGATATGAGAGGGTTCCTGATTTAGAGCTTGTCAGCTTTGCTTTTTCTCGCAGGAAGAATGCAAGCGCACGGAGGTTTGTGCATTCTTTACATGGCTCCCCGGCTGCAGCGATGCCTTGCTTTCAGACTGGCCCACCATGACACTTTCAATGTGATTCAGGATGTTCCGAATGAAATAGCGCTGGCAACGCTTTTTCTCATAGGGATGCTCCACAGATCTATCAGTTAGCTCAAGTGCTGTTACCATGCATTCAGGTCTCACGGCACGACAATTGTTCTGGGATGTTCTGGGAGCTCAAGCAGAGCTCTCACTGATTGAGATGTGTGTAAGTGAATGCCACGACCCACGCGAGACCACGGCATGTTTGGCAAGACCAAACAGCTCCAACCCATAACCTGAGAGTACTCAACAACTTAGTAGCTGAGTAGGTAACCTGTAACTAACCTGTCGGGCTACATATATATATATATAATCCTACCAGAATGAAAGAAGTACGGCTTGAGACGGTTGGTTGCAGGACTTAGGAGCCCTCCTGCATCGTCTTGGAGACACTGGACATTTTTCCTAAGGAGCGTCGGAGGTTGTTGAGGGCTCATGAGGCTCGCCATCAAACCCCAAACCCTGAATTTAGAATCCCTCTACACCTTAGACCTAAAGCCCCCGCCCTAGACTCTCCCAATCGTTTCTCCTGACACCTTCAAAGCCCAAGCCTGATACCGAGAATCGCACGCTCCGTCAAGTCTTGACCCCTGTCGGGCTCTGAACTTTCAAGAAACTGCCGCACAATCCCAGGTTCAACAACACTCAAGGCGGGTGTGTTTGGGGTTTGGGGTGAACCCTGAACCCTGAATCTCAACAAACCCAGACCTCCAAGCCTAAACCAGAAACAACTGCAAGCAGGGAGGCTTCAGGGCCAACAGCATTGAGAGTCCGTGCCTGGCATACGCAGAACGTAGTCCCCCGAAGCTCGAAGTTGAAACTGCATCAACCACAGTAGAATCTGATTTCTGCCAGTGTCTAGACCGGTCTAGAGCACCACAAGCAGCGAAACCAGTCAAGGGAGGACAGGAGGAGGAGTAGTAAGGAGAGGTGTTGACCGATTGAATTAGGCGGGTCCTCCTGTAATCCGTTGATCTATCCTTCTTGATGAATCCAGAAATGCCCACGTCTCGAATCTCGAAGTGTCTTCCTAGACTGCTGCAGGGAAACCGCAGGGATCTGAGTTCAAGGTGCCAGTTCTGTGCCGAGTCCTTGCAAACTCCGTACAGGCTGCTGGCTACAGAGCTCGGCGGCAACGCTGTCGATCGTCTCGGACCAGGCGGCATCCATGCGAAGTTTGGATACAAGGGCTGTAAGTGAAGTTGGGGTTCAAGGTTGGCGTTGAGAGGGCACATGTTCAGTGCAGAGTCTTACGGTCTCTCGCATGGACAAAGTGACATCTACTCTTGCCAGCGAAGTCCGGCAGAGCTCGGTTTACTCTTGCTGCGTGAAAGCGAACTGGATGCCTGGTAAATTAAGTAGATGACCTCGAAAGGTCTATTTCCTCCTTCGTTTTCTCGATGCCTTAACAGGAAAACCTCTTTACGGCACGACAGTCTTTAGTTGCCTGTCTTAGAACACTCACCCTTTTAGGAAGACCTGTGTGTCGTTGGTGTTTGTGAAGCTACATGCCAAAAGGAAAGCCGAACGCTTCCACTGTATTGTATTAGGACACCTTTGCACTCCGTATCTTAAAAGGAAAACCTCTGCTTGCTCCATCGAAAACGTCCGCTTCCTGAATGTGTCAAGCAGAGAACTGCCTGTAGTTCCTCTGGATACAACCATTTGGAAACCCGCAGTTTCCATGGTTCTTTACCTAGCAACCTCTTTCCCTCTGCACATTAGGGTTGTTTTGAACCACCTGCCGGGCCTAGACGATCCAGGAGCAGAGTCTGATGTTCGGCCCAGACTGCTAGGAGTGCCTTCGAAAAGCAGCGTAAGATTCTTGTTGAACCGAGTGGCTCGAACGGTCGTCCTGCCCCACAGTACTTCTAGAGGAAGAGCCACTTTATTTCCTCCAGACCCCGCAGAGCCAGAACTGCCCCCGCCCTAGAAACTGTCCCAAAGCTCAAAAGCCAAGAAATGCAAAAGACGCAAGGCCTGAACGACTTGAAGTCAGGCCACCCCCAAAATATGAAAGCAAATAGATAGATGAATTTAAAAACATACTACTCAGAGGCGCAGAAACAAGTTCTCACCAGCACCAGTTTGATAATCAAACTCCTGCAAAAACGGCTTTCACCCTGTCAATCTCAACCCCCAGCGAGGTGGTCAGCGGGCCAGTCAGGCCTGGAGCCTTCCGCTGGTCGTTAAAGAAGAGGGCAAGGGGCTCCACATCCTGCACCTGAGGTCAAGTCATCAATGTCAGATGTGCTCTACCTTTGTGAGAAAGTTTTGTAGTGCAGTCACCGTGAGACACCAGCATGGGAGGCGGGAAGGTACAGACCCGACCTTGTTAGAAGGGCCTCTGATTTGAGGAGCAGGGCGTCGGACTAGGCCGCTTCAGCCAAGCTCTCAGACTTCGCACTCAGTGCTCGGCTCAAGACACGCATCTGGTTTGACGACCACAGAAGGCGCGCCCCCAACCCGAAACCTACCCCAGAATGTAGAAGAGCCCATGCAAGGCCTGACGCCTACAGTAACCTCCAAAAAGTTGGAACATCCTTATCCCCATACCCTAAAGGTATACTAAAGGGGAATCACAGCTCTACTCATCCTTTCACCATGTTCCAACCCTTCTGGAGTTTACTGTAAAACCCGTCCAAGCGCTAAAGCAACCTCCGCTCCATAAGGCCCCGCAAGACCGAACCTCTTGAAACCAGTACTTGGAGGTTCATGGTACTTAGTAACCCAATTTTACCTGTACGATAACCCAATCACAACCCTATTAGGGTACTGAAGGGGCTTATGCGCGTGTTGTAACTACTCTTATAATTGGGTTCTAACTACACTTCTAACCTCCAAGTAGGACCTCTCGACCTTCAACTCCAGAGTGGTGGCGCCATGTTCTCGTGCCGCTGCTGCTGCGCGCTGCTGGCGTTAGCTCTTGCGGCTCCTCGTTTAGGGTTTAGGGTTAAGGGTTTGGGGACGCAGCTTGTGGTCGTCAGTGTCGTCAGAGAGGCTGAATGAACTCCTCTGAAAGGTTGTGTTCCTGCTTACTCAGACCTTTTCAACCCTGAACCCTGACTAAACTAAAAAGTTGCATCCTCAGGATTCAACTGAGTTCATCAAAAGTTGACTGCAAAGCACTGTGAGTTCTCAGACAGAGATTCTTTGGTTGTTCGAGTTGTCACGACGTCAACATAGCAGCAGTGCTCGCGACGTCATGGCTTCAGAGGGGGCGGCTGCTTTGTTTAAATGGGGAGTCTGGCGCGAGAGCCCTTAAGGCTCGGGGAGCCTGCCTGAAGCCCTGACCCCGACGAGCTCAACTCAGCTCCCGCGCCCTTTCGACTGCCTCATCCTCCGTTTCTCTATCCACTTCTTTTTTGGGGCTCCCAGAGCCCAGGTCCTCTTGGGCCTGGTGTTCAGCTACTTGGTGGATCCCTTCACTCCTGCAGTGGAGCATCATGACGCTGGGCCTTGATCTTCGAGGGGTTCAGGGACTGGGGACTGGTGTCTTTATTGGGTTTTCTTCTGAGGGGTTTTGTCTTCTTTTAAGGCTAAATGTATTTGGGCATTGGGCCTTCTTAAGGAGGCTTCCGTATGGAGAGGCTGGGAAGAGAGAAATGGGTTTTCCCCTAGACCAAGAAGCCCCCGAATCCTGAGATCCAGAAGAGTTGTGTCTACTTGAGGAGCTCATCAGAGCCAAAAAAGCCGAGAACTCACCGGGGGGGGGGGGGGGGGGGACCCCTATTCAGGAGGTGGACGTCCGCACGTCTCGCGCCTTCGCTGTGGAGCCGCAGGTGAGCCCAGCACTCCGGACAAAGAGGTGAAGAGAGTACTCTCGATATGTTAATGGCACGGTTGTGGATTTTGTGGGCTTTGTGGTTGTGTCGCATTCTGTCTTTCTTGCTTCACTTTTATACTTGTGTTTAGAAGCCACTCCCCACTGAGCCCAAGAGCCCAAGAGTCCAAGAGTCCCAAGAGTCCCAAGAGTCCGAGGGCCGAGGTTTGTTTTTTTTTTTTTTTTTTTGGGGGGGGGGGGGGGGGGGGGGGGGGGGGGGGGGGGGGCAGGATCTCCAGAATCTCCAGAATTCTCAGGTGTCAGGGCGGCCGACACTGCTGCTGCTTTGCGAAGGCCCGGTGTGGATCTCGAATTTCCGATGCGGCATCTTAGCCACAAGGAAACTAAGCAAACTTCAACTTCTTGAGGCCTCAAACGACCTCGCTCGCCCTTGCAACCTACATCCAAGTCCCTCAAGCGCTTGTCTTGTGATGCCAAATACAAGCCACAAGCTGCGCATGCCGCATGCCGAGTCTTGAAGTCTGCTCCGGCTTGTTTCCCGGATGCTTTCCTCGGTTGGTAGCCTGGGCTTCGTGAGATTGGCTCTATGGTTCCGTGGCTGAACCCTGAACCGAGAACTCAGCAGAGGCGTCAACGCTGCTATGGTGACGCACGCGCTGCTCGTGGCTGATGCTGCAGAGCCGTACTTCGAGGCTCAGCCTCCCGAAGTCCCGAGGGCACCCCTAGAGACTCGTTGTCCTCTGAACCATTGGGGCTTCCACCCTCTCAGTTCAGCACATGACATCAACACACATGACCAGAACACAACACAGCTGCCCTTGATCACAAGCAGATGTCGACGGACAGGTGCACCTGGCATCTTTCGGTGGCGCGTACATCAAGCTGCTCGAGGATTCAGGCTTCCAACCTTGGGGCATGGTACACCTGTGGTTTCTTCGCAGCCCTAGGGGAGAAGGCTTAAGGGGCAGCTGGGGCTGAGGAGTTGGGGTCTTTCGAGACCTGCAGCATGGCACGCGATCCTTTGAGATGTTCGCACCTTGACGTGCCAGGATTCCCACATCACGCCCTCATGCCGCAGTGGACGGAGGAGCAGGCCGCTTGTCCGGGGCTCTTACTTGATGCCCTGCCTTGCAGCATGGCAAGGCCTTTTTGGTAAGAGTTTTTTTTTTCTCCTTTTGCTTGTGCCAAAATGTCAGCAGCTCAGCACTTCTTCACCCTCTCCCCAGCCCTCTTTCTTCCCGCTGTAGCTGAGACCGCCCTCCTCTACGCCGCCGACCAGTTCGAGTCGCTCTCCTCACCTTGGACCCGGGAGGCCATATGAAAGGGATCTAAACGTATAACAATCATAATTATGATTTTTCTTATTCTTAATATTAATATTAAAAGATTGAAAGAAAAACAAGATGTGGACGCGTCGATTCCCCCCTCCCCCAAAAAAAGAAAGCGTGTTTGGGCACCAAAGGTTCTCGAGGAGCAGATCGACTCTTCCCTGGCACCTGGCACGCAAATCAGAAAGAATCTCCATCACTGAACCCTCCAACAAATCAACTTTGAGCAGTCAAGTGCTCCTGCCGCCAGGGGAGAGATGGCAGCCTTGCCTCCATCGTAAGGGCGCTCTCACTTCTCCACTCTTTCGGCAGAAGAGTCCAGGCCCTCTACAAGAAAGTCCGCCCTGCCGCCGTCGTGTCCTTCTTCGTGATGTCCGCCAGCTTCTTGTCTTGCTACAGCCTGGAAGCGTGGGTTCGCAATGGCGGGGTGGCCCTACAGCTCCGAAAAGACTGAATTGAGGAGGGGCTCCACGGAGATTGTGCACAAATCGTTCAGACTCAACTAGCCGCAGGTGGTGTACCATAGCACTCTCATATACCGATCGCCCCTCAATCAACGTGCTTGATGAGTCAACATTCGCTCCCTGCCGACCAATTGGGACGAGGACTCTCCTGTGAGGCCCCGGCGGCCCTAGCACAATCGAAAGCTTCCAAGACCTGGTACTGCGTTCAAGCCACCTCCCCAGGCCTGTCGGCTCGAATCGCACGGATACCCCTCTTCGTGGACATGAGCAGCCTGCCAGAGGTTTGGACTGGAGGGCTTTCGAGGTTTAGGTCGGCTCTGGGACCTTGTGCGCCAGCTCTCTCTCTTCGCTCTTTGCCTGTGGCACACCAGGTATGACCCGCGCTCTCATCACGGATGCCAAGTCCATCGAAGCCTCCATCCCAGTGCCTGGGACAACGAGTCGGTAACCGATGATGCACTTCAAACCTGAAGTGGGGCTTGAGGAGGGTGCCCGCTTCGGGATTGGGGAATCGGGCTTCAGATTTGTTTAGGCTGTTTCAGAGAGGGACAAGATGAATCCTGCAGAGCCCGGGGGCAAGTTTCGTGATGGTTCTGGCAAAGCTTCCGCGATCCTGGGCCTACATCCTCAGTATGCGTGTGTTGGACTGCGAGGGGCCCCGAAAGACTCAAAACCCGAACCTGACCCTTTAAGCCTGTCCCAAGAGGATGGCCAACGTTAGAGAAACGGTGCATGTGATCGGCCCAAATCTTGGGCTCAGTGCATAGGACGAAACACCTGTGGCTTAGGCTAGCATTTGGGTATTGATGGTGTCAGACAGCTGCCTCCTGAAACCCAAATCCACCCAACAAGCCCCGCAAGAGAACAACCACACCCCGATGTCCGAACACTCCAGCAATCTGCTAAGGAACCCTAGCCCCAAACCCAAAGCCCAAGTTATTTTAAACCCTAAACTCCCATCCCCCCGCTAAGGATGACAGCCTGATCACATCCCTTGGGCTTCGACCGACCCTTGCGAGCACAGGGTCCTGGCCACGCTGCTGCAAAAATGGGCTTGGCTTCAAGTGGTGTCGGGCTGTCAGATGCTGAACTTCGGGCCCGCCGCAAGAACAAAGTGAAGGCTTTGTAGGGAGTCACAGGGTGCAGAAGGGAGACCTCAGAAGGTGGCTTTGATTGCATCATGCAAACAAGAGTAGCTTTCTTGGGCCAAGACGTTTTGGGCGTTTGGGCTTGCGAGGTGTGTTTGGGCGGCTGCTCCCGGCTTCTGGCACAGAAGGCTGCAGGAAACAATGTAAAAACCGCCCCAGCCCCCCAAGGCTCATGCAGCACATGACGTTCCTCATGAAGCCCTTCGTGGCGCTGGCATCTGAGTGGAACATCTCTGGGCTACATTTCACGCTCGACCTCATGGAGGCACGAGGGGCACCTGCTTTGAACCATCTTCCCCGGGCCCCCATAGCCTGGACCCGGACTGTGCTTCTCATCGCCTTAAGCGTCCATGAGGGTGACTTCACAGCCATCTCCGACATCCCGGCCTGGGCGGGCGTGAAGCCTGCAGAGATTCCAGCCCGTGTCCGCCACGGGGCGGCAGGTAGAGTTGCTTGGGGTTTGAGAAGGCTGGGGCCGATGGGTTGTCGGGGTGAGGGCTTAGGCTCTGACGACGGCCCTAGCTTGAAGTTCAAAGCTGAAAAGGCTCTTAAAAAACAAAGCTGAAGATGAGGGAGGTGTCTCAGCTTCACTTTGGGATGGTTCGCAGCAGGCGATTGGAACAGTTGTCCGTGCGCCGGCGGTGAGAGCACACGTACCATCCACCTCAAGCCAAGGTCCGTTCATGTACAATTTGTACATTTGGGATAGGAACCCCCAACAATGAAAGATAATAGTCCCTATTTGTTACCTTCATTTGGAAGGATATGGTCTCCTTTTTTGGGGTGGAATCGTAGACCATGTGGGCAAAAACTGAAGGGCTAGACACAAGGTCGCAACTCCAGCCATCCCCCTAAAACCTAAACCCTAAACCCGAACGAGCATCTCAAGGCAGGGACCAAGGCTCCTTCGAAGCCCAGAGGATGACCAGAGCATCCCCCGAACCTTCCCAAAACCAAGAAATCCCAAAATCCCTTCCACCCCACCCCACTAGGCTTTAGGGCTTAGGGTTCAGGGGTTAGGGAGTATAGGGTTCAGGGTTCAGGGTTCAGGGTTCAGGGTTTAGGGTTTAGGGTTTAGGGTTTAGGGTTTAGGGTTTAGGGTTTAGGGTTTAGGCTTCATCGGGCCACTCTACGGCAAGCTGAAGAAGGAGGTGCCGCCGGAAGTGTTCGCGCTGCGGGAGCAGGCGCCAAGCATCGCGGCTTCTTCGGGCTCCGGAGTGGGTTTAGGGTTTAGGGTTTAGGGTTTAGGGTTTAGGGTTTAGGGTTTAGGGTTCAAAATTCGCGTCCTCGGAGAGTCGAGGTTATTTGCAAGAGGTTTTCGATTTCAAGTAAGGTTCTCTCGGGGCATTGCTGCTTTTCGGGGAGGGCTTGGGGGTTCAGGATTTCGGGGATGGAGGTTTCGTTAGGCTTTAAAGGTTTGAGGGTTCAGTGTTTAGTCGAAAATCACACGTATGCGGAGTTGAGGGTCGGAGATTGGGCTGCGGATCTCCATTTAAACAATAGAAGCACCCCATGAAGCTTAACTAAACCCAGATGCCTCAAATGCCATAAGCGCCTGAGCACTGAACCCTGAACGGCCTGAAACCCAAGCGCTGAAGCCCCTGAAACGGTGTTGCCAGGCGACACTCGAGGGCCAGCCACTGCTGTGGTTCGCTATGGGCTCTTCAGGCCCCTACCGAATCCAGAAGCCGGGCTTTTGGCTGTGTAGGTGTGCAGGGGAAGGAGCTCACAGTCGCCTTGGGGATGGGGAGTTTGGGATCTGACGCCTCCCGGCTTCTGGAATGTATGGGATGTAGAAGTTTGGGGCGATTCGATGTTTGAGCAATCAGCTTCTGAAAACTCTGCTCGTCTTCATTCTACCACTGCTCAGATTCACGCACTTTCTCTCTCGCTCTCTCTGCTTGGATTCATTGCATGTTCGGAGTTTGTGTTCAGGGCACGGTTCTGGGCTTGCACTGTCTGCGTTGTAGTTTTTTTTTCGCTGGAGGTCTAAGGGGAAATTAAGTGCCTTGAGACTGCACTGGGTTGGGTGTTGGGTTTCGGGCCAACATGTTTTCGGCTTGCCCTGTTTGTGTGTTTGGTTCGAGATGCTGTGATTTTCCGTAGGTGAGACCCAAGCTTGATGAGGAAAACGACATGAAGTCCCTAATTGGGTTGCATGGCTGTCACAGTTACAAGCAAGGTTCACTACCGCACATGTATGTTGCCTGCCCCATTGTCACACTGGGTTTCCTGCCGGCCGAAAAGCTCCCGACTTTCTTTGCCAGATGGGGTTAGGGTTTAGGGTTTAGGGTGCAGGTACACAACAGAGCATCCTCTGTCCCCTTCAGCCTCACACAGCAGCCTCTGAAAGAAGACATGCGCAACTATTTCTACGATTACTACTCTTACTACAGTAGTAGGAATAGTAATTCTGGCAGTAATCGTAGTACTGGGGTCATGTCCAAAGGCGTGCCGTGCTACAAAAGGCGCAGCAAAACAGGCGTAGCGCCTCTAACGGCTTGATAAGACTCAACTTAAAAAGGCCCTGGGTTGGCGGAAGAACACAGGCGTGCCCTGGGAACGCCTCTAATGGGACTTAAAGGGCACTGGGTTGGCGCACCGAAAGCGCGTGCAATGTGTGACCCGCCAACGTTGCGTCGCAGCACCGCTGTGCAGCTCAAAGGGTTCCAAGCGTGCATGTGGTGCATGGGGCGCCTTAGGTGGAGAGCATGACCCAGATTTTAAGATTCCTGGGCGTGTTCATGCAGAAAGGTCTCCATCGTTGTGATCGCCGCCGCCTAAACCTGTCCCCCGCAAGCTGCTACCCGAAACCTTATTGTGGCCTTGGCAGGCCTTATATTAAGCTAGAGGCTAGAGGCTCGGAATTCCGGGTAAGCAGACCACACTTGGAGGTTCATAGTACTTAGTACCCAAGTAGAACTGTACCTATAACCCAATGATCACCCGATTAGGGTACTTAAGGAGCGTACAAGGGGGTTATAGCTACACTTGCAGTTGAGTTATAAGTTAAGTACCCCGAACCTCCCAGCACCCACCTGCATTGGTGGCACTTCTGTTACCCCTCTGCAAAGGCACACTCTGCCATGTGCGAAAATGCACATTCGTGATCGTTTGTTTCGATTCTTGGGGGTTTGACATTAGCAGTTGTGCCTTTTGATGCATGGAGTACTTTTTTTGTAAAGCGGCATGCCGCTGGTTTTCCCAGTTGGAGTACTTTTATACGCCTCCCCCAATAGCAATAATAATAGCAGTAGTAGTAGTAGTAGTAGTAGTAGTAGTAGTAGTAGAAGTAGAAGTAGAAGTTGTTGTTGTTGTTGTTGTTGTTGTTGTTGTTGTTGTTGTTGTTGTTGTTGTTGTTGTTGTTGTTGTTGTTGTTGTTGTTGTTGTTGTTGTTGTTGTTGTTGTTGCTTGTTGTTGTTGTTGTTGTTGTTGTTGTTGTTGTTGTTGTTGTTGTTGTTGTTGTTGTTGTTGTTGTTGTTGTTGTTGTTGTTGTTGTTGTTGTTGTTGTTGTTGTTGTTGTTGTTGTTGTTGTTGTTGTTGTTGTTGTTGTTGTTGTTGTTGTTGTTTGTTGTTGTTGTTGTGTTGTGTTGTTGTGTTTGTGTTTGTTGTTGTTGTTGTTGTTGTTGTGTTGTTGTTGTTGTTGTTGTTGTGTGTTGTTGTTGTTGTTGTTGTTGTTGTTGTTGTTGTTGTTGTTGTTGTTGTTGTTGTTGTTGTTGTTGTTGTTGTGTTGGTGTTGTTGTTGTTGTTGTTGTTGTGTTGTTGTTGTTGTTGGTGTGTTGTTGTTGTTGTTGTTGTTGTTGTTGTTGTGTTGTTGTTGTTGTTGTTGTTGGTTGTTGTTGTTGGTTGTTGTTGTTGGTGTTGTTGTTGGTGTTGTTGTTGGTGTTGTTGTTGGTGTTGTGTTGGTGTTGGTGTTGGTGTTGGTGTGTTGGTGTTGGTGTTGGTGTTGGTGTTGGTGTGTTGTTTGTCGTTGTCGTTGTCGTGTCGTTGTGTTGTTGTTGTTGTTGTTGTTGTTGTTGTTTGTTGTGTGTGTTGTTGTTGTTGTTGTTGTTGTTGTTGTTGTTGTTGTTGTTGTTGTTGTTGTTGTTGTTGTTGTTGTTGTTGTTGTTGTTGTTGTTGTTGTTGTTGTTGTGGTCGTTGTTGTTGTTGTTGTACTAGTCCTTGTACTTGTACTAGTATTACTACTAGTTCTACTATTAGTACGAGTACTCTTACTAGTACTCGTACTAGTACTAGTACTCATATTAGTACTGTTCATAACAATTGTAACAAGAACCCGGTGTGAAGTTAATTTCTCCTTGAAATGGTCAGCAAATCCATCGCTGGTCGGGTGTGCCCCGGCCACGCACCTTTGTAAACCTCCTGTCCATCTGTCCCCGATGCCAGGGCAGCCACCCCTGGTTCTGGCTATCTTACAGGACCCTGCGGGAGTACTTCCAGTCAGGCCCTAAAACCCTGAAGCCGCAACCATGAAGGCAGCTGCCGAGGCACCTAAATTAAATGCTGAGAGGCCGAGTGCCTCCCCACGCTGCCTCTTGCCCATACCTTTTGAGTCGCAGGCTTGTCCCTTCCAAAGTCGCCCAGAACCCCAAAGTTAAAGTGTGAAGCCGAAGCCCTCTCCAAACCTTTCATCCTGAACCTTACGCCTTAAATCCTGCGCTTCGGCAGGAATTGGTGCGCAAGCACCCGAGCTGGTACATCGTGGCCCCCGTGCACGCGATCTTGAAGAAGGCTGGCCTGCTTCGTTTGGGGTTTTGTCGGGTTTCTATGGAATGGCATGATGCATCACGCACCCCGTCAACACAAGCTGTGTGCGGAAATCAAGACATGGTCCAAGTGCGGTCATCGTGCTGTAAGCATGCTGTTAGGGAAACTATCCACCAGCCCAGGCAGGAGTGGATACTACAAAGACACAGGACAGATGGGAAAGATGGGCAAGCCGTCCCTGATCCCACACTAAACCTCACTCAACCTCCTCAGCTCCACTTCCCCTGGTTGCTCCACTACTATTTGCTTAAGAACCCTAAAAGAATAAAAGATAAAAATAATCCCTATATTACCCTCATAAGGAAGAATATTTGTGTTTGTTGTGGGGGGGTTCTTAAGCAATGACTAGTCCAGGACCTGGCTTCTGCCGGCCTCGCCTCTCCCCGGCTCTTCCTCCCCGCCGAGCTCCTCCCGGCGCAGAAGGCTTCAGGGAGCGGGGCGCTTCGGGTTTTTTTGCAAAGCGCAAGCGCTTGGAATTTTGCAGTTTCAGAGATTTGGAGCGTCTGTATCGAATGAGAAGGATGATAAGGCGCCGAAGGCAAAAGAGGTTCGGCTCAGAGTTATCGCAAAGCGGTCTTTAGTTGAAGGTTTTTGGGGCGTGGGGTTCAGAGAGTTCGGCTGTTGTCTTGGAGGAAGCAAGCTTCAAGTTTGAGGCGCTTGCATCTGTAAATTATCACTGGCCGTACTGCAGACGGCTGGAATTGAGCAGGCGCTTGGCCGGTGGCTTGATTTCCGCGGAGTGATGATATGTTGAGTTTCTGCAGGCTATGGCATCCACAATCCAGAGCCTTTGGTCCTAAACTCTAAACCCTATAATCCTATAAGCCCTAAACCCTAAACCCTAAACCGCCACCCTCCAGTCCAGGTGGAGCCGCTGTGCGACGTGGCCTTCACCCACGGCGGCCAGGGTGCTATGGCTGCCTTTTAATCAGACCTGGACAGTCAAGAAGCCAAGAGTCTATGGCGGTTCCACAGGAGTCAACTTAAGAGCTGTACAGTAGCGGCTCAGTAGCGGCATCGCCTTGCAATGCTTTGTTCTTTCACACCTCTTTGTTAGCCCCCAAACCCTCTTCTGATTGAACACGCGAGGGTTACCTGCTTTGTGAAAATGACAGTGGGTGGTATTGCACCTGCTCTTCTTCAGCACTATGACTGGTTCTGAAACTAGGGTTTCAGGTGTTACTTGTTTGGGCGGTCGCACTTTGGGGCACCTGAAGGTACAGTTCAAACCAGCATGTGCTCCGGCGTACCTTTTCTGGGAGTCGGAATGATGCCCGAGCAGGACCTGTCGCTCATTTGTCACCTTCTGGAGGGTTGAAGCGTGACTCCTGACATTTCAGATATTCTCTCGGGGGCCGGTGGGGGTGGGGCCGTACGGAACTTTGGAAGAGTCTGGGTGTGTTGCAAACTCCAACGTCCTCGACACATTCTCAAGCACTCAGAGTGAAGGACATCAACGTCCGGCTGGCCGTTGACAAGGGCATGGCCAAGCAGGCTTTTCTAGCTGCTTGTATACCAACCGTAGGCTCCTTACCAGCCGCTTGCTCTTGAGCAACGACTGAATGCGGCCCTCGTAACTCCAGTCGGCTCGGGGCTGGGTGGCCCTAATAACCCCAGAGAGGCCATGAAGTATCAGACGCCAGTGGAGATTGTGGATCTTCTCCAGCAGGCCGGGGTTGGAGGTTTAGTTTATCAGGATCCAGGGCCTCGAGGGTGTTGTCGCTCATGACGCATGTGCCAGCTTGAAAGCTTCAGCCGGAGAATGACATTCAAGCCGGGTGTGCTTCGGGAGTCTTCTCACAGTCCAGTCTGCCCTATAAACATAGCAAAGGCCTCCAGCACGCCCCACTCTCCAGAAGTGAAGGACTTGATAAAGGGGATGCAAGACAGCGTCAGTCAACGCTTCGCTCCAAGTCATAAGGAGCAAACACTGTTAAGCTCATTGCGGGTTGTGGCTGCTCGCCTCGAGACATCCCTGGACCAGGTTGCGAGCTCCCAGGACATGCGAAAGCGAGCAGCAGTCATCAAGGAGGACAGACGTGTCATCGAGTTGAAGATTGAAGATTCAGATTCAGGATCGACTCTTCAACTCAACCGATGAACCTGCGATACTCCCAAGCACCGGGCCGCCGAACCACGGCCAAAGCCCAAGCAGTTCGAAGACCCGAAGACCTGTCGCCGGTTTCGCTTTCGCCTCATGAGCTCTCCGAAGGAGTGCCGCGAGTTTACCGGGGAGCCGCTTCGACTGAACACGGCGACAAGGGCAGACTAGAAAGGACTAGGAAAGGTGACAAGCCTTGGAGACTCTGCAACATGAATCATGAAGAGAAAGAGACAGAGAGAGCGCGAGAGAGAGAGAGAGAGAAAGACCCCTGAAGCCTTGAACCCACCACACGGAAAGCACAAAAGAGACGCGCGGCCAAGGCACGCTTTCGTCGAGTTTATCCGCGAGAAGGCAGCCCTGCCCCAGTGACCTTCGCAGCTCCTCAGCAGTAGGAGGGGCAGAGGGAAGATCTCCCGTTCATAAAGCCAGGGGACATTCGTGCCTGACATGGTCTGAGAAAGGGGCAGCTCTCGTCCCGAGAGAACTGCCACCCAGAAGACCTTGCCAGGGGCACAGAAGAACTTTGGTTTCTCTCGCCTTCAGATTTCTGCTGCCTGCCGCGGCAATCCTTGCTGTCTAGGGTTGTACGGTGGGAGCATGTTCCGAGGATCACGACGGTTTTGGGATGCAGGCTTCAAAAGGACTACCGAAGCTCTGGCTCTGTTTGTTGCAAGCACCGCAAGTCACTTCAAAGGTGCTGCTTCTGTCTTCCTAATCGTCAGATCTTTGGGACTTCAGCTTTAGGGTCTAGATTCTGGGCTCCGGAACACTTGACAGCTGGATCTCGCGCGGGCAGCGGAAGTAGATGAAGTCCGGGGGTGGCTTCGCTTTCTCTTCTGTGGCCTTAGTGGCCTTTCAGTCTTCCACAACTTTGCATCAGAGAACAAAGGGGGGGAGGTTCTCCGAATAGCTCACATTCTGTCGTCACCCACATGATGAGAGGGTGGATGTAGCTTCGATAGCCTCTGGCTTCGAGGGTTCCTGGTTCTAAGCGTAGCACTTCCAGTGAGAATTAGGGCGCACTGCTCTCTGAGGCTGACGGGTCCATGGGCCCGCATGCTCTTCTGGGCGTTAAGAGCTTTTCAAGAATCCACCTCCGGGTGCCTTTCAAACGCAGAGAGGTGTGAAAGTCTTAACAGGCTTTGCATCGGGCCTGCGGAGAAAGAAAGGGAAGGGTGCTGCATTGTCCGGACGCTGGCGTCGTGGGGTTTCGTGGCTTCAGGCTTTGCAACGATGTGCTCATCAAACTCTTGTTCGGCTTCTCTGCTGAGTGCGGTCATCTCCGGGGTATGTGCAATCAGCATTCTGGTGGACTGTGTTTCAGTTCACTCCATGGTATTCCGCTGGCCTTGTTCCAGAATCCTCCACCAACAAACAAGGTCAGACCTGAAGCAACACTTTCTGAGGCCCCGGCAACAAAGACAAACTCTGTGGAGCCACTGTTGCAGGTGCATTGACATGAAGACCGCCCACAGGATTGTTACAGCCACTGTCTCGGATCGACGATGTTCAGCCTGCAAGATTTTGGAGATACGTTGCAGCATCGCCGAAGGTCCCGGTGCAGTGCTTTTTGACACGGGGTCAAGAGAGACTTCAGGGCGAAATGTCTTAACCTGATGGGACTCGCCAAGGCCGTTTTCGGGAAAGCACATGGCCAACATTGTAACATGGAGTTGCTGGCATCGAACAACGCTGTCCTTCTTACAGAGTGCCACGCTGCGTCTGCTGGGCACTTGTGGCAACAGATGTTCCTTGACATTCACGGCACAAGACAGTCAGCACGTGCCAACACTTCGGTATCTGGAAGACCTTGCTAAGCCCTGCAATAGAAAAGAGTTTCAGTCTTGTACTTTTTAAGGTTGGCCGCGAGGGATCTTGGCGTGTTCTTCCCGTCATGCAAGAGTCACACAGCATTCCACGCCAAGCCCCGCAAAGGCAAAACTCAACATCCTTGCAAACGGAGAGTCCTCACCGTCCAGAACATACATGCAAAGCTGAACTTGTCCAGGCATCAAAAAACCTCAAGTCCCCTTGTTGATCCTTGCATGGCTGAGGCGCTCAACGAGAGCACCGGTGCTGCCTTCCCCTGGTGCCACCCCCAGCACGGCTGCTTTCCGAAGGCTTCTGTGTGTGTTGCACGGGTTTGGGGCCTCAACCCCTTCGTGATGTTTCGCTGCTCTTAACCGTTGCGGGGTCAAGGCAAGCACTGTAAGGTGGGCTTATGGTTGCGGGTGAGTCCGGCTCCCGGCTTAACAGCGGAAGTATCGTACTTCTCAGTGGCGACAAGACAATACAGGTTGTTCTACCAACTTTCGATGCATCCATGATCCTTCCAGAAAGGGGCAGATGAACATCTGGGCAGTAGTGGATTCAGCGCAGTTTGGGACGGAGGCCCGGGGGCTGTCTGGAATCTCTGAGGGCTTGGGGTTTACGGCCAGCATGCAGGCTTGGGCCTGGCTTGCTTGAAATGTCTAGGCGCATACCCTTCGGGATAGGCAGAACATATTTCCGAAAGTTGCACTGCTACTTCGGAAGTGAGCACCGGACCGCAAGGACTACAATGCAGAGGATGAAAGCAAGGAGAGGAAGACAATCGCTGCGGCCCAACGCTTCCCAGACCCAGAATTCTCCAGAAACACCTCAATATCCTCAATAAACTTTCTCTACAAGGTCAAATCTCTGAACACCAGGTGGGCATGGCTTTTCATTGGCCTCCTCGTGGCCGCGGGCGGCCTGCTTTGCTTGGCCTGCCTCTGCCTTGCCGGCGAGATTGTGCAGCAACGTCATGGATCCAGGACGAAGGATAGCGGTCGCAACAACTACTACCAGTATTTCCTTAGGGTCCCTTTAAGTATGCTATAAGAACCCCTAAAACCCTGTGCTAATTAATTATTCAGGCCCCGATATTCGCGCACTTTGGTGCATGTTACTTCGTGGCTTGGGCATGTCGCTCAGGGCTTCCCGTCGCACCTTTGAGATGCTGTCCTGGAACGTTTTTCAAATGCTTTCAACCACTTCGCTGAGGATTCAGCTTGTCGTTTGGACTCGAGGTTAGAGACTCCAGCGAACGGAGGTTAGAGACTCCAGCGTCTTGGGCATTCACGCAAAAACGAGGGTGTCATTCACTGGAGGACCCTAGATGAGGTAAGTGTAGCTTACTTCCGAATCTAGCACTTGCGCTTCGTTAGTCTGACTTGGGTACAAAAACCTCTCATGAAGTGACGGAGCCCCAAAAGATTTGCCAACACCTACTGTCGCCGAGAATCCCTCCAAGCGTCGCTGTAGAGAATGGAAATGTCTGCGCTGTTGATTGCCAGACATGCGGAATAAACCCTAAACCCTAAACCCTAAACCCTAGTTATTCTCCCTACAGATCTGGAACCTAGCTTCCGAGCTCAAGCTTCCCATGCTACCAGAATAAGCCCGGGAGACTCTTCAAACCCATAAAGAACCCTCAAAGGCCCTGAGGGCCCTAAAGCCCTCATAAGAGCTCCCAGGAAATTCGGTTCAAGAATTCTGGCGCCTCTCCATGGCCAGGCTGCACGCAGAACAAGAGTCGTTCCAAGAGGTCCAAGCGGCTGGACCAGGCCCCCTTTCTTCTTGGCACCCATTACCCTTGTTTTTTGGGTTTCGGGCTCCCCTGTGAAGCAACCAACCCAAGAAAGGGTGCCCTTTTTACAATATGGTTACTGGGCGAGATTCGGAGCTTGGCTCGGTTTGCGCGGCAGGAACGAACGACTGGCCTCAATGGGCACATCTAGGAGGACAGACCCTCGCAAGAGCTTCAACACGGAGCCTCGGCGTGCCTCGGGTTCAAGAAGCACAAACTGCAGCAAAGGCTTCAAAACCGCCCTCAAGGCCCCCAAAGGTGTCAAACCCCCCCTAACACCCTGCAACTCGTGAACGCGGGGAAAGTGCCTCGCGCCAACTTTGCAGCGCTTGTGCGCGCGCTCTGTGCAGTCCCGGGACATCGAGGTCGCCCGCGGTGCAGGGAGCTCAGAAGCGGGGCAAGAGGCCCTCTGCAGAGGCATTCCTATCGGCTGCTCTTTTGCGGGGGTTTCAGCTCAAGGGTTGCAAGGAGAAACACAACCGAGGTCTTCAAGGCCTAGGTTTGGGGGGGTTCAGGGCTTGCAGCGGAGAGAAGGACATCGTGCTGCGCATAGAGCAAACCATCACTCCCACGCCTCCCATGAAAAAGCGGGCTTGGACTCGGCCTGGACCTGAGAAGCCGAAGGCCCTGGAACACCAGACGCAATGAATGCTAGAACAGAATGAGCCTACCATCCGAAAGCGCTGCCAGAACTCCAGCAATCATACTCCCCGCAGTATCCTCCTAGACCCGAAATGGTTAGATGGGAACTGCACCTAAGCAACCCCATGAACTTACAACTGGTCGCTCCCGCTTTGTCAACATTCCTCTCTTCGAGCCCATGCAACACCGTTGTGGAAACATCTGTGCAAAAACTGCATGGTTCGTCCAGGCTATGCGCCTTGAAGCCAAATCCTGAAGACACCGAGGCCGCTGAGGCTCAGGTCCCCCTCACGGGAGCCGCCTACGCGGGCGCTGCGGGCCCCACCAGCCCGCAGGCCGCCGGCTACGCGGGAGCCGGCTATGCGGGCGCTGCGGGCCCCACCAGCCCGCAGTCGGCCGGCTACGCGGGAGCCGGCTACGCGGGCGCTGCATACCCCACCGGCCAGCAGGCGGGAGGGTTTGTGACTTCGAAATTTGCCTTTCGGGGTTTGGGCGCCTGCGGCTTAGGTCTTCGAGGTTGAGACTTAGGGGTCTTGGGAGTTTGGGGCTACGTGTTTAGGGTTTTGGGTGTGCCCGCATGGCGCATGGCATGAGTTGCAGCCTTTGGTGTCTATCAATAAGTCTCACAACGCGAAATCTAGATTCCAAGCCTTCAAGACGAAGAAGAGAACACAGCTCCTTGGCAGCTTCCCTCCTTGACCCTGCGGGAATCACGAGAGGACGATTCAGTCCCAAGTTCGAAACACAGTGGTGTCACATTTGCTTCGTGACCGCCGACCGCTGTCGCCAGCGCTTGAGGTCATCGCAAGACTGCTTCAAAGGGATGCCAGCAAAGAATCCACGTCGGTGCTTGCCAGGAGTTACTAGGTATGCCGCAATACCTTTCTGGTTCATCCTCGACTAGGCACATACCCCAATTTGGTGAAGTTCGTGAACCGTTGCACTGCAAGCTTCAAAACCCGCGTTGACAAAGCCTCTGACCCAAACACATTTTCATTTATGTATTGATGTGCGCAACATATATACATTCATCATTTAAGTATTTAAGTACTTATTATGTATTTATGTAGTAATTGTTTAATCGTGTAGAGAGGTATACGTCCATGTATATGTCTACTGCAGTATGAGGCGCGAGGGGCGAGCGGAGTACGAACGCACTAGACAACCACATGAACAGCCTTTGCGTATCTTTGTGCTCTGTGTTTGCTTGAGCTGATGTAGTGAGCGAATGCACGAGTGCCATCACAACAACAGCACGAAGCCTCGTCAAATGGTCTTGCACATCCACGCTCCATATGGCTCGCATAAGAGCCCTATAAAATGATGAGCTTTCTTGCAAAGGATTGTGCACGTATACGGAGCAAGCATACAGTGTCAGAACGTCGTGTAACAAAACGGTTTGTCGGCTGTAGGGTACCCCAAGGTTCTTAGTTTCCATTGCCCCATGAATGAGCTGGGTATGCTTGATTTCATATTTTTCTTCAGAGAGTAGGCCACTAGGCCAAATCCATATATGCAGGCATTCCCCAGCGGCCTGGCCCGAACCCATTCTGGAGGTTGAAGCCCACATTGACCTAAAAACCAGGCCCGCCCGAAGGACCCAACAAGTGGGGTCTGCAGGCATAGTTAAGAGATTGGCCCAAAACACCAGGATACCCTAAGCTTCTTAGCTAAGAGGTAACCCCAAATCGCCCAAAATCCCCATATCTAAGGCATCAGTTCATTGGAGTCGTTTCACTGCTGCGAAATGACTTCTGAAGTCACTTTTAAAAATTGAAATACAGAAGTGAGTTGCAGGGTTCCAGAGTCTTGCTTTGCATATCCCCTTTTCTGAAAATACCCATGAACAGATGGTGGCCGCTGCGCCCGCTGTGTCGGCAGCTCCTACCGTGTCGCCTGCCATGGGCTCAGATGGCATCACGAAGGGCCAGGGCCGAACTACCCGGGGCTCCGCCAGAAATCTTTCTGGCTCTATACTGGCGACCTGAGCTGTAGAGGGAACCGAGAAAGGGCCGTAGAGTCTTAGAGACTGAGGTGGATGAGTCAGGCTTTGAGATGTCTGTGCTCTGGAGCATGAAGGGATGAAAGACGATGGAAGCCAGCTTAGGCACTTGGACATCCAGGCTTTTGCCACTTAAGGGAACCCTGGGGGTTCTTGTTGAAATACCCTGAAAAGGACAGCATTCTCATTGGAGCTCATGCTACTTCGGGCTCAGCGGTGATCTGAAAGCCTCCTTTCGCACAGATGCCCCGACCCTTTTGGAGAGGGCTTGCCTTCGATTCCTCTTTGGGCGGCTTCTACCTCCAACGTGTGTGGCAAAAGAGTTGACTGAGTCAGCAAGAGGAGATCCACCCCAGTCCCAAACCGACGAGGTTGGAATTATGGAATCATGAAAGCAATGCGCGCTCCTAAACCACCACCGGACCCATACAACCCAAGAAGCCCCAAGAACAACGAGAGACATCTGCAGGCTTACAGGTCCGGAGCAATGGCGGCCGCGGCACCTCAGGCAAGATGTCGCAGCCCCCAACATCACCGAGGGCAAGGGGTGAGCAGTCACCTCACATCGCTTGTTCGATGAAGCTTCTTGTTCCTGAACAGTGCAGAAAGTGGGAGGATTGAAAAGTTGAACTCGTTCTGCATGACCTGCATCTGTTTGAGCTTCCCACCAAGGACCGTGCGGAACACGCGATGCACAGCACACCTGCAAAACCAACCAACAGCCATACTGTGCTATAGTGCTATCGCAACCACAGTGACCGTCCAAGCTGTTGGATACTTGCGTTGTGGCAGAAAGTGGCTGATGCGCAGGTTGCCTCCAATGTCAGCGTTGCGCCTGCTGTGCACCTGCCTACCATCACAGTCCCGGCACAGGCGCCCGGGGATCGGGATAAGAAGTTCGAGCAAACTCTTGCCGAAAATATGGACCATTGGTTTCGTCTGGTGACGCATGTTGTTTTTTCACCTCAGGTCACATACGCCTTAGATCCCCAATCTTCAAGCCTCCAAGCCACACCCCAAGACATCATCAACGCCACCCCGCCGTGCAATCAAAACCCCCAGAAGCCTTCTTACAGCTTCAGGGCTAAGGAGGGTTGCAGACCCTCAACCAGAACCTCCAAACTCCGATAAAAGAGTCCAGTCACAGGCCCAACCGAGCGCGAACTATTACGTCCCAGTACCGGCTGCACCACAAGTGGTCACAGGTGGGCGGGAAGGGAGGTACTGCTAAGCCCGAAAAGAGTGTCGGATTCTACGTGTACCTTCCCACAAGGCGCACGTAGAATCTCGGGGAGATTGTTTTGGGGGACTTAAGTTCTGGGGTTTTGGGTTGAACGGTTGAGGCACGTGCGCCCCACTGCAACACCATCCAACACCGTCCATTGCGCAACTTAAACAAAGAATGCCAGCAAGGGGCGAGAGGAGTTCGACGAAGTAGATACCAAGCTTGAAGCCCTCTACCAACCCCAGAAGTCTGCTGTCGTCCTGCACGGCCCTCCTCGAAACATCGCTGACCCAGAAAAGCGCAACCAGTCCTGAACTCTCTGCAATGACGATTTGCCCTCACCCAAGGCTCTAAACACAGCATGACAAGCAAAAAAAGCCTCGCTTGCAGGCATACCGCAGGAGCCCACCTACGTCCCATAGGCGACCGCTTCCCGGGCGTTTCCCGTTTCACTTGCATGTCGGTCTAGGGTTCAAGGGTCCACGGGTCCACCGGGTCCACCGGGTCTACTGGGTCTGCCGTTCGTGGGCTTGGTGTTCGGTTCTTCTTGTCCGAAGCCCGGGTGCGCCTTGGAGCGCTTAGGACTTATCCAACTCAGACGATTAACATTCGTTTTGCTTGGCACCTGTGCAGGCCGACAACATGCCCCCTGCAAACATGTGGTGCGCCCCCCTGAGCCCGGATTCATAGAAACATGCCCCCCATAAACGTGGGTTCGCGGGCCTGAACCCGGTTCTTGGATCAATCCCCAGAAGCTTCATGGGTGGCTAAAACTCGGGGTTTCGGATTGTTGGTTATAGTAGTATGCAGTAGTGACACCGCTTTGCATGCCCTAACTGGAGTTGTTCAGCAATATTGAGAAGGCAGATTTAGTACCACGAGCCTCCGATAAACTCCTGAACACTCGGCTTTTCAAACCTGAAGGAAGCTCCGTCCATGAAAACAGCAGAGACACGCAGGGCAGACCGTGCTGGAGCGCGCTGCGAAGCCAGCAGAAGCCAGCAGATGGGTGAGTCAAGACACGCATATCCAGTGCTTCCTAATCCAGGACATCCAGAAACATCCCGATCCCAAATCGTTCGCTATCGTTCACTCCCCACGCTCCTCACACTCCCTTTCTGCAAACTTGCCCCGTGAAAGCTGATGCAGCACTCCCCTAGAAGCCTCTCCACCCACCACTCACTGAAAGACTGGGAAGCCCTGGTCCCCCAAAGCAACATCTCTCTTTTGCGAAGCGGCTGAGACTCCACGAGCTCTCACGCAGCCAGTTAGAACACAGGAGGAACCTGAAAAGCTGAAAAGCTTGCAAAGCTTGATGTTGGAAGAGCCCTGGCCTGCGCCGATGCTTCAGCTTTTCCTGCATGTCATCCATGCCTGGGTGTTGGTTGCAGCATGGTTCTCAAATGTCAACTCCCCTGGCCTTTGTGGCAGGATTAAGGGTTAGATCGCTTGGCGTTGTCGGCTTTGGGGATTTAGAGCTTCGCATTCTTTACATCTGAAGCCTGAAGCCTGAAATCAGCCCTGGGCACCTCTCAACCTCGGGGACAAAAACAGCTCGTGAAGATCGAGATGGTGATCAGGCAAAATTGAGGTTTCGCATTTAAGGTCCAGAGCGGAGGCGAGGTTTATTCCATGTTTCGGGAGCATAGAGGCATGCATAGGTCAGCAATGTTAACTTGGTACGAATATGGGTTTTGTGTTTGGGTGGAGGAACGCCGTTCGTCAAGTCATTGTGCGTGTCTTTGAAGGGCTGCTCGCTCTGGAAGCAATAATCTTCTGGATGCTGCATTCGGCACTCTAAAAAACATCACGCGGCCTGCAACCCCCAGGGCCAGGCTTTGTCCCTATGCCGTGTTTTTGGGCGCAGATGTGGGAGCTCGTAGGTCCACTTAGAGCAAAGACAATGCGCTCATGGGCTCAGGGCTCGCTTGATGCGGGGTTGAGGGGTTGAGGGTTGAGGGGGCTTCAGTTTCGGGCTTGGCTGTCTTTGGCCTTTCAGCTTCCCCCGGCATGGGCCCCTGCTCACGTCGTTTCCCCCACGTGCCCATCGGGATAGCATTCCTCGCGTCAGCTTGCTGGGTTTCCTCACCACCTAGGCAAGGTGCCTAGCAAAAGTGTTTGTCGTTTCGGGTGTAGGGTTCAGGGCTGTTGCTCCAAAACAGTTTTTCATTGCCTTTCGAGCAGAGCAGCTGGCCCTCGAGATTCTGTTGACTGATTGCTGCTTGCGAGCAGCGTGAAACCACGATAAGCCCATGCCCTTGAATCTCCAGAATCCCTGAAACAGCAAAGCAAGATACAAATCTGCCTGCGCAATCTTCGGCACTGCTCGCTTCTCAGCTATAGTCAGCCCTGCCAGTCCAACAAAGCACGGACGGCACTGAAAAAAGCCGTGTTGCACAGTGTTTGCAGGGGTCTAGGGGCCATGAAAGAGGCTCAAGTCTAGGAACGAAACATGGATTGAGCCGCGTCAAGAAGCCCAAGTAGCGGACGACGGCGCCTTTGTTCACTTCTAGAAACCTCCAGAATCAGCCCCAAAATGGAAGAGAAGACACTCGCGCAACCCCCAGTGTCTAATAGCAATAGCAGTAGTACTAGCAATAGCAATAGTAATAATAGCAGTTTGTAGAAGCAGCAACAAGAATACGAACATTAGTACTGGTATTAGTGACGCAAATCCTATGAACAATAGCAGAAGTCGTAGTCGCCGCCGTCGCAGTCGTGAAAGTAGTGGTAGTAGCAGTAGCAGTAGCAGTAGCAGTAGCAGTAGCAGTAGCAGTAGCAGTAGCAGTAGCAGTAGCAGTAGCAGTAGCAGTAGCAGTAGCAGTAGTAGTAGTAGTAGTAGTAGTAGTAGTAGTAGTAGTAGTAGTAGTAGTAGTAGTAGTAGTAGTAGTAGTAGTAGTAGCAGCAGCAGCAGCAGGAGTAGTAGTAGTAGTAGTAGTAGTAGTAGTAGTAGTAGTAGTAGTAGTAGTAGTAGTAGTAGTAGAAGTAGTAGTAGAAGTAGTAGTAGTCGTAGTCGTAGTCGCAGTCGTAGTCGTAGTAGTAGATGATGATGTAGACGTACTGTAGTCGCAGTAGTACTGTGCTGGTACTACTGCAGTAGTAGTGCATCCAGTTTAGGGTGTTGACGGCTAGTAAACACCCTAAAACGGACGCACAGCCCGAAATCCCAAGTACCCGAAACTCTGCGCTGCTCAGAAGGCTAAATGCTCGTAGGGTATAAGGGTTGAGGGCTTCAATGTTTGCTGGATTTTGCTTCCGTTTTCGGGGGGAGCTACGGTCCCAGGGCTTCGGAGGGCTGTGTGGTCTTGCAGTTGCACGCAGCGCCAAACATGGGAGAACAGAAGATGCGCGGCATGTGCTGCAGTTTTTGGAGGCTTCGAGAGTACTGGAGCCTCTAGTCGAAGGCTGTCGACGGTGCAGATGTGTCATCGGATGTGCTGATGATCTCGACGGTTTGTGTGAAGGTGTTTGTTCCTCCGTTTCTGTTTTTCCCTGAATATCAATCCACCCCGAAAGGGACACGTTTGTCAGCTCCTCGTGGCCCAGTGGTGGCTCGGACATGATGGGACAGAGGATGCCACAAGCGCACTCGGGTGTTTGGGGTTCAGGTCTTAATAACGGTTTTCAGGTGCTCTTTTTCTCCATCTCTCTCTCTCTCTCTCTCTCTCTCTCTCTCTCTCTCTCTGCAACCAGCACTTCTTCACTTTCTTGACCTTCACACTTCACTCCGAGCACTCAACCCTTGACAACTCAACTTTCCTCAGCACCTCAACCTTCTCAAACGGAGACAAGCCTTCGGGATCGATAGTTGGAAGCTTAGGAGCTTGGGGGGGGGCGAAGGTTCTGACACATAGGTGTGCTACATACTACATCTAGATGTACGCAGGGCGCCACATTTAACCATCGCCGCCCATCGCTGGCGCACGCCGGCAGCACCTCGTGTGCTGGGCTGTGGACGATGTGGGGTCCCGAGGGACAACGTCGACAGAACAAGAGGGACCGAGAGAGAGAGAAAGAGAGAGAGAAAGAAAATAAAAGAGCCTTACCTTCGGGGGGAGCTACGCATGCAGGGGAGAGAGAGAGAGAAAGAGACAGAAAGAGAAAGGGAGATAACCCAGAAAGCCTATGGGGGGGGCCAATTCTCTGACAGCCCCCGAGCCCCTCTCAGAACCCCGCTTCCCCCCGTTGGCCAAGGCAGGGCGGCGGAGACCCATCGCTTCAAGGTGTCCCAGGCCCACTAGACTCAGTCCACTTCTCGGGTTTAGCAGAGCTTTCAGGGTTCCGGAACGACTCCGAACTTTGATGTTCGCATTGCCCGCATGAGCTGATGCCATGGTTTTTGGTGCTTTATAGAATCTTCTGGGGTTTCTGAGAGTTTTAGGGAACAGAAGAGTGGTTTAGATGCGAAGTCAGGAACGTAGCATGTGGTGCCCACGAAGGAGACTAAACTTTGCAATGAATCAGAGAAGTGCTGAACCCTGATAGCCTCGAATGTGCACATTCCTGAACTTTGGTCTCCAAACCCCTTGTGCCGCCTCAACCCTCCAAAACCACGGGCATCCACAAGCCTACGTGGCAGCGTCTTGAGCCCCACGCGTTACCAAACTCCACACCCCAACTGTAACAGGCTCAGCCCCCCCCCAACCCAACCCACCAAAACCCGAGTTGCCATACACCCTAGTAACCCGAGCACCTTCCCAGCAGGGTCGGGGCTCCTTGGTCTGGCTGGCGCGCTGGGAATGAAACCGCCAGCGCCAGAAGCCGAGAAAAGTTGTCGGAGGTTTGGTTGGAGGCGGGGGGAGGTTTGCGGTCCCGCAGCCTGAACTCAACAGCCTCATTCCAGAGAACCCGACAAAGTTTGAACCCAACAAAAGATCAACCACCAACGCATCGAAAACGGCCTCTATCCCGAATCGAGACAGTGAAAAGCAAGAGCCAAACACGCACCCCTTCACCCCTTTCACTCCTTTTTTCACTCCCGTTTTGTCGGGCCGAGTTCCCTCATGAAAATGATTTCGAAAGGCACAATGAGTTCCCCACCATTTTGTTCAAGGTTACTCTGGAACCTGGCCTCCTACACCCCTTGCCCCCGACTCGGACGCACCTTGACCCAGGTCCGGGCTCCCCGGCATGCCAGGAATGCCGGCCATGCCAGGCATGCCAGGAGGCGTTATGTTCATGGGGGGGGGGGGGGGGTTTTGGGGCGGAGGGAACAGGGAGGAGGGTTTGAGACTCTGGAGTCTGAGGGTTGGGGGATTGTAAGGGCGGGGGGGAAAGGGGTGGAGTTGATGTTTGCAGGGTTTGGGGGCTGTTGCGCGCCTGGATTTGGGAGGAGCTCTACACCCCCAGCAAACCTTTCGGAATCTTCGCAGGGGCACAGCTGCCGGCAGGCCAGATGCCAGGAATGCACCGGCCTCGGGCAACGGAGCCGCTCAGTTTCAATGTCCCTTATTACAGTTGAGAGGGCATTTGGGGCTTCTAGGGAGGTGCTTACATCTTGGCTTCGCAAGAGAGTTGAGTCTTTTTGGAAACCAAGAATACCTGGCCCGAGTGCCTAGCAGCGGATCCTTTGGGCTGGACTGCTATCCGCCGCTGGCATCACTTGGCTGATGTAGGAGTGCATCCTGGATCGTGGCAAGGCTTGGGTGGCGGTGTGGAGTGGATGCTCCTGAATGAATGACGGAGATGGCCCGAAGACCCGTGCCATCGTTTGAGTTTTTCCGGGCTGATGTTCCACGAGAGATGCATGGAAACTGCAGTCTGCACAGGCCAAATGGCTTGTGCGAAGAGAAGAGGCGGTTTACGATAAGGGCCCCCGAATATAGACAATCAGGACCCCAAGAAGGTACCCCTCATCTCGCAAACCTGTGGGGGTTGGTCGAGATTGGGGAGTCCTCGAGGCTTTTTGGGAAGCAAGCCAAGGTCGTTCAAGGGTGCCTTCCCCCTCCGGGATTCCAGCACAGGATCTTGGCGGGGCGGATGGGGGGGAGGGGGAGTGGGTGGGGGCGGGGGGGGGGAGGTCGATATGGTGTTCCTAAACCCTAAACCCTACACTGTAGCCTGAGTCGGAAGCTTGTTTGAAACCAACTCTTCGAAGCCGACTGGGCACCCCTCAAGGCCGAACATGCCCGGCATGGAGGCCATGATGGCCGCCATGATGAACCAACCCGGCATGAAGGAGCTTTGCTGGGCTTCAAGCTGAAGGGCCTTGGAGCTCAAGGGGTTTCTGTGGGTTTGTTGACTGGTATGAGTGTTTTTGGGGGTGGGTGCAGGCAGATCGGCTCAGAGCTTCGGCCGGGAGAGTCAAGGCTTTGGGTCACCTCAGCCGCAAGACGCAACGCGACCCGTCACTGGCAGAAGCTATTCACCACACGGAATTCGCAACCATACTAAGTCCCGCCCCTGCCCACTGCAGCACCAATGCACTCAGCGCCGGGTCCTTGCTCTGAGGTCATGAGAGAGGGATCCCTGAAAGACCCGGAGACCTGAAGAGACCAGAGGTCCAAAACCACCCTTAAATCAAAAGAGTTGAATTCAATTTCCCTTCAGGATATCACTTGCAAAGGAGAAGCGGCAAGAATCGAGGGGTTTTGAGTGCTTTGAGTGTTTTAATGGTTTCGGGAGCTGGCCTCAGCCTCTGTTATCATCCCTTCGGCATGAAAGCAACAGCAAAAATGCGAAGCGCGCGAGATCAAAGGAGAT
Source organism: Symbiodinium natans (assembly GCA_905221605.1). NCBI lineage: Eukaryota > Dinophyceae > Suessiales > Symbiodiniaceae > Symbiodinium > Symbiodinium natans. The sequence continues at coordinate 48,559 of CAJNDS010001114.1, read as the reverse complement.
GATGTCCGCCATGATGGGCGGTCAGCAGGCCTCAATTTGCACTCGGCTAGGGGATCCGACTCAAGTCCAAGCCTTGGGCTCATTTCAATTTCACCTTGGGGTCTTTGCAGCATTTGCACATGTTCCATCGTGCATGTGGAGGGTAGATGTGGAGCCGAGGTCCGCTTGTCAAAGTCGGGGAAGCCCAACAGAAAGCCGTAACTTCCGATCAACCAGCTAAGTTTGCTAAATTAGGCTAAATCCAAAGCCACCCTTGAGGCCCTGATTAATCCCCCCTCCCCGCAACGACCCAAAGGCGGCCCCGGCGCCCAGAGCTGCCCCTCCGCAGCCAGCGCCCAGCGACGAGCCCAAAGGGTGCGCGCAAGGGCCTTCTGGGCTTTCAGGGTGGTGCCTTTTTTGCTCAAAGTGTTTTGGTCCCTTTGGGTGTAAGCACTTCCCGCCCTCGCTGTCGAGCTGGTGCGGCCACTGCTGTGGGGCGACGAAGCTGTTCAGCTCTTGAAGCGTTTAGGGCTTCAGGACGGTGCAACACGTGCATTTCAGCGAGTGTCCGAACGAATCCTTGGCCCCTTTTGTTCTTGGGCTCTTCTTCTTGTTTACGGACCACGCTTGCAAGCTTGAGGGCCTCACAAGGTTGTTGCACCATGCGTTTGTGCGAAGGGTGTTTGTCTTCAGAGCCCATGGTCACATGAGACATAGGGAAGCTTGTGAAATGCCTTCAAGAAGACCCGCCCCGAAGAGGGTTACACAAGGAAGTACCTTCAGGGCTCTCTTGAGATCCTGCTTTAGGGTTTAGGGTTTAGGGTTTAGGGCTTAGGCTGAGACCGGAAGCGGTTTGTGGCGGTGTTGGGATTTTCACTGTTGTCGAAGGCTTCCGGGCCCTTTCGGGGCTTCCGACGCAGGGGCGCCAAAAAAAAAATCACAAAAAGACCGTAGCAGCTTGGAGTTGTGGCACTTTGCGCTGCACTTCTGTCCCCCCGCGCGAAGCACCCTGGGCCAGGAAGAGCGGCGGGAAGAGCTTCAAAGGTGCCTTTGGCTGAACTTTGGGGAGCACTCTCGGGGCAGTTGTCAGGGTTTAGGGTTAGGGTTTAGGGTTTAGGGTTTAGGGTTTAGGGTTGGGCAGTTTCTCGGGCACTTGGGGATGGGCTTCCGGCAGCTCCCGGCTTCCGGGTCACCCTGCTCGAACGGTTGCAAAGCTGTAGATCTACGGGGTTTGTAGCCCAAAATTGCTTCTAGAAAAAGAGTAGACAGCCCCTCGACTCCGCCCACTCAATCACAGCGGCTCAAAGCTAGAAGGCTTCTGCAAATCAAAGTCTGCTCTGGGCATTTTTCAGCTTTTCGAAAGCACCCCCGATGGAAGGCAAGAGCGACTTTGGCAAGGGAGACTTTGGAGGCCCCCCCTGAGGGTGCGTACCGGAAAGTGTCTCAGGGTGTTCGGGCCCTTTGGGGGTTTTTCACAACAGTCTGGGGCATGTCTGGGCACCAGAAGAGATCGTTGGGAAGTTTGGAACTCACGCGGAAGAAGGGTGAGGATGACAAAACTCGCTCACACCGACCGACTGGCCCCAAGCGCCGGAGTAGCTCTCTTCTTGGTACGCATCTGCAAGAGACCGGCATCTGCATTCCTGACAGAACTCTTACGCGTGTATATTCATTAGGCATCGCAGGCTTCCGCAGGCTTGTTCTTGCTGCCTGCAGCAGGGTTCTTCCATGTTTTGGCTTCTGCTCCCAGCGGCTTCGAATATGAATATGTCGAGGAGCTCTAGGCCCCTGAGATTAGGGTGTGAGTGGGTGTGTCCCACATGTGCCCGATCGCAGACAGAGCCTGAAGCCTTCGAGGCCACTTGCCCCCAAGCCCCCAAAGCCTTCAAATGGAAGCGGAATGCCCACGCAGCCGAAGATTAGCTTGCTGTTTGGGCAAACCCCTCCCGGTCCCATTCTCCAATCCTAAACTTCTCAGCTGCATCCGGCTCCCATTGGGCGTACATGAAACCCACTGCTCCACCAACCTTCTAATGAGAACCTTTGAAGGCAACCCGGGCACCCCTAGTTTCTAAAGTAGTCCAAGTAGTCCTCAACCCACAGAAGCTTTGGAACCGCAACTCACGTTAGGCAGAGGTGATGGGCCGAAAGGAGGCCAACGGGCCCTGTTCGACCTCGATTTGCAGGGATGTCTGGGGGCGGGGCTGAGGCAGGGGCTGGTGGGTTTTGATGACGTATGAGTACTTGCCATCAAACACTCCAGCATAATTCCGACCACCGCGCAAGCGATGAAATGGAGGCAAAGGCGACTTCGGCAAAGGCGACTTCGGCAAAGACGGGCCGAAAGGAGGCTGAGCCTGCTTGGGGTATGAGGAATGGAGCGAGGGTCCAAAGAAACCCGAAACCCAGCATTTTTGCCAATAAGCCTTGAAGTTACCCCTCATACTTACAGTCCTTAATAAGGATGATAGTACCCTACACCCTATTGTGATCCCTTTTCAGGACTGTTAGTATAAGAGGCCTAATTTCAAAGCTGTGCCAAAGTCCTGAGCCCTCTTGGAGCCTCTGCGAGGCGGTCGCGGTGGCAGCTCGCTTGCAGGCACCGGGCTTTTTCTGCTGGGAGGTTCATTTGCGTAGCACTGCCTGAGCAAAAAGCACCTTTGGGTTGTTTTGCACAGGACACATGCGCTAGGAGATTCGAGACCGTTTTAAAGTTGCTGTGTTGCTATGCGGCCTTTAACTGAAATCACGCCTTTGTTAGTTCATTGTCGTCACAATAACTGGCGCCAATTCCTAATCGAACAACGAAAGCGCGCATAGTTAGAACAAAACAAGCACAAAGCGTGATAACAGGATGAACACGAACAACAATTGCAAATGTTGAAGAGTTTTTCGCCGTCACTTGCTCATTAACATATTTTTTCTGACTCATGAAGTAAGGACTTGTTTGCAAAATCCCGCCTGGGTGGCGAGTTGCATGGCCCGGGGCCGTACTTGGAGTTGACGTAGCGGGCCATAGGGCATACATGGCAAACAGGATCGCAGTAGCTCGTTTTTGCGGCAACTCACACCTTGGCCAGAAACACTCAACGGGTCACAGAGCATACATGTCAAACGGGATTTGGAGATTTGGGGGGGGTGGGGGGGGGGGGGGGGGGGGGGGGGGGGGGGGTGTGTTGCTGTTTTTAATGTCGTTGCTGTTGTTGCTGCTGTTGCTGTAGTTGCAGTTGTTGCAGTTGGTGTTGTGGTTGTGGTTGTTGTGGTGGTGCTTGCTGTTGTGCTGCCTTGGGTTTGCAATAGTATGCGCGGCTGCGCACACTCTGTGTGTGCGCGTCTTAGCTTGTGCACGAGCTTGCTTGCGTACTTGCGCACCTGCAGTCTTGCAAGCGTGCACCCTGGCCTTCTACGTGAGACTTGTCCATTGTAAGAGCTGCTTCCTAGTCACAACTACCGAGGGACATGCGCTTGAAGTGAGGCCCCCTCAGTGTATATGCGTCTCTTCATGCGTCGCTATAGCGAGAAGGCGAATGTTGGCTGTCTAGTTTTTCCATCGGTTCTTGCTTTTCTTAGGTGGTAGGTGCCTGGCACCAAACTGGTGAGGCACATACATTCAACTCAGCGCCCCTCTGCGGAGCCAAGAAGTTTACGAATGAACATTGCTGCTGCTGACCGAAGGCACACCCCCTAAAGCCTAACCCGAAACAGTAAACCCTAAACCCTAAGCTCCGGAGGCTGGATGCTGGAGGACATCCAAGACCTCTGCGATAGGCGAGAACCTCGGCATAGAGGTCGCTGAGCATCAAGACGTCAAGTAGATCAAGGTGTTTAGAATCGCCTTGTGGTTCACTTGCGAACCACGAGCCTGCTTAAGACGCAAGATGATCCAGGAACCTGCCTCAGCTTTTTCAGCAGCCTCATACCACTCGAGTAGACCTTGTCTCGGGACAATGTGTAGAAAAAAGCTGAAGGTGTGCCCGAAAGAAGGTCGGACCAAGGCATCCGAAGCGCGGAAGCCACATAACTCCAAGGCCCAAGATGTGGGTTTCTTACCGTCTCTTGAAAACCCAGAACAGAGGGGCACACGAAAAAGAGATTTCTAAGGTTTCAGATCGACGACCGGCTCCAGCGAAGGCTCACGGAGCGCATGGAGTTGCAGCCTGAGTTAGACGATTCTTACCCCGAGTAGGCCCTTATTCACTTTTTCTTCGGGGGGCTTGGGTTCTCTTATAGCCCCCTTTAAAACCCAAAAGGGCACCCTCCTATGTTCAGGGCTCAGACTCAGTGAGGGCATCAGGCCAAAATGGGAGAGGCCGGGGTGCAGACTGTGGCGAGACATAGCGAAGCGAAGCTCTCGTGGCCCCTTAGGAGGCGGCTCATACCTGGCAGTGCATGGAACAGTTTCCAAAAGCACAGCATGTGCCCCGTGCTGTGCTGTTTTGCCGGCTCAGGTCCCGGGAAGACACCTTCAAAGAGGAAGCATGGGGATTCCGGAGCATTGTGGGCCACGAATTCGGGCTTAGCGTCTGGGTTTATGATTTTGGTGGCAAGGCTGGGATTCAGGGTCAGGGTTTTAGGCTGGGATGGCATCAAGTGGAGTGTCCAGACTTTGGCGAGTTGCCTCTGGCTGTGCGATCCTTGTCAAGATCGGTGAGGGCTTTATGACACAATGCGTGTACAGAACGGTGGGAGACCCTGAGCCCTAAACCCAGAGCTCTTCTGAATCAGGCTAACCTTGAAAGCCTTGTGAGGCAGGCAGACGGGAGTTGAACTGAGTTGAAAAAAGTCAAAAAGTATACATCCAAAAAAAGAGAGACGTATACCTCTTGAAGCTGTTGAGAGAAGGCTTTGGTTGCGGTGCAGGACCTGCGAAGCCTCACCGAGACCCTGGAGACGGCCGGGCCGCCAAGTTGAACATCTCGAGGTTTAGGGCTTAGGGCTTAGGGTTTAGGAGACCTCCTCAGGAGCTCTATCTATGGCCAAAAAAGGGGATGTTACAAGTCAAAAGCATGTTACGGCGTGTTCGGCTTTGGAAGCTAGGGGTGCGGGCCCTCGCAGGAGCCCCAGGCTTGGCGTTCGGGAAAAGGAGAACAGAGCTTTTTGTGGTCTCAGATGTCGCAACAGAAGGTTCTGATCTCCAGCAAAACACTCTTGCTTGGCAATCAAGGCGCTGTCCTTTCAAGAAGAGACTTCCAGAGAAAAGCCCTGTCAGTCCACATAGGCACGGTTTGAGAGCCCTCACCCGCAGAACACCCTCGAACAAGCTTTGAGAAGGTCAACCCCTCCTAAAGCGTGGCACCCAGGCACGCAACCCTCCCGGGCTTCTCTCCGTGAAGATGCGGGAGATGGAGGCCAGGAAGCAAAAACCCCCAAAGTCGACCCCAACAGTTCCAAAAGATCCTATACTCAAAAAGCTCGGGAGAATGTTTACTGGGACTTTGGGGGGGGGGGGGGGGGGGGGGCTGACAGATTTCGGGTTACAGGCACCACGGCACCAAAAGGTCGGTGTTCTTATCCCATGGCAGCTTGGGAAGGGTTCGTTGCGAGATGCCCCGCTATTGACCACTGCACCAGAAACTTCGATCATAGGGCGCTGTTGGGTTCGGAGACCTAAGGGTAGGTACACGGTCCCCTTAATATGGTCCCTTACCTCGTTTGACGGGTTCTGAAGCATGGGCCCTCGGGTTGTATAGGGTAGATACGGGGCATATAAGGGGTCCCCCTTTAAAGGGCCCATATTAAGGGACCATGTGGCTACCCCAAGAGGAGACCTCCAGCGCGAATGCTTGCGAATGAAGTTAGTCGAAAGTCTTCAAGTGTTTTGGGCTTTGATAAGGACCTCACAGGAGCACGTTTGGTTGCAATGGAAATTTGACGACAGCCATGCCCGATGGAATTCCTGATCCATCAACCGAAACACCTGAAGCAGCCGCAGCGAGTGCCGCATGACTAACGGTCCCAAAAGAGTTTCGCGAGCATCTGTTTTGCTCAAGGAAGGACCACGTGGCGTTTAGACCTGAGAGCCCTGAACACCAATCACAAACAGATTCCCAACACTTCCTAAACCCAAACCCTGAACCCCCAATTGCCCCTCCCCAACAGCGCTGCCTAAACTCCAACCCCCAAGATGCCCCAAGTGTCTCCAAGCTCTCCAAACCCAAGGACGGCACCTTCGTCCCAAAGGGTGGAGGCGACTATGGAACTAGCTGCAGAGCAGTGAGAGAATCGATGTTTGCTTGGGGTTTAGAGTTGCTCTTGCTCGCGCGCGCGCGCGCGCGTGTGTGTGTCTTTGTGTCTGTCTGTCTGTCTGTCTGTCTGTCTGTCTGTCTGTCTGTCTGTCTGTCTGTCTGTCTGTCTGTCTGCTTGTCTGCCTGTCTGTCTGTCTGTATGTCTGTCTGTCTGTGTGTCTGTCTGTCTGTCTGTCTGTCTGTCTGTGTACATAAGTTCTCGTCATGTACAAACATGTATGTGTGTATGTATATATATATATATATATATGTATATCTCCTTGAGCTTGCTGGTCCCCTTGTCCTGAACCGGCTTCTTGGAGCGCACAGTTCCCCACTTCCAAACGCACTGACTGCTTCACATGTTTTTGACACCCTGCCTTACCCAAAGCCGCTGAAGAGAAGACGGCCAGAGCGAACTACACATTTCTAGTTTTCTTCCAATGATTGCGAGTCTTTTCAGAGCTGAAACTGCAAACCTAAACCTGAGGTCCCTCATTTCCTCACCTCTTAAACTTACAACAGACATGCTGTGCAAACGTTGCGCGAGGCGGCTTGGGAAGATGCATACTCTAGGGGTCGGAAAAAATAACGAATAGGATTCCCCTGTGGTCCCTGTATAATCATACTACTACAACCCCCCCCCCCCCCCAAAAAAAATAAAAGAAAAAAATCAAAACCTATTCTAGTTATTCACGCCCCTATATGTAGAAGCCTTCTCAAGCCAAAGCGAGCCAGGCAAGGGCGGCGACAGGGGCAAGGGCAAGGGCAGCTTTGGCTCCCGCATGGAGCTGCAAGCCCAGCCGCTCTTGGCGAGGGCTTCAGCTGAGCTGAGTTGAGACAGGTTTAGGGTTTAGGGTTTAGGGTTTAGGGTTTAGGGTTTAGGGTTTAGGGTTTAGGGTTTAGGGTTTAGGGCTAGGGTTTAGGGGAGAGTGCTTGGGCTGCAGGTCAGGCATGGGAAAGTGCAAGAATACGAAGGGGGCAGGTAGGTGCACACCGTCTTGGTGTCGTGTGTGCTTGTGCGCGTTGGTGGCTCGGAGCGTTGCCAAGGCTGAGCCCACAACGTTCCAGGCAGTCCCTGGGGAGAGCATCTGGGTAACAGGTTCCCAGACCCCCAAGGTCTAAACCCTGAACCAATATCCTTCCCGAAACTTTAGGGTTCAGGCGCAGGGCAAGGATGCTACTGATTTACTAGCTTTATCGTGGAAGAGGGGAGTTGAGAGTGGCTAAGAAGACCTCCTGTAGTTGCTTCAACTGGGCTTGCTTGCTTGAGGGTTTCTGAAGGGAGTGTTGCTCTCCTGCTACATGTATTTCAGAGTTGAGTGTTCTGGAGTAATGTGATGCTTTGATACCAACGATGCGTTTGAGGAACCCGAGGTAGCAACAATCTATGGACTTGGGGTGTTGATCCGTAGAGGGCACGGGCTTCCGGGCCACACGTCAAGATGGCTGGGCATACAGTCGTAGCTCTTTATACGCTTTCTTGGCGACGAAACGCTGTTCGAAATGTAGCTGTCCAGGATACCATGGACCCCAGATGTTTTGCTTGCGTTGTGGTCGGAACTGGCTCGCTCCTAATCTTCAAAGTTGGGGGGGGCCCCGGGGGGGGGGGGGGGGGGGGGGTGTGGGTTTCGCGAAATTAGTTGGTACCTCTGCTATTTCCCGTAGCTAGCTGCTTCACGCTCCAATTCGTGTAACATGCTCTCAAAGCTGCAGCGTGGTCAATCTTACGCGAAGCGTGTTGTCCGCGTATTCGACGTCGTAGATTGGGCAAAATGGGGCATTGTACCGACCAGGTGTTCGTAGGGACCCCTGACGTTAGGATGGAAATAACCATTGCATTGTGAAGATACGCGAGTTAAGCGGGCCCCACCCCCCCCGCCCCCCCCGTGAACCTCACCCAAACTCCCCAAACTCAATGTGGGTGCATATTATATTTTAAGGGCGGGTAGGGCTCAGGTGGTTGGAAGAGTCCTCGAAGTGGATGAAAAGGGCTTCAACAGAGAGCACTCACGTGCCCCACCCTTCAGCCACCAGACTTCAGGCAAACCTCCCTCAACCGCCTCTTAAACAAACTCACCAAAAACTTTTCGAAGCGGAGGTCTAGATCGAAGAGCCGGCGGCGCCGCGATCGCAGGACAGGGGAGTGAGAGGGAGGACAAGTTCAGATTGAGTTTTGTGGTACGACTGTCTTGTGTAGAGGTTTTTTGTGGAGGCTTCGTTTGCAGGGCTCAAGCTTCTAAGCTTGGAGGGGCAGACTTGGCTTGACTTGACGGCGAGCACGTGCCGCACGTCCAGGGCTCATGTCAAGTGAGCAAAGGCAGGGGCCATCAATGGCCGGATACCCCAAAGACCCCAAAAAAGTTTAAGTCAACTTGGGAAAGGTTGGGGCGGTACAAACCTGCGAACGGAACACTGAACCTTCAGCGAGTTTATTCAGGCACTTGGCATTCGTGCCACGTCAGGCCCATAGGACTTCTCGTTACATAAGATATTGATGATCGAGGGCTTGGAGTCGAAGTTAGCCTGTATTTGAACTGCAAAATGCCCTTGTTCAACAGCTTAGGGTCGCAAGCGGAGGTGCTAAAAAATCCAAACCAAAACATCCCGGAACCCCTCACACCTCAGGAGCCGTTCGCGATCCAACCGCTCCCGCTCCAAGCGCCGGGGCCGGGGCGCTGGAGAATCCGGGGGGGGGGGGGGGGGGGGGGGTTCAGACAAGGGATTCAGGGCCTAGGGGTTGAGGTTTATGGGTATGGGGCTTTGGGGCTTTGGGGGATGGTCAGGACTGCAGGATGGGTAATTTGTGGTAGCGAGGGATGTAGAGCTTCTGGTACAGGTTCTGATGGTTTCGGAGTGCTGAGCAGAGCTCGGGGATGCGACGGGAGGTTCTGATGGGCTGGCTGGGGTCCCACTTGCTAGCAAAGCACAAAGGAACCAACTCGAAGGGGAGGCCAGACCCCAAATGGGCCGTAGGCATTTGGCAACCGGAAGTTCCTCAGCCGCTAAGGGCTCAAACTCAGATCAGCGGCCAGATGTACGTGTCATGTCGCCAGCCCTCAATGCGAACCGCCTTGAGGCCTAGATCTGAACGACCCCCAAACCAACCTCTAAGCAAAGCTCAGGCCTCAACCGATCCTGGAGGACAACTTCATGATTCTAAATCACGAAAGACCGAGTCGCACAAGATTCTTCCTCGCCCGTTCCTGGCGGCCTCAGCGTCTCGCCACCGAAGCTACGCTTGCCCCAGGATCTGCCCGGGGGGGACGAAGGATTGGGGAGCTCATGTGGTGTTTGGGTTCCTTGACCTACCCTGACACCCCTTCGGCATTGAAAGGACATACACATCAAGTTAGGCCCTGCCTCCTTGGCAGGATTTGCTGCAGCTGTGCTCCCGGCCTAGCCCATGGCCGCTCCGCGACCGGCCAGCGCATCCGCATGGACTCTAGCCATACTCTAGAACACTTTCGCCAGAGGGTCAGACAGCTTGAGCTCAGGGATTTGGTCGCTGAAAGCCTGCAACGGCCTGAGGAGCCTTGAAAAGCCAAGGGAGGTTGTGAAGCCTCATGACTTTCAGCTGACTTCTTGGTCTCAGCCACTGCAGCAGCTCTCCCCAGGATGTTGTCCAATACAATGCTGCCCTCAGCTCCCATGCGAAAGGCCCGAGGGGACCCAGGGATGCGTCGAGTCATGGCCCCAAGAGAGTTCGCCCATAATTGGGGGGGGGGGGGGGGGGGGGGGGGGGGGGGGCCATTCCGGTGGGTGGTCTGTTAGCTCTTGGACCAGGCGCTCAACCGTACTTTGGGGCACTGTTGTCGGTAGGGGCGCAGATCCTTCCAGCTGGGCGAATAGGATTCGATGGGATAACGGGGAGGGAGAGAGGGAGAGGAAGCAGAAAGAGAGCGAGGCGTCGAAAATCCCTGAATCCCCCTGCGCTCCAAAGGTCCTTTTGGCCCTAGCCAAGCCAACCCCCCCCCCCCCTAAACCCTAAACCCCTTAAAGCCATTCTTCTCAAACCCCCAAAAGCCAGAAGAAAGGCAGCGACTGGGAGGAAGCGCTCCGCCTCTTCGAGGCCCTACCGGAGGCAAGTCTCCAGGCGCCGAGCCTAAGAAAGTGCCTGGAAAGGAGGTGTTCACAAAAGCTTCTCCGTATAAAGTTACCGACCCCACAAAGAGTAAACATGTTAGAATATGGTTACTGGGCTACCAAGTCCCAAACCTCTCAACTCACTCAGAACTCTCTCTCTCTTTCTCCCTCTCCCTCTCCCTCTCCCTCTCTCTCTCTCTCTCTCTCTCTCTCTGTGTCTCTCTCTCTCTCTCTCTCTCTCTCTCTCTCTCTCTCTCTCTCTTTCTAAACTGGTACGGAACTTTGTAGAAGTTCCCCCCCCCCCCCCCGCCTTGTGGCTTCCTTGGAAAGGCTGGGGCAGTTGATGAGCAAATTGCGATCATCAGGTGATCATCTCTATCACAAGCATCCTGACCCCCTCCGCGCGTAGAACGTTTGCTTGGCCAGCCTTCTCCGCAGAAAGCGGGATTGAAATGTAGAGCTGCCTTCAGGGTGAGGGCGGCTTATGAAATGAAACCCTACGCCGCCTGCATGCGAAGGCGACGGAAGTGTCGTACACTGCTGCCCTCACCGCCTGCGCGCGAGGTCGGTACAGGGCTATAGTGGCAACATGTCAGGATAGAGCGGTATGGTACTGATACCAGAGCCTGTCGGATCTTGAAGCTCAAAATCCTCATTAAGCCAGATACTTCGGTCAGCCTCTGTCAAAGCCATTATGTCAGGCGCATCCCTAAATCCTAAACGCAGACGCTGCCTTGAGAACAAAACCCTTTACGAAGATATGGCAGCCCAAGACTTTGCCATAGTGGGGCAACATTTACATTCTTAAGGGTACATAAACTCGACAAGGAATAGAAATTCAAATGCTTAATACTATCCCAACCATGAAATAGACAAGTGGAGGCGTAATGCACGGACCCCGAACTCAACCCTAAAGCCCGAATGAAGTCGCAGCACCCTAAGCCCAAACCGTCCAAACCCTAAAAGGATATGTTGGCTGGGCGACCGCAAACCCTGAAAGCAGATGTATTGTGCTCAACCCCCAACCCCCTTAAGGAAATGCAGTACCCTACACCTTGGACCTTAAATGGAGATGTTGACAGGCCAAGCCTACACATGAGAAGGTTGTGGCCGAGCAACCCTGGGCCACCTGAACCCATGAAACGATGCGGCACCCGAAGCCCCTAAAGCTGATGTTCCTAAACTCGTCCTCAGCCCGTAGGATATTCATTCACCTGAAGCTTTGAGACTTGAAGTGGCGGCGCGAGATGTGTCGCCGACACGTTGACAAGGCCCCATCAGGAATGGTAGGAAATGGTATGTGGTATGGACCCGGCCCGTCCTTGGACCCGGTGCTCGCTTGTGCCGGGGAACTGTCGTGACTTGTGTGAAGCCCCTTCCGTCCAGGGCAAAGAACCGGAAAACGTCCACCTGGCACAGGCGGCTGGTGGCAGCACGCACTGGAGCTGCTGGCAGAGGTGGACAGCGTGCGCCTGCAACTCGATTCCGGCCTGGCCTCCTCAGTCTCCACCGCAAGCCGCGCAAGTGCCTAGACCCTGCGAGCCCAAGGCCACAAAGCACCAAAGGCAATCCTAAATCCAGCAGCTTTCGCGGACTGAACACATGGAAATCACACTAGCTGGCCTCCCTGTGGGCTTTGTGAAAGAGTGTTGGAAGCCAAGGCAGAGCAACGTCTTCACCTTCGGTGCTGCCCTGGGCGCCCTCGGAGGGTGGCTCCAGGCTTTGGACCTCCTAGGCGCGTGGGAGATCTCTGTTTCGGAAGAGAAAGAAGATGTGCATATGTGTGCCCTCCGGAGGTTTCAAGAGCCTTCAAAGGCATCCTAAGCATCGTTCCGACCTGAACCTTCCAAGCGCCGCGAGACCCTGAAGGAGACCTCCCCCGCCGAGCTCTCCGTGCCAACGTCGTGGTCCTGAGCAGTGTCATCAGCACCTGCACAGGCTTGGGGGGGCACGATCATCTTCACGAAACAGCTGTTCGAAGAAGCACGGTACGGCTGGTTTGGGCGAGGTGGCTTTGTGACTTTCAGACCCTTGACCCAAGCCTCTGATCAACAGCCACAAGCCTTTCAGCCTACAGTTCCAAAGCGAAAGACAGGAGAATGGCGGCAGGCTCTGGCGTCGCTTGGACCTGCAGTTATACCGAGTGCCTCGGGTTTGGTATCTTCAGGGAAGGTTAGTTCTGTTTGGCCGGCAGGAACAACAACTCAGTCGGCAGCCGTTCATTGTGCCTCACTGGCGTGCACACACCCTGCACTACAAGCCATGTCGCTGTTTCTGTTGCGCCTAAACCCCCAAATCCTTCAACCACAGACCTTCAGCAGAGGCTCCTTCAAGAACTTCGAGATCTTCATCTACAGCCCAACGTGCCTGGACTTCATGGCCACAGCACTAAAACCCGAGTTAGAGCACCTAAAACTCTCGCCAAGCACCTGGGCTTCTTGCTCGGGCCTTGGTAGATCAGCAGTGACATCGAAATTTATCATTGAGGCTTTGGAGGCTGAGGGCAAAAACCCATCCCAACCCTGCTCAAACGCCCCTACACCACTTGAAATGTTCCATGAGAGGGTGTGAAATCCCTGGGGCATTTCTTATGCACGACGTAAGATTTGCGATCCAGGTTTTCATGGCTTGGCATTTGCTTCGCAGGGTTGGGGCTGTTTGGATTTTGGGGGGGCTTGGTGCTTGTGCTTGGAAGCCTGCAGGCAGGGCGGCGGCTTTAGCGTGCCGGGTCTTGAGTCCACTTTCAGTTCATGGCTCAGGTCATCACCTACAACGCCGCAATCTCCGCATGCGGAGGCTCTGCGCAAAGGAGCCCGGACTGAGTCTGGCGGAAGCGTGCACACGCACATGTGCAAGACACACGCACTGTTGTTCTTCAGCACCGGCACTGCGGCCCCTGTGCGCGAGGCTTGAAGCCCTCCAACTCCTGTCCGAACTTCGGGCGGCCCCTCGTCTTTTGAGATTTCACACGTCACGTCAAGACTTCAGGGGGCATCGATTCGGTCGCCTTCCCACGAGTCTCACGTGGTACTGTTCGGACATACGAGTGGAGTGCTTCTGCAGCGCATCTACATGTCGGTGAGGAAACTGGAGCGGCAGTCCCGAACAGAGCCCCGCAACTGACAAGCTTCTGAATAGGAGACATGACGATTCTACTGCCACTGTCACCTTCTACACACTTTTGAGCACTGAGCATTCGGACAACGCTTGAAGCTGGCATGCGGAGGAGCGGCTGAGACCCACAGCCGTGACATACAGCGCCATGATCAGCGCATGCCAGGATGGGTTGGGAAGTTTGGAAAAGCTGGGAGTCAGGAGTCGAGGCTCCGGTTTCATGTTGCGAAAATTCGCTCGACGCCAAAGCTTTAGAGGTGACGTCTAGCGCCGGTTCAAAGGCTCACGCATACTCTTGAGGGAGAAAAGGGCCTGAGGGAGATCAGGGGCTCCCCCCCGCCCTACTTCGCTTTGGCCCTTCAACTCTTGAAGGCCTTGCCGAATTTCCTGGGGCCACCCATCCTTCTGAAAGCCCCAAAAGCGAAGAGCATGCGTTTTCTTTGCGTATCTCGGGTTCCTTGTGGCAAGGAGCGATGGCAGGAAGCACTCAATCTCCTCACCCAACTGCACAAGGACACCCTTGAGGCCCTGCACGTAATTTGGCAGGCTTCGGGCTTAGGGTTACGATGTGTAACCTCCAACCACTGTGGACTAGTTCTGGAGCCTTCACTTTTTTCCCAGAAGTGGAGGAACCCCGGAAGCGTGTAGGCAGGAATGCAAATTGGTGCAAGAAGCGCTTCATCATTTCACAGTCCATGGCAAATAGGCGATGCAAGGGACAGACATGCTCAGAAGATGCGAATCCCAGAAGAAATGAAAGCTGACTTGGCCGGTGACAAGGCCAGCATCGTGGCATTCGGCGCGGCGGCCGCTGCGCTTGCCATCGCAGGCGAGTGGCAACGAGCTGTGCAGCTGCTTACCGACCTGGTGCAGGTAGGGCACATCGACATTCGGAGTCTGGGTTTAAAGTTTAGGGGGTTTTGCAAGGCCCTCTTTCTGGGGGATTGCAGGATTTCGTCCCTAAACCCATTTTAAGCCTTGTGCCGGTGACCGCAGGGACCTTGAGCTCGGGTCTGGTGCAAGCGGGAAAGAAATCTTTAAGAAGCGGTGGAATTGTGCCACGAAGAAGCATGGCGGAATGCATCACAAGCACTACCGCCACGAATATAGCTTTGTTCAGTTCCTCTGCATGACGTTTTTGGGTTTGCCACCTTTGCCCGTGGGTATCTTCATTGTCGGGGTTGGGCTTCCGACTGTAGGGATCTGGGCTGTTGGATGCCAGGTTGAGAGTTTCAGGCTTGCAAAAGTGTGATGTCAAGCCGCCTTCTTGCAGCAGTTCTGTTACACCACTCCTTCCATCTTTCATGCATACTCGACCTTGCCACGAGCTGCCCCTCCCGAAGCAGCCTGTGGCTTCCCAGCAGAAGTCATGGGCCCTAAGAAAACACTGCGCGTGCGAAGTCAAAACCACGCTCCTGCCGCTGCACGACCTGGTCCACACCTCCCGTTCCTCAACTCTCACACACCGGAAGACCGACAAGTCCTAGGAGCCTTTTAAAGCCAAAACCTGCCGGAGCTCTCCGCCCTGGGCTTCCCTCTTCGGGAGGCCCACTTGTCCCCAAGCCTGGTCGTCTGCAGCTGCAGCATCCGCGCCTGCGAAGTGGCTGCCTGCTCCTGGGAAGCGGAATGCGACAGTGGGGGGCTTTTTAAAGGTGGAGGGCTGAAGATTGAGGGTTGGAGTTTTGGGCCTTAGTGGTCTTGAGTTCGGGGGATGTTTGGGGTCGAGATTTCCAGGAAGGGACGGCCCCAGGAGAATCAAGAAAACTCCAAAGGGCTTCCGTCTTGGGCGTGACAGTACCGAAACCCAACGCCCCCTGGAGCTGTGATCAAGCTCCCAGCGCTTCGAAAGCCGCTCGAGGTTGGCAGCAGGCCCTGGACCTCTTCCATCACCTTGGCCGCCAGCGGTTGGAGGCCCCTTGGGTTTGGGTCCATTTTACGAAAAAACCCTTGGCTGCTGGCGAATCAACAAGTGTTCGCGCGGTGGTAATCGGTTTTGGGATGTTGCGGAGACAGGGGTGGGCTGCTGCGTTCTCATAGCGTTCGCTGGCCAGACTTAGCAAAACAATGGCATCATGGACAGCCTTGGAGCTGATCAGGGATATTGCATGAAACCCTAGTTGCTGTAGCACCCGCAAATAGACACAAACTCCTCAAAGGTACTTGTCAGCCGAAGTGCACACATCTACAGTAGCCTAGAATTCCGGAAACCCCAAGCCCACGAATGGCAACTCTCCGAGTAGATGCATCATGAGGCCGACAGTATCGCCTTCAGCACGACCCTGCCGCCCGTCTATTATAGAGTTCTTAGGGGAGAGAGTTCAAGGGGTATGTAACCCAAGGTTCCCGAATACTCCCCACAACTCCCTAAGGCTCCCTAGGTACTACCCCCCCCCTGAACTTTGAGCCCCAAACCGCACAGAATAATAGAGTTTTAGGCAACTGGAAACCTAACCATAAAAAAATGCTGGACAACCTTACACCCAACCAGTAACAAGAGGGGCAAAACGTGCCAACAGCGCTTGGCCTCGCGAGACGCGTGACTGTCGCTTCTGGACTGTCAGTGAGCCTTCCCCAGCTCCTGGATGAACCGCTGCGTGTTTGTTTGCTTTCCTGGGCAGCCGCTGCGATACGCTTGCTGTTTCCTCCATTCTGGAGCTATGGCTTCAGACATGTTCCTGGCGGACTTGCACGCATGTGGGTCTTGCCACCAAATGGCTGGCCGTTTTGAGCCTCCCGAATGGCGCAGATGAATTCCAAGCCCTTTTCTTGCTTGCCTTCTAACTGTCTTAAAGTCGTAGCCCTTTGGGTTTGGGAGGGCCTTCACCCTCTCTGTTTCCCGATCTGCAACAAAGTTAATGGGCGCCCCTCCTGTCCAAACCCGAAAAACGTAAGCAGACCCCTAAACCCTGAACCCTGAACCTTAAACCCGAAACCCTAAACCCTAAAAAAAAAAAAACCTAAACCGCACCCATCCTCAGAGCTTCAAGGGGCCACTTTCCGATCTCAGGAGCGCCATCGCTTCCGGCGACTGGCCTCATGCACAGGAGCCGACGAGGGCAGCTTGGGGCCTTAGGGTTTAGGGTTTAGGATATAGGGTGTAGGGTTTAGGGTTTTAGGTGTTCAATTTTCACCCGGTTTGTGTTGGTTTCTTGTTGCTCCTCATGGCTGTTGCTCCAAAGCTAGCATCGCGCGCCGAGAACCCGGGCCTGTAGCTACCAAGAACGAGGCTGCAGAGTCTTGTTTCCTGTTTTGAACGCCCTGAGCCTCGAAGGCTAAGACCAAAACCTTGGGCTGACCGGAGCACCCTCTCCCCTACAGCGCAGGCTTTGCTTGCAGAATGGCCTTCTGAGGCTGGCAGCCTCGTAGTTTGGGCTTTTTTGCAGGGCAGTATCAGATAGCTTCACCCGTGGCATACATCAGATCAGCACTTACAACTCGTGGCGTGCCAGGTAGTTACTAGTTACTATGCAGTTTGAGCACTTTTGATGGCTTCCTGGTTCAGGTTTGAGGATCCACTGCTCTAGTAGAGCTCGACAGACAAGGCAGCCACGACCAACCCTTTTAAGTGGTGCTCGCAACACTCAAAATGTTCGAACTCGTTACGACCTTGCACCCCGAAACCAAAGCTGTCTCCCGGTTCCCGTGGACAAAGTTGGGAGGCGACAGGCTGCGGCGTAGCCCTTGGAGCTGGGGAGAGGCAGGGCAAAGCTCCAAAGGGCAAATCTTCCGCACGATCACCCCGGGATTTACATGCTAAGAATGCAAGTTCCGCCTGAAGCCAACTTAAACAGAAGCGAACAGCAGGTGTTAGGAAGGCCTCTGCCGCTGAACGAGGGTTCTGTTAACTAGGCCACATATTGCTTGGGTTGCACGGTTTGAAACCCAACTTCGCAAGAGAAAAATCCTGTTTCCCCCTACCCTTGGCCAGGAGCTCCCTATGGCCGACTGCCCTGCTGCTGCGGCGCCTCCACAGCGATGCTGCGGCGTACCACACCGCAAGCCGCGTGTGTGCCCTTTCGGACAACTATGGCTTTGGGTCGATGCGTTTCCCCGAGCTTGTGTTGCTTGGTGAGGCTTCAAGGACTTCAGGGTTTGGCAGAAAGGAGGGAGCCCGAAGCCCTTCCATCGTTGCTTTGAGGTCGCGACGCGCGGCAGTGGAAGGCGGCCCTGGAAATCGTGGCTCGGATCCCACAGGCGAGGACTGGGCCTTCTTTCTGAGACTTTGGGGGCCTCTTGGGGATTGCAAAGGATGTTCTCACACAATTTCGGCAACATGGACAGGTATGTTGAAGATCAGAACTTGGGTCCCACAGATCTGCCCACAGCAAGGCAAGAAGGCCGAAGGAGAGGACCCAAACAACGGGCAACTCTGCTTAAAAGACTAGCCTGAAACCCTAGAACGGCCGTGCAGGGAGCGCTGGCCCAAAAAACTTGGGAGCCTTGACCTTGACCCCAACTCCATCCACAACCGTTTTTGAGGCGGCGCTGCAGCCGACGGTCATCAGCCTCAACTCGGCCCTTGCTTCTTGCGAGCATACGGCTCAGTGGCCACGAGCCTGCGACCTTTTACGAGGCCTGGCTCCAAGCCCTCCCGCGGCTTGCGAGTTTACAGCAAGCGTCTCTAGATTACGGATTTGGGGCTTTGAAGCGCCGAAAGTTCGGACATGCTGCGCTGACGCGCGAGGCGGGAGCGACGCCGTCGACCGGATCTCCTATAACTCTGTCATTCGTCGGCAGATGCATGCAGGTGTTCGGGAAGGATGGGAGGCTACATTAGGATGGCGTCGGTCTCAGCCTAAAACCAACGAAAGCCCTAACATTTCCCAAAAGAGGGGCACCCCTTTGATACCCCAAGTAGCATAGAATCCCCTTAAACGAGACCCCCCAAGAAGGGTGCCCTTTCGGAAACCCCCCAAATCATCCCAAATCCTTCCAAGTCCCCCCCTTCGATCAGAAGCCCAGGCTCTCAGCTCCTTGGAGAAGGTGCTGGGTCCGAGGGAAGGGCAGCACCACAACAGGGTCCAACGCTGTCAAGAAATGGGAGATACGAAGCCTTAAGCCTGTTCAACAGGGCTCCCTGCCCAAAGCCTCAAGCTGGCCCTGAGCTCGGTAGTCAGGCGCGGCAGTGGCGCACGGCCCTGGGTGCCGTCGGCATCCTGTCCATGCGGCGTCTGGCTGCGGACACCGTGCCCTGGCCCAGGATTGTGTTTTGTGCGGGTTTGCCATTCAGACGGTGCCGCTAGGGGCGTTGAGAGGATGCAGTGGCGCTTGAGAAGGCCACAGGCTTGAAGAAGCAGCAGAACAAATAAATACACTTAGGCTCCGGGTCCTGGCCCCTCAGCCATGGAAGAAAGCTGGTTTCTAGTTTGGGTGTTTTTTGTCATCTCTTGTCATTGTCCGCTGAGGTTACCATCAATGCCGCTGCCAGCGCCTGTGCACCTCGGTCAATCGCTCAAAAATGCCGGGTTTGGTGGTTTAGGGCCAGTCTAGGCTCAGTAGGTTCATGGACCCGTGATTTCAGTCACAGGAACAGCTATACTGGTTACGACGTTGAGGAGATGTCTATGTTGGCCCACTCCAGCTTGCTGTTCGGGCGGGCGTGTCTGATGGCAGCAGGCACCAGAGGAAGAGATGTTCGATCTTTCAGTATTCTCCGAAGTGCCTCCGCGACGCTTTGCTCCTCATGCTCATGGACGAACCAAGCATCAACTTCCTGCACTGAGAAGGAAGCACAATCCCTCTTGGCTTCTGAGCAGCTCCGCTCGTTTCCGAAGACCCGTCTCTCCACCCTGAAGCCCTCAGCTTGAAATCCCACAGACGCAGTCGGAAGCCCCAGGAGAAGGCTGTGGAGTGGCAGTTTGCACACCAGCTCCTCCTCCACGCATGGAGCCGGTCCATCGAGATGGATGCCCAGCGCTCATATTTCGGGGGAGGGAAGTGGGAGGAAGTGGAGTGGAGGGGAAGCGGGGCCGAGCGGAGGGGCGGCATCGTGAGGTAAGCTTGAAGCCGTCCTCTGCCCTCGTTGAGGCTATCGCTTTCAACGCCCTCCTGAGCGCCGTGGAGAAGGCCGGCGAGCGCCAGGCCCGCTGAAGGGGGTGGAGGGGGGCCCAAAATCAAGCGGGAGGTTGCCAGACGCTCAAGTCAAGCTGCAGCAGGTCGAGAAGCTGAACTCACGTCAAAAGCCAATGCAGTGTATTGCATTCACACATTCTTTACTGCTAACTTTCTGCAGGCGGCCTTGACGGTGTGAACGAACAATTCGTGCCTAGTCGTTTCAGAACCTTGCAGCCTTGGATCACTGCGAGAGCGAAGCCCTTGTTCGCGACTTGCAACTTGTGGCTTTGGCTTCTGAGCCAGGCCCCCATGCCATCCTCGATCTCCACAGCAGGCTGGCAGTGGCGCTGGGCCACATCACTGCAACTCGGCTGCCAGCTTTTCCAAAGCCCCCTTGCGCCCGGAGAACTTCGAAGAAGCCCCAAAAAGCCCAAAGCGGAGCAGAGGCAACAACACTTACATACTTGGTTTGCCGATAATTGTGCATCATCAGCTTCTTTCAGAAATTCATGTGGCTTCAAATGATTCTTAGCATACGCGCCAGGTAGAAGCCGCACAAACCACCCGTTACATCCACGCACAGTTGACACCAAGATGTGAAATCTTGGCTCTACGCCTTTATCTTTTGCCGCGTGCCACGCAGCCAAGGCTGGCAAAGCTTCATCTCTCGGATCTGCAGGGGGACGTGCCCCGACAAGCAGACCCGGCACAAGAAGCTGCAACGAATTTTGCTATTCAGTTAACCTCAGGCTATCAGCTACGGTGCCCTCATCCTCACATGTGGTCGGTGCCAGCACCTGGGCCAAGTCTCTACGTGAGAATAGTAGGTCATCAGCCAAGCTCTTGCCCGAGACCCGAAGAGCATCATCTGCCAGCCCAGAACCGCTCGCCCCCAAACCGGGTTCGGAAGAACCCCGCTCCAGCGACAATAGTGCGGAGCCGAGGCAGTGGCAGCAAGCCCAGTTTTTCCTGCAAGACATTGAGCTCCAGCACACCGACGTGATCACCTCCAATGCGGTGACACTTGGCCGCACATGCCATTGGCTTCCTGTGCCTCGACCGTTGCACTTCAAGCCCCAACATCCCAATTCTCCAAAGGTGGCATCGTTGGATAAAGCCTGCAAAAGGACAGAACTCTGTGATACACTTCGCGTGACCTTGCCTAACACCATTCACAGAACCCCCGTGTGGCTTTCCGAGAACTTCATGTCTGGAAACCCGGAGCTCAGTAGTTCAGTTCTTTCTTGCTCACCTTGCTTCATGAGGATGGGCACCTACCAGAAGTCAGCACAGTGGACCAGAGTGCTGCACTTCTTCACATCCCGGCCACGCGCGGCCACGGTAGATGCCGGGGCCCCCGAAGACGAGAGATGAAGGGGCTGTCCATTTCGGAGTTCACGGCTTTCTAACTCGCTTCCGGCTTCATAGCGCAAGGGATTCAGGAACATGTCATGTGAGACATTACATGGGCCATGTGGGTTTTGAGTCCATGCTTCGAACCGTCTTTCAGAAGTGATCATGGCGGCTTGCGAAAGTCTCCCGGAGGGTGTTTCGACGTCAGGCTTCATGGAGTTGAGCGGTTCTGCGCATGAGGCTTAAGCTCCAAGGGCTTCTTCGGAAAGAGCAGCACGAGTTTGCGCAGAGCTTTGTACGTTGCATGTTGTCAACGGATGGCACAGTCATCCAAGGCCCGGGGTAATTGATTAAGAAGGTCGTGGCCTCGTGCATGGCTTAACGGTCACTGCTTGTGACATATGTGGGTATGACTCACCCATTCAATAAGTTATCGGCCGTACTCTTCCGGACCATTCGGGGTTCATCACAAACCAGTTTATGGAGGCCTTCCAGCATTGAGCACAGAGGCCAAACATGGGGATGCCATGGCAGATGCAAGGAGAACTACAAGACAAGTAGGTTCAACGAGCAGACTTAAGCCACCTTACAAGCCCATTAGAAACCCCCATGCCCCTGCTGCCTCTCGACAGCAAGCTTAGGGCTTCGAAGCTTGTTGTCGCTGCGTAAGGCTTTTCAAGGGTTCGGAAGGTTCGGGGTCGCCAGACACTCCCAGATCGATTGTACGAGACAATGCCCATGGATGCTCTCGAGGCGCTGAGCCATGCTGCCGCGAGCGCAGCCTGCGAGGCATCTGGGGCGAAGCGAGTTCGGAGCCGATCGAAGCCGCGGTCCCTCTTTGTTTTTAAAACTGCTTCGGCTGGACTCCCAAGTCTCAAATGGCCCTTCAGGGGGTCCAGGCTAGCGTGCCAGTTTCTCAGACGAAACACCCCAAAAAGCCAAATCTCTCAAAGGTGGGCGGCTGCTTGGGCGCCCAACTCCACATCCTCGGCGAAGCCGAGGCCCGAACGGCTTTAGAGGCTTGTAGAGCAGAGCTGCTTAGTGAGTTTTAGAGCCCAACCTTTCTAAACGCAAGACCCTGAGGTGAAGGCTGTCGGCGGCCTGACGCCAAGACGCATGCCGCGAGGAAAACGAGAGGGCACGAACTCTTTGTGGAGGACGAACTAGGCGTTATGTCTTAATTTGTTTGTATGCCTGCAATCATCACATAAGCTCACTGTTGCCACTTTCCCCCATCCCCAAACGTAAAAGGAATCGAAGTTCAGTTGGGGTGGCTCCTTGAGAATTGCCCTTTCCCAAGATGCTTTCGGGCCAGCAGTCCATGCCACAAGTACCGTAGCAGTGGGCATTGCCATTCCAAAGCTGAGTCCGGTTTTCCAAGCCCTTTTCTCGCGTGCTATGCTCTTGTTACATCCACCGGGGGCTAAGGGAAGGACAAGGACAAGGACAAGGCCAAAGACAAAGACAAAGACAGGGACAAGGACCGTGTTTGGGTACAGCAGGACATGAGGCAGGCCTTCCAGATGCCAAGCGAGCATTGGCTAAAAACCATGAAGTTGCAAGGTAAGTTGAGGGAGGGGGGTGAGCCTTCCTGCGGCTGATGAAAGGTGCTACTGTTGCTCCAGCGAGCCGGAGAAGAGTTAGGATTACAGAGTTAGTGCTCATTGGAGAGTTCATTGTTAGGCTTTGGGACAATCTGCAGTGTGCCAGGATTGGGGGTCTGACGATTTTGCGCGTTTGCGCGAAGAAGCCAGAAGCCCCAACCTGTCGGGTCGTTTTTGTTTTTGCGGGGGGGGGGGGGGGGGGAGAAGTAAAGTCGTTGGGGCAACCGATGTTCTACGCACGTTTCTGGCGTTTGATCACTGCCGCCAGCTGAGAGTCTCAAGCCAGCTTCAAGCCTTCAAGCTCTCACATCCTGGTACCCAGCCCTTCACAGCCAGGACCGAGATCGAGACCGGGATCGAGATAAGGACCGGCCATGTTATCAGCGTCCCCAATCTGATGGCTTGAGGGATCAGTGGGTTTTCGCAGTTTCAGACATCAGAAACCAGTTGCAAGGGCTACAAGGCAAGATCAGGGTTCGGCCGGCCCGCCACCCACCCCACCCACCCCACCCAATGGTTCCCCCCGCCCTGTGCTGTGGTGTGGTTGGGGGGTTGGGTCAGGGCTTAGGGTTTAAGGTTTAAGGTTTCGGGTGGAGGGTTTTGGGTTTAGTGTCCAGCTCCCCCCCCCCGTTGTTTTTGTGGTGCGGTTGGGAGGTTGGGGTTAGGGTTTAAGGTTTATGATTTAGAGTTTAAGGTTTCGGGCGAACCGAGAACCGGCATATCATGTATGTTCACACATAGCCAGTAGGTGGCGCTCAGGAGTCCAGGTAGTAGAGTTTGAGAACAGCAGGGGCTTCGACTTTTTTGTTTTTCAGTGTAGCAATGTGGGGGTGTATGCTGAGGGCACGCGGGCGGCGTTAGAACAGGATCGAGGTAATGGCTGGTCTCATACGCCAGGCACTGCCACAAATTTTGACGTCACAGAAGTTTCCAGAGTCCACACAATTTGGACGGCCCTGGCCTATAATTCGGTTCAGATCTTGCAGAAATCATAATACGCTGAGGTTTTTGGCAGCCTAGGGCGTTTTTTGGCCTGTTTCCCCTTGAGACCCTTCCTCTTTGTTTTAAGAGACCCGTGATGTCAATCGCCGCACTTGAGACAGGACCGGGACCGAGACAAGAAAGATCGAAAAGAGAAGGCCTGGGAGTTGGGGGGGATTTCGAGGGCACATGTCGGGGCATTTAGTGTCTCTCGAGTTGGCTTGCACGAACGCTTGGCTGCTTCTCACGTGGGCGTTTAGATTGCGAGCAGTTGGCATGGCTCGGACATCCAAAGTTGCTGTCGCTGGTGGGCAGTGCACTGATGCTCGAGTTGCACTCGAAAATAAGCCCTAAACCCTAAACCCTAAAAATGTTCCGCATGTTCTGCATGTTCTTTTTCCACAGGACCGGAGCCGAGAGCGTGGAGACAAGGCACCGAGACCGAGTCTGCAGCGTGTTGCGTCTCTGTTCACCAAAAGAACTAAACCCTGAACCCTAAACCCCAAACTCAATGCCTAAACGCAAACGAGCTGCCCTCTGGACCCAAAAGCCATACTTCACGCTTTTGCACCTCAACACCTCAACATCTGATGGGATGCGGTTTTTTACGTCAGCCGAATGCATCAAAGCCCTCCAGCAGGACAAGGACCGCAAGAAGGACAAGGAGAAGAAGGACAAAGACAAGAAGGAAAAGGAGAAGGACGCTTGAGTAGGACGTCAGGCCCATGGCTTCTTTGTCAGTGGATGCTAGCTGCTAGAATGTAGGCGGTGCGTGGAGTGCTCAACCCTTTTGCACGCCCCCTTGACTGCAGAAGCTTAGCCTCTCATGTTGTGACAAAAGGGCCCAGAAGCTCCAGGGAGCCCGCAACGAAAAACAAGCATGAAAGATGCGGGCTTGTGTTCTCAGCCACCAAACTTCGCGGCGGTTGCCATACAGCTGGCTTCGTACTTCCCCGGACTTGTCTTGCATCAGTCCTGGTCCCACTCTACTCAGGAATCGGGCGCGAAAGAACCCACACCCCCAGTGTCACAGAGCATTTGTGACACTTGTTCACGCTGAGTCTGCCCTGACAGGACAAGGAGAAGGACCAGGAGAGGTTTCGGAGCTTTGGGGTTGTGCTGCTGGAGTTTTTTTTAATAATTCCGCAGCCCGTGGAGCATAGTTTTGCGGCGTTTAGTAACCTGTTGCGGTTCGGGTTTCAGGGATGTTTGGGAACGAGTTTGTTGTTTTTTGTTCTGAAGCTCTCCTTTAACGCAGGCATGGCTGTCCAGACCTGGCGCACATTACGGGCTACTGTGTAGCGGCTGACTGAATCAGCTAGCCGAGGCATTACACCGTGCAAAGACACAAACGGCCGCAGCCGCAAGAGTGAACATGTTCGAGCCAACATACAAGATGAGACGGAGAAGCATGGACCTGAACTCCTGCTCATGTGCACAACCAAATCAAGTCAATCAAGCCATCAATACTGCACTTGCAGCCGACGGAAATCGTAACGTTTGTCTCGCAGAGCGTGTGCTATATCAGAGACGCTCTACACTTTCTGCTCTACCCAATCGATCGGCCCGCGCACAAAACAGGAGATGCGCGTTGGCCACAATCCTTTGTTGAATTGCCAGTGTGACGGCCACTGCAGGCCGGCGATCCTTCGTGACCTCTCAATGCCATTGATTAGTACCGCCGGGCTGTGGACACTCGCAGTGAATTCTCCCGCCGCAAGCTGTGTACTGCACGCATCTAGCCTCCCACGCCCACACCCCGATGATGAACTGGAACCTGCAGAAAGGTCGTCCGGTCAAACGAGTGAAGACCTGGTGAACTCGTCTGCCTACTCGAAATGCAGAACTCGGCAGCTGCGGAATTAAGGATCCCAGCCATGCATATGCCTTTGCGTGTACTACTCATGCACATCAGAAGTCGTCACAGGCCTACCAGCCCAATGTATGCAGTGATTCAAGCGTCCCCGATCCCAAAGGTGCATTCATCGCCTCAAAGGAGATACTCCCTGCAAACGGGTGGTTGCAATCACGGCAAACGAAAATCAGGGCAACATCATGCTGTCTATATTTGTTAGGCCAATCCTGCAAAAGAAGCCTCACCGAACAAAGAAGATGCGCATGCGTGCCTGATGCCCGCAGTGAAAGACCACAATACAAAGCATGCCGCGTATCTGTTATATGATGCAACCATAGTACTCACAAACGCATTCATGTACATGCAGCACATATTCGTCGGATAGGCATGCAAGATGAGTCGGCCTCTGTCGGCCTTGGCTGCTACGCAACATTGCCCAAGACCAGCTTTTGCAGTTTCCACTCGCAACTGCCGGAGAACTGCTGTGAAAATAGAACATGTCCAATCCGAGAGAGAGGAGAGCAAAAGAGAGATGGAGAACCGAAAATGAAAGGGGAGAGAGCGAAATATCGCTCAGGATTAAGGATGACAGGTGCGAAAGGTTCGGAGTCTTGTACTGAAGGAGCCGGAAAAGGAAGTGGAGAAGGAGCCCGAGCCAGAAGTGCCGGCGGAGGCAAGGATCACGGAAAATGGGCCGTTTCGAGCTGTTGGAGCGTCGTGAGTCGCGGTAGGCGCCTAGGGCTTGGAGACTAGGTTCAAAGTTTGGGGCATATCAGAACCCCAAACACCCTAAAACCCTAGGTCAGTCAGAGGATGCAGTACTCTCCGGATCCACATGACCAGATGCAACTTCGGCAGTGTCGCGGTAAGCGGGAAGATGATCCCCACAATCCAAGCACCTGTAGCCACCCTGTTTGTCATTTGGAGCTGCCGAAACGTTTTTCTGAAGCACAGACCTGAGAACGTCAAGAGATTTAGACAAAGCTCAAGATCTACAACACTCCCATACTTAGAGAACTTCAAGACCCCACCAACAGGCCCTGCGATACCTTCTGAACAAGACAAACAGGTCCCGGAGCAGAGGGAGCGCAGTCGCAGCCGTGAGTCACGTCCGGACCTAAGAGCTTCCAGAGGCTTGAATATCCCGAACAGCCTTGTAGTAATGCCTTGAAGTTACGCTTGTGTTTCCATATAAGCAGGAGGCTGCACGGCGGTGACCACACTTTTTGTGTTTGTTTTTGAGTGGGAAGGCATCCCGATGGATCCTCTCCTCTGGCAGTAAAAGTCGCACCCATGGGACCAAAGGGGCCCGGAGAGAGCCCTTGGGCCCCGGTCTCGGGGCTACCAATATGGGGGAGGGATCTGCACCGCAAAGGCCATCGGGTTGGCCTGTGCTACTCCGCAGTACGCCTGCAGGGCCCAAGCAATCCCGAAAAAGACGTTAGCACGTAGGGACACGGCCATCATCCTGGGTCAGTGCCCAGCAGTTCGACCAGCAACGGGCTGCAGACCTGCGTAGTTCAAAACTGTCCGCACACCCAGTGTTCCTGGGTTACAGCTTGCCTTGCCCATACTTTGCAAAGTTAGAATGCTTGCATATCTGCTTTATCTTTCACAATCCCTTGCATCCAAAAGTTTCGGATTTTGAACATTCTTTGAGGTTCCCCTTCCCCCTCGCCCTTGTACAATCTTACACAATGGGTTAACGGGTGCGCTTTCGCAGGGACCTTCTACGTGCCTATTGCTTAGAAACTGAAAATGCGATGTTTGTTGCTAAGTTGGGACCTTTAGGACTTGAAGGTTTGTGGGCTCCGGCAAGGCGATGGGCGAAGGTGTCCGATCTGAGGCCCTGGGAGCTTCAAAGGCCAATGTAGGCAGATGTGGGGAATGCCGCTGGTGACCTCGTTTGGGGCCACTTGAGTTGGGTCACGCCCCTTATGGATGAGCGGAAGCCGAACAACACTCCAAAGGGTATACTTTATCGCCCCGACATAAACTCCAAACGGTGTAGCAGCCATTGCCTTTGCGTTCAAAAAGCGGGGATTTTCAGAGCCCCCAACACTTGGAAACCACACGAAAATCTACAGAGAGAGAGAGACCCTAGTCGTAGACTGCTGGGGGCCTTCATTGATTAGGACTTTAGACTGCATCACCGCCCAAGTTAGTTAGCGTTAAGGTAGGGGGTTAGGGGTTACTTTGCTTTGCTGTTGTGAGGGGCCAATGGAATGTGGGGCGGTGAGAACTCACGGGGCACAGAGTCCAACCGACGGGGGAGTCACGTTCCGACGGCACTAGGCGGGGGCTGGGGAGGTTGCTTTTGGAAATTCGGGGACCGAGAATGTCCTATAGGTGGACGACTGTGAGGCGGCCGAAGATCGGCTGCAGGGCAGGTGGTAGAAACTCAGCAGGTGCGGGATCGGGGCGCGCCTTGGCGTGGGGCTTGCCCCATGCCCCAAAAAAAGAAAGGAAGAAAGAAAGAGAGAGAGAGAGAGAGAGAGAAAAAAAAAACAAAAAAAAATGGCGGAGAGGGGATAGTCAAGGAACCCCGCAAAAAGCGCTGCGAGGTGACAGCACCGACATGCCCAAGCGGCCGGCCGGTCACCAGGCCGGGGGGCCCAAGACTTGAGGGTTTCCGATGTTAGGGGTACCTTCTTGGGGTCCTTATTCTGAGGAAATCGTACTATTTTGGGGTCTATATCAGGGGTCCTAATCAATTGGGAGGCTACATGTTCTGTTGCCTGATGCTGTCCTTAAGCTTCAATGCGGCATCTGCTGGGCGCTCCCAAAAGTGGCACTACTCCCTAAACACGAAACCCTGGTGGTTTGGCGTGCTACCTTCGGCAGAAAATGGGCCTGCGCATGCTTGACCTTAGCAGGGCGGGAGGGCTCGTGCAATCAGCCCAGACGTCCATCGAGGAGTCCTGAAGTCCTGAAGCCTGCACGCGTAGAGCTGCGATTCTCAGCAAGAATAGGGGCTCTGGGGTGGGGGGAGGGCGGGGTAATTCGTAAACCCGGGACGCAATGTGTGGTTGACAAAGACAGCTGGCTCGCATGGCTTTCTTCCATGATGCTTCCGTCAAAGACCCCGCGCGTCCCACAGACAGACGACCCTCAAACCTTTCTGTTCGGGCGCCAGACTTCACGGCATTGTCAGGGCTTTTCATTGCTCCCGTCAGTCCAATGCGAATGCGAACACTGTCAGAGGCATCGCCCACCCCAGAACGGATGGCGTCCGAAGCCCAGGGGTTCGAGGAGAGCGACGTCAGCATGCTCTATTTCAACTGGTAAATATGTTGGAGTCTCGTCTTAGCGCCCGTTCTCAGTGTTACTGGCTAGTAAATGTTCGTACTTGTTTCTCTTCTGTTGAACTGAAGCTTGAAGGAGTTTGAGGATTCTTGGGCCCCCCTTCCTTGACAGCATCGAAGTGTCCGCATTGTAGGACCTAACCCTCAAAAAACCTCAGGGCCCTAGAGTTTCAGAGGCTTCGTGGTTTCAGAAACCCGGGGGGCGCTGGCGAAGGCAAACCCCCAATGGAAATCCAGATACTCCCAGGGGCAACGACGCGAGCGGGGCAAGGATTGCACCGCCCCAGGCCAGGCTCAGCGCTCAGAGAGAGAGAGAGAGAGAGAGAGATAAATAGATAGATAGATATATATATATATATATGTATAAACACACCTGATGTGTGAGCGTGTCTGTTTTACATTTGTTGCGTTTTTTCTTAACTTGGGCCCCCCCCCCTGGTACCTAACTTGTGTTTGGATTTCTGCTTGTTTTCATACGTTCCGGCGGGGGGTGTGGCTACCGAACATATATATATATATATACATACATACATATATATATATATATTACACATATTTGTGTTCCGATCCTCGATGATGGCCGCGTGGGGGTCCGCGGGGCGCCCGTTGCTGTACTTTGCAGAAGTGCCGGGCTGCACTTCCTAGGAATGTTTCTTCAGAGCCGATCTCGGGCTTGACGGCTTCAAAATGAAGCCTGCTGACATCTGCGACACTTCGCTGCTTCGGGGAGTTCGGAGTTTTTCTGCTGTGGGATTCCTGAAGTCCTAGCGAGCCCGAGTATTGCCTTCAGAAGGCTCATGTCTTGCTGGGGCTGAAGGGGTGTTGGGTGAAGTTCTACGGGCTTCGGCTCTTGGAGTTTGAAGGCCTCAAAGGCCCTGAAAGGGTGCAGAGGAGTCTACGAATCGCCCCCTGTGGAAATCTGCGCTGCAAGCTCACGACTGCAAAAGGCCTTCTCTCACATATGGTCGTTTTGTTTTCCTTTATGGTCATTTTGTGGGTCACTCTGAAGCCCAAAAGCTCGAAGGACGAGGACGAAGTCCACACGGGCATCACCTGCTCCGGGCTCCTTGGAGGAGCATTGGGGGATTCGAGGGGGAGGCGTCAGGGTTTAAGGCGCGTGCCCCTTGGTGAAGCGCAGCAGTCTAAGAACAGAGCCGGTTTCAGGATGCAGGGTCCTGGGCCTGAGGATGAGACTTCCCAACCCTGCGGACATGTGGTAACTCGCGGGGCCAAACGGCAGATTACGCGGTTAACCGGAACTCCCCCAGATCGAGCATATGCTAGACAACGGTCCGTCGTTCCGGCCCTAACAGGCATCGAAAGCTAGGCTTCTGCCGGTTTTTGCAGTTTTCTTACGACAAGAGCAGAAGAACCTCGATCATGAAGAGTACTGTTCCATTACAGTTCCCCTTTTGCTACACATTGCAAGCACCGAGAAAATTATTCAATCTGCCTGTTGCGCCAGTGAGACTCAGGTGCCACATGAGTCCCATCCGTGGCGATCGCTTCAAGTGCGGGATGCCTGGGTTTTGTTTTTGCTGGTTTTGCTGGGGTCTGCACATCTTTGGCCTGGGCCAACTTAAGAGGTTCGGAGTTTAGGGTTTAGGGTTTAGGATGCAATGCGCTGGGTTTCGTCCTCCGCCACGAGTGTCTGTATGCCGCACGCTCTTTCGAGGAGGTGCCTTGAAGCTTTCTGCGCATCTGCACAGCCCTTCCAGGTCAGACCTGCGATTCCTTCGACCTTTGTGCAGAGCTCAGTGGGACTACGACAGCCTCTGTGGTGCGTTCGTAGTACATGCCTTCGTGGCTTCTGCTAGAGGTCGCGACAGGCATTGCAGGTCACGGAGGGAATGTGCAAAATTTCGCACCAACTTCCTTCACACGCAGCAGCTTCAAACGTGAGCCCTCCGGAAAGCACTAAGTGGGACCGCTTGTTTCCTGTTGTGTATGTGCATAGGGTATTGGTTCATTGCAGCTCTAGCTTGCAGGCTTGTCGAGAGCATTTCAACATTGAGACACCTCGCAAGGCTTACAAGCTGTCGCCCTCGGCTCTGACTCCTAAAGACCCAAGCTCCACAAGAGTCCAGGCGAGGACTGCTACGAGCGAAAGGCGCAGGCCTGTCGCATCGTGCTGTGTCTGAGACAAGTGTGAGAGAGTTCGGGAGGATGGCTTCCTTGAAGATGAAACTCCACGACAGAAAGATCTCTAAGCTGCTCTTTCCTGATCATGCTGCGAGTATCGACCCAGGCGAAGATTTAAACCTTCAATGCCTTCACCTGTAGCTCCATCCAGCCAGGAAAATAGATGAGGTCAAAGAATCAGAAGGGCCTGCATGTTGCTGGCACCAAAACCCCACTATTACCCCGACCGGCAGATCCATCCCGGCGGCCACCGCTTCTTCAAGAAGCGGTTCGTCCCTGGCGAGGCGTCACACGGAACTGCGGGTTTTAGGTGGCGCCCCACCCCCTTGTTTCCGCAGAACAGCAGGACTGCTGGAAGAGAGCACGTTTTGTGCCATCCGAGAACCCCAAGCTCTAGGCATCCCCAAGCCCTAAGCATCCCTAAGCCCTAAACATCCCTAAGGCCTCACACCACTCACACTCACACACCTCACTATCACGGAGGTGCAGCTTTCATCGAAAGCTTTCGGGGTTTCGCAGTTTCGGATTCCCTTTCTTTGGGGTTTAGGACGGGGTCATGTTGCTCCTCTTGGCCATTTTCTGGCCAAGCTGGCCCGTAGCTCGAAAGCACCTCTTTCTTGGTGCCATGATCCAAGAGCAGCCTCCACGACCGTGGACCCTCTAAAAACCCCACCTGCGAGGCCAAAACACCGGCGCCCAAAGAGGCCCCTCCACCGGCAGCAGCCGCACAGGCCTGCTAACTCCGGAAGTGTTTCTACTTTGGTGGTGTTAGAAGTAGGGCCCTCCTGCTTCGCCTCGCGTCCCACTTGCCCTTGCTCAGAGAGTCCCGGTGCAGCGAGTCACATGTTCATGTTGCCGTCCTGCTAATTTTGAATGTTCGAGTGGCACATGCACGGCAGGCGCCTACTTTGCCGCAGATGCCAAGCATGGGCCAAATGCCGAACATGGCGCAGATGCCCAACATGGCGCAGATGCCCAACATGGCACAAATGCCCAACATGGGACAGATGCCTAACATGCAGCAGATGCAGCAGATGATGCCCGGAACTCAAAGTGCAGCCTCGGACATTGCTTATGCACACCGGGTGGGATCCAGCTAGTCTTGTGCATTTTTGGGGCCGTGGAGGGATTCGAGCGCAAAAGGGCCCGTGTTTGGATATTCTTACATCTGGTGCTCAGATGCACAAACATTTCAGCAAGCAGCCCGACCACTTCTCGACTTTTGGATTGAAGGCATCAGGAAGGGGAGCACTGTTTTGAAGATTCTCCATCCCACGATATCACCCTACTGCGCATCCTACCCACAACAAAGCCGCAAACCCGTGACCTTCCTGATGTCCAGAAGGCCTACCTTACCAAAGGAGTGCAAGACGAACTCCCCGATCAGCTGGCAACACCAACGTCCATCCTTGCTGCCATGGGCGCTCCGTGCGGCAAAGATGAACGGCCGCCCTTTCGTCCTGTGTGCCCCGGCCCTCTCAATGATGAAAAATACCTGTGAGGGCTCGCACGGTTCACGAGAATCCTCATCAAAGATGCTAAAGAAGCTGGGCTCCCGAAAGCTCGGGCGTACGCAAGCTCCAAATTTCATGTGGCCTTCAACCCCAAGCCCTCAAAAACCCTCTTCCAGTTTTGGGCCAGTGCCAAGAAAGTAACCCAGCAAGCCAGAACACCAAAGAGCGCCGAAGCCTTTTTGTTTAACGTTGCAAAGTCATTGGTGGGTTTTTCCTGCAATACCCTGAAACAGATCAAGAAGCCGTAAATCCCCTTAACGAACGTCAATAGCAGTAACGGCATAAAGCAGCAGCTGTATATCACGACAACAATATTTAAGACAACAAGTACTTGAAACCAGTGACTGTGAAGGACCTCTACACCCAAACCCTGATACATAAGCAGGTCCAATGGCAACCCTAGACTAAACCCGGCAACCCGTTCAACCGCAAACAACACACAAATTTTAACGCCGCAGGCCCCACGGTCTTACCTTAAGACCCGCCCCTTTCAATGAACCTCAGCTTGCTAACCGGAGCCATGCAGGTATGGGCATCCTCCAGCCGGCATCCTGTCTCAACCGATGAAGCGACGTCGCCGGGGGGGGGAAGGGGGAAGGGGGAGGGGGAGGGTGGGGGGCGGTGTAGTTCGATGGGTCGAGGAGGGTTTGCAGCTTTAGAGGAGAGGGTAGAGCTGGGCGGATAGACTTGGGAAGTATTTGTGTGGTTGGGTCGACTTGGACACAAATGGGCTCAAAAGACTCCGCGTGCCTCGGCCCGCCTGCCCCATGTTTGAAGGATGGCTGAACTCAGTATTCGCTGCTGCGGCTGAGCATGTCTCCCCAGTTCTTGACCTATCCGTTGGCTTGGCTTCTGACAAGTTTAGCGCTCGAGGCCCTAAATAACGACCTCATGCCCTTAAACTCCTGCAACTGTTGTAAACGTCCCAGAGACCCAGGTTATTACACACACCCTGCGGGTCAGCCTCCGCAACTCGGCGTGTCCAAGCCCACACGTTTCATGGAGTTCACCATTGAGCGTGCAGAACTTACGGGGCAGAACCTGTCTGGATTGAGCCGGTTTAAGCGGCGCGTGCTGCTCAAGCTTGGGATCTTGGAGAATCTGAAGGCTGGGCAGCTAATTCCCTTGCCAGATGTGGTCTTTTTGTTGCCTTCAGCCTTCTAAGTCCTCAGTCCCAAGGTTTGGGGCTTACGACACTGCGCCTGGACACTTCGTCCCGGGCCATGTGGTCCCTGGCCACGTGGTGCCCGGCCATGCGGTCCCCAGCCACGTGCCTTGTCCGTCACAGGGGCCTATGGGGGGATTAGGGATTTCATGTTTCAGCACTCAAGGTTTCTGTGTCTACACGATGTATTTTCAACAAAGAAATTTGGGGATTCTTTCGTTGGTTTGTGTGTCAACAGTACGGGCTTCCAAGGTGAAGAGTAAGAAGGGCTAGGTCGCTGTCACCACGCGCCACGCCCAAGGCTGCGGACAATGGGTTTTTCTCGAAGCCTGCTCGCATTTTGGACGAAAATCGCGCTCTCGCCCGAGGCGTGGGTGCGATTGTGCTCGCTGTCCTCGCCGTCCTGAAGCTGTCATCGCTTTTGGATTTCTGGGCTCGCGACATGCGAAACTATCCTCGCTTTTGGACGTCTGGGCTTCCTCTTTCTTGACAATCTACTGGGACCTTGAGCTTCGGCGAGCGGGACTTGAGGGTCACCCTCAGCTCAGGGTTTGCGTGCTTGAGCTTCATTCTGCTCTTCAGAAGGGTGCCCCTATGCCGTTTTTATCCCGATCTTCAGCAGGATCTAGGATACCCTTCTAACCCGAGGACGGAGAACCCCGAAGCCGCCGAAAACAAAATCATTCTCGGCTTGTGGCCCCTGAAATTCTCGCAAGCCATCGCAAACCGGCTTAACCCCCTAAAACATGTTCAACCAAGAGAAGGGCTGTCCCCCCAACAGCTCTCAAACAGTCTTGCACGGATGCCGAGGCCTCCGTCCCAGCCTCTGCCCCAAGCAGTACCTGGGACACGGCTCTACGAGAGAGTTCATCGTGGGTTCGGTAAGGGGTAAGTTTTGTTGCGGGAACTTGGTAAGCCTTTCTCCGCATTCTGGGTGCGATGTTCGGAAGGTAAGGCTCAGAAAGCGTGCAGGACATTGTTCCCCACAACTTCGTGAGGGGCCTTTGTTTAAATTGAGCTGCCACCGACGCCGAGCGGGGCGCCCCACACACACCACCCACACACGCACACACACACACACACACACACACACACACACACCCACACCCACCACACACACACACACACAAACCACACACACCCACGCGCACACGCACACGCAGACGCACACGCACACGCACACGCGCACGCGACGCGCACGTGACGCGCACGCGCACGCGCACACGCACACGCACCCACGCACCCACGCACGCGCACGCGCAACTCACACGCTACCGGTCTTCATGTGAAGAATAGTTATATGGGTTCTTCTCCAGTCTTTTAATGTTGACTTTGCCACTGTTTGGCACTTGACCTTGAGCCGGCCAAAAGAAACCCACACCTTCGCGCAGCAAAAGCCGAACACCGAGCAGCTGACACCCTGCCCGCTTACATGGGTCCCTTTGAACGGGGTGGGGAATTGCGGAATGACAAAAAGTCAGACAACTATTCGACCTGAACAGCCACCCGTGCCAAGCTGAGGTGGTGGCTACGCGCCCGCCGATTCTTTCAGGCGAGCCAGTGCATCGAGTGACTCAGCACAGCTGTGAAGTCTTGAAACTTTTGGCGCAGGGCATCAAGGCCATTTGTAAACCGTTTGCAGGCCTGGCAAAGTGCATCCGCAGCTGTGCTCGGCACTATTGCAATTGTGTCCTAGAATACCTGACACACCTTTTAAGCTCTGGATCCCGCACAGTCTCTCCAAACTCAGGTCACACGGGCGCACCTCCCACGCGATCCACCCCGTCTTGCCACCGCGGTGTGGAGTGCACTGTGCCCCGGTGACCAGATTTCTTAGCCACCTTCAACCCGGTTCAGGAAGCGGATGCTTCGCAGCTTTCATGGATTGAGGATTGAGGGTGAGTTGAGAGACACGACAGCCGGTGTTCGAAGTCTCAGCCTTGCAGCATAGGGATCAGCATGGGGATGCCGACTCTAGGGGGGGGGGCGGGCGCGATGCCGTTCACCGAGAGCACAGCCTCGGATGATAAATTAGTACTTTCCCCTCATTCGTTTCACTCATTCATTACCACTATTCTTGTGTGTCGAGAATGAACAGAGAGAATGAACGAAGCACGCCTTAACTCTTCACATTAAAGAAAGGCGTGTTTCGTCCATTCTCTCCGTTCATTCTCTCTCTACACTCTACACACAATGATAATGTAATGACTGGGTGAGACGAATGAGGCAAAGGACGTGAATTCTCTTCATGGTTCCTGAAAGTGGATAATTTCCACTGAAACCCACCAAGCATCTTCCGTTTTGAGGCCCAATCCCGGCTTTTTTCCCAAAACAACCCAAAAAAAGCTACACCACCCCCGCATCTGGCTTCGGAGCATGATTCCCAGTGCCTGAAAATACGCAGCCCTGTGAGCATCGTCGGGACTTGCCTGGCAAACATGAGGGAGTCGTAACAAGCCTGTTGGAACAGGCGACCAGTGGGGGGAGTCTGCGTTCTTCGAGGGTCCTGGATGCTTCGGAGGTCGTTGGGGTCAGAGGACGGCTTGGGGTCCCCGCAAGAGCTCCCATAGTCCCAAACTTCAAGGTGTATGGGGTTTACACTTTACAGTGTGAGGTCTTCCAAGCTCCCAGAACTGTATAAAATGAGTGGCAGGTGTTTGTTTTAGACAGCCACAGATCGTCTAAGGATTTCACCGAGGAGCATCGCCGCAGGCCGCTTCTGCAGAGGGGAGAAGCTGAGGTTCCCCCAAGTGCTTTAGGGAAAGACTAGACAGGAGCCTTCCACGTGGGTTCGGAAGACCCATAGCCCCGCCTGGTCACAATCGTCACAAGGCCTGAAACCTTAAGCCAGTGCTGCTCGACTCCAGCAGGTTCTATCACCCCGAGAATGTTCTGCTGGCTTGCCAGTATGGTCTGGAGCCCAGACGAGAGAGAGGACAGGAGACACCGAGACGACCACATCGCGCATGCATCAAGCCAGGCAGTTTTTTACCAGATCAATGCCTGGACACCGCGCAGCTCTAAGGCAGCAAGTGCTACCAAAAGAACCTCGCCCACCTCAAGCATTTCGTGCGCGGGCCCCAGTCAGAGTCAAGCGAATCCGCTGAAAACTGTCTGTCACCTCGCAAAGATCTATGTGGTAGCAGATATTTATATTTTATTTATCTTTCATTTTATATTATATATATGTGTGTGTGTGTGTGTGCATGTATAAGTATGTACCATGTTGTGTGATCCTGTTCTCTCCTGTGCACCTCCCGGGCGCATAAGTCCGGCAGAGGCACCCGGGTGACCGGCACTACCGGATTGGCCTCGTGCACTTCCCCACCCGGAAGGGAGTTCTCTGGCCGCACACGGTGTAAGAAACACGTTTAAAT
This sequence comes from Symbiodinium natans, assembly GCA_905221605.1. Classification (NCBI taxonomy): domain Eukaryota; class Dinophyceae; order Suessiales; family Symbiodiniaceae; genus Symbiodinium; species Symbiodinium natans. The sequence continues at coordinate 11,806 of CAJNDS010001114.1, read as the reverse complement.
TTGCAAATGTGCAACTTTCCTATCTTAGACTGGCAAAGAAAAACAAACGTCATCAGAGAACTAGCTCCACACTCAGCTCTGCACCACACTCCGGACCTGTGAGGTGCAGGTCCAAAAGGAGTTCCCCACTTTGTCACTTGGCTGGTGAGCGCTGAAGTTCAGGGCCTAGTGCAATGGAGTCGATAGAGTGAGAACGTTGAGGAGGTTTTGAGTTGGACCGTAAGCTTGGAGTCACCGACCTCAATCCTTTAACATGTCATACGTCCCATTCCCCCCCCCCCGCCCCCCGCCCCGGCCCACCAAAAAAGAACCAATCTGATTCCATCATTAGTTTGCTCTTGCCAAATTTAGTGCCCAGTTTGACTCAGCATACGTGTCGTCAGGGCACCATCTTTTCCCCTGGAATGCTGGAATGTTGACGGTCAGACATGGTCTCGACCTGCTGCCGGTCGTTGGTGCTTATTGTCAACCTTGAGATCGAGGCAACTAGACACTGAACATCCTTGCAGCGCAAGTCACACCCCTTCCATGCATCCTAAAGTCTTGCTTTTCTCACATGACTGCCAGCATCAATGCCCACTGCGTCAGCCTTTTGGGACACATCGCCTCGCCCAGAGGGGACGACGCGGACCTGCTAGCATGCACATCAAAGCGAGGTCCTTGGGTCTGAGAGGCTCTTTACTGTTTGCGTGGCTCTTCCTAACAAAGATGGGCCTGTGTCGCTCTCCCGGCACCTCCATAGAGCCGTTTAAAGCATGATCTGGCCCCACGAAGGCGGGACCTTTTCAACTTTTGCGACCCGGATGAGTCTGGGAACATTTCCAAGGAGGAGTTTCAGGACCCTGACCTCCCCCCAAGTTACCCTTTGAGCGCCGAACCTGAAGCCGTAGAAACCAGCTTGTCATGTGTCCTTTCAGTCGCATCTCCTTTACCCTTGCAACTCGAAGCCCCAACAGTTGCGGGGTTGAGGGAAGAGGGATTCATGAGGAAACCCACGGTGCCTTTGAGCCATCAGGACGCCTGGGAGCTGCTTGTCGACCTGCCCCCAGGGGTCTTCGGCATGGAGGCCCGCAAAAGGCTTTTACTCTCCCTGGAGGCTTGGGGTTTTAGACTGGCGGCCTGCAGGTCGATGACGGATGTGTGCCGGTAACGAAAGATGACAGGAAGTCTGATCATGCCAGCATCGCCTCTAAACATCGGGTCGGGGAGGCACGTAGTCCACCCCCCGAAGTCTCAAGATCCTTGAGGGCCCCATTGGTCCCTCAACCCCAGATCGTCTCGAACCTTGTCCCATCTGATGCGCTTGTGATGATCTTAAACAAGTGTCCCGGCTGGGCGCACCGACTGCGCCCTCTGGGACGCTGATGCCTGTGCACAAAACACAACTTGGCCACTGGGACTTGGCCTCTCGGAACGGTCGTGTGCCAAAGTGGCGGTCGGACGAGGCACCTCGCGAAGAAGCGCAAAGCCTGAGCGACAAAGCAAGAGCCAAGCACTCACACCACATCAACCGCCAGATCCCACGATTGAGGTAGAAGAAGGGGGCCTGGGTGTCCAGTTTTGCTTCGTCACATCCCAAATCCCCGGATGCGGCATAAATGCGGTAGATCACTGCTCACATGTTGTAAATCCTGATCAGGGCCCTGCGCTGTCGGGCAGCTATGCGGAGGCATCGATGCACATCGTTGCATCTTTCTGTGGCATAGAGGAGCGCATTCAAAGGCACTCAGGATATGTTGCCTCATCCCTTGTGAACTGCAGGACATTGAAAGCACTGTGTTGAAAGAAACCGTTCCCTTCAGCCCTTACGATGCCTCGTAGCCCCGCCCTTCGAACCTTTATGCCTAGTAACTATAGGAGGTATCTTGAGGGGACGGCCCCCCAAACCCAAACAGGCCTGGGAGGCGGCGGCTGGCGACGAGCGAAGCCACCTCACTTTCGCCCAGTTTGCAAAGTGGGCAGCAGCCACTTTGGCCTCCCTTTGGGTTTTCGCTGGGTTCGTGTGGATTGCAGGGCTCAAACTTCTCCCATGCCATGAAGGAAGCTGTCGGAAAGGGGGAACCCCCTCCTTTTGGCGGAGATGTCAAAGATGTTGGGCCTGTGGCCACTAGGATTCTAGGATGATAAGACCATCAGACCATCAAATGCAGAAAACCTTGGCTTTGTGATCGGATGCTGAGGATGTAAAGATTCAGCTGCCCGTGGGCGTGGATCCCTCTGATGCTTCTGCGGCACCTTGGCTGTGAGTATGCCTGTGTGGTAGCACGGTACGAGTCAAGCTTTCAAGAAAGAGCTTCGAACTTGACAACGCGCTCATACGGCAAGAGTTGATGCTTGCTCTCTCACCAAGCCTCAGGATCGGCCCTGCCGCTTTCAGTACAAAGACCGCTGCCCTTGCGTGAACTTCAAGGCTCTGGAGGGAGTTGACTTCCGGTTGTCCGCTAGGGTTTGGGCGGCTTTGGGACTAAGGCAACAATGTCACGCGTGGCTTGGGGATTGCCACGTCCAAAACACAGGAAGGACTGGTTCGGCTGTAGTGTTTGGAACTTGAAACTAGGTAATCCTTGAAGCCTCAGGGCTCAGGTTTTTCGGGGGTGGTTGTGTCCTGTACGAATTCAGACCCTTCGAAAAACGCCATCGACCAGGCCAGTTCTGTGAACGCGACGATGTGTGAGTGCGGCCACAAGTGCCTCGGCGATCGGACTGAGGATCCACTGAGGCTTGGGGACTTTGGGTGTTTTGTTTTTGGTGTTTCGGGGTTGGCCGGGGCTCTTTGAGTCCTGTTGTCCGCAGTGGTCATAGGGGCCTGCGGAGAACCTCGACTTCCATGGGCCCACAGATGTCCAAAGTCCCCACAGTGGCCCAACCCCACGAGTAATGCGCCAACTGTCAGCCAGAACCGCACATCGCAGCCATCCCCCCGAACTCGGTGGGCCACGGCCGTTGTCACAACTTGGCTTTCGAGCAGCACTTTGTTGGTTAGGCCATACTCCTCATTAAGCCTTAACGGTTATGCCATACTCCTCATGAAGCCTTAACCTGGCAACTGGCCGCGAAGTAGGCCCCCCCCCCCAGGCAAGAGGCAGAAAACGAAGAAACCCTGACAATTTCTGGATCCACGATGATCTACGCTTTCGGGAGGAACCCCAAAACTGTGGCATCCAAAGGAGCTCCGCCCACCTCTCTGACGTTGCCCTGATGACCCGTGAAGAGCAGGAGGCTGCTGTTAGAGGAGGGCTCTGGGGGTTGCAAAAGCGGCCATCTGCACCAGAATCCCGAGCGCCACCTGGAGGGTGTTACGATCATAGGCCACTTAAAATAGACGCCCAAATAGTAGGATCCCGCTATAAGAAGGACCCCAATAAGGTACCGGAATCCCGCCACCGAGAAGACTGTTTTACCCGCACTGGATGTCCACCCAACGCGCCAGGTCTTGAACAAGCTCAAGCGCCGAGCGCTGGGTCGCGGTGCCTCCAAGCCCCTGAGCCTGTTCATGTGAAGAGAGAAGAAAGGGAGCCTCACTCACAATTCTCTTGTAGAGCTGCCAGTATCTCCAAATCCGAACTACCCAAACCCGAGTCGGTGTCAATTCTCTAGAACTTAGAGTGGACGTCAAGACGACTTCACACTGGCCACCGAAAACTCTAAGAGACGAACGGCCCAGGACCTCGCTCTTCGCGCCGGCCAGGAAGCCACAGCCTCGAAGGGTATCAGTTGGAAAGCATTTTGGGGCTGGGACGGGTTTAGTTTTCAGAGTTATAGGATTGTTTAACCTTCAAGGTTCCCGTCCTTAGGATGGTTAGAGGCTGGAAAGATCCTGTGCTCAGGAGAAATCTTATGTAAGGCACCGTTGTAGACAACCCTTTTGCCACCTCATCCCCGGTGCCGTTTCAGGCCGCCGAACCAAGTCCGGCCGAAGTTTAACCTCCAATCAACTTGCACGTCCTTGCACCAACTAGCCGGCCTTGGTGGGCTCACGCTGGCACTGTTGGCCTGCGACCTCACCCCTGGATCTTTTAAGGTAACACCTAAACCCTACTCGTAGTAAAGGCCTCTGCGACTTCCTCCTCCTCCCGAAGAAAATTAGCCCAGAAAAGTGCTCAACGCCAGGCCACCAAACCTTTTGGAGTTTTCCCGCTTGGTGCTGGCTCAGGTTTCTGAGAAACTTAAGCTGGCCGGCGTTTTCCACTGTGTGGAGTGTGAACACACAGCCGGATGCCATTGCTGTAAGGGAGAAGGCAGTGGAGGAATGATCAATCCAGATGACGCATGAACTAGTGGACCTCAAGCGTCTTCGCAGCTTTCCAACATACGGCTCCAAGCAGAGGCCCGGCGTCACCTTCGTCACAGATCCGGCCGCCTTGAGCCTGACTTGATCGGGGTTTTCGTGGTTGGGTGTTACGGATGCATGTTTTGCGCCCTTGGTTTTTGCTTCCCTTTTTTGGGCCACCCCGGATTCCTTCAAAACCCATTCGAATCCGGCCCTAAAGCCATTATACAAGCAGTGTGTTTGCAAAGGATGCAGCAGAAGCTTGCTTTAAAGCACATCGTGCCATCAGGAAGAGTCCCTTTGAAAGACAATGTGAACCCCTAGTTTTGCCAAAAGTCTTGCAAGCTTGTGTTTGCAAATGGGTGCGTCCCCTACCAAACCCACCATGCGAGCATGTCTTAGGAGGAACGGGACATGCACGACCACGGTGTTTACAAACGCGGGGAAGATGGGGGGGGGTTGAAAGCCGCGCGAACTTGTGCTCAAGCAAAGCTTTCCGATAGAACAATTGAAGGTGTCCAAACCCACAAAACGCGAAGCACCTTTTCAAGCACTGGAAAGTCGCTTTCTACAGCAAACAAACAATATCACAAACGCCAGTATTGAACATAAAATTCAGATCAGTTCTTCAGTTGCAGAGTTCATTTTCGGGTTTAAAGAGGACTTGCTTCAAAAACATGTGAACACATTTGAAAACCTAGTCGTCCGAGCATGTTGGTTTTAGCTGTTTTCGTACGGAACGATGCCAGGAGGTCCTGACGGCGCTTCAGACGTTGCTGACAGCGACCCACAAGGAGCTGTTTCAGGGGTTTGGGGCTCTGGGGATTCGAGGAATATCAACACTTCAGTTCAGCATTCATTAGCCGATGTTCTTGCCATTCTGTACTGTCAACCCTGCAGAATATTCAGTGGAAACTGACGTAGTCGCAAGCTTATCACACTCTTGCGGTTGAAAGCGCAGGGCTCAAGATGAACAGGTGATCTGCCGAGTATGGAGCCATATGGGGTCAAGATCCGAGCACAATGCAGCCCAGTACCGCCGGATGGCACTCAGAATCCTGCCAGGGATGGTAAACCAACCCAAAGCACATGAATGTGTTAGTCTTGGAGAGTGCACCGCACTATGGACTTCTGAAACCTGGGCAGGATCCATAGTAAGTATTTCGGGATGTGAAAAAGCAACGCAAAATCATCCTGAGCATCAGCTTCGTAGGTCTAGCGCACAATGTTACTGTGTTTCTCTCACTTCGCGCACCCATCTTCTGCATTCCCTCAGACATCCGACCCATGCACTCAATCTTGCTTTTGTTTCATACCTTGCCTTCTACTACATGAAGCATCGTCAGCTTCGTATGACTCTATCCCCACGCAGCAATGTCAAGTCCTGAGGCGTGGGTTTGCCTTCATCATGAGCTCACTTGTCTCACACGTAGATGTATTTCCTGGCTTGCCGTGTGCTTCATACTTTGGACAGGCTGGCCTGGCCAAATGAAATATGAGAGCACTCTTAGAGTTGTAACCCCCAACAATTCCTCGACCCCAGGCTCCAAATCCTAAAATTTCGCGGAAGGATCACGACAACTGGACTCGCGATCGCGGCTGCGCACTCCATGGACGCCACAGCTGTGAGGTGGGAGATCGGGTGCAGAAACCCAACACTCGAAGTCTTGAATCCTTGACATGAAGACAGGCTTTTGCAGCCGCAACAGGCTTGTAGTTGTCGAGGGCCTGCAGGCTCGTTTTCAGCCTTCTCTCTCTCTCTCTCTCTCTTTGTCTCTCTCCCCGACTCTAGAGCTTTGTTGCTTCAAGGCTAGCCCAAAGCCCCAAAGCCCCAAAACCCCAAACCCCCCATCGGTAGAAGGTTACGGCGGACTGTGAGATGAAGAGTCCCTGGGTTGTTTGTGTAGTTGCTGAGCGCGTTTTATCTCCTTGGTGGTTTCCTTGTGGTGCTTGTTTGTCGTTCATTTGCTAGGATATTAATATCCGTTCATATGGGTGACCATGCCGAAAACACTGGTATTAACTGCGTCTTGTTTGCTTCTCTCTAAAGAATGATAAAGGATGTTTGACGTCTCCGAAACAAGACATGCTGTCACAAGCGTCCATGCCTTTCATGAGCATGCCCAAAGCACTTGGTATTTACAGTCAAAATGCAGCTTTGGAACTGTTAGGTTTAGGTTTTGAAGTTTCGGACCGGTACAACCTGATACAACGGTTCGGGGGCCCTTCGGCTGCGACAAAGGACACTGAGGCGCACACGCCCAAGCTGACCCTCAAGCCCGTTCAGCCCCGAAAGTCCACCGCAAATCTCCCGCCATTGAGCCGCAAAGCTCCAAGGCCTAATAGCAAGCAACACGAAATCACAACGCAAGGCATCATGCCTCTTCCGGCACCGTGCGCCTGTGCCCACGGGCTATCAGCTCATCCGTGCTGCAGCTCGGCAGCTGAGGGAGGGGGAGAGGGAGGGAAGGGCAACCCCGAAACTCGAAATACCCAGCCCCTTGATGCTTCCCAAAAGCCTGCAACCCAAAGCCCTGAGCTCAGGAGAGGAACCGAAATCCATCCCTGTGGCACACCTACGCCACAACGAGAGGTGCCATCAAGCAGGACCGCACGAGCCAGGGAACATCAGACGACCAAGGGTTCGAAAGCCGAAGCTTTGGTACCAGAATCCGACACCTCATAGCTGAAGTTGCTTGAGTGTGTCGGAGTTTAGCCTGTAAATGCTCTTCACCTGAGCTCCCAAAAACGTCCATGGCAGGGGAACATCATGAGAACAGTGCTGAAGCCTAGGATGGCATGCTACACCGCTGCAACAAGTCAACGGGTTCAGGGTTTAGGATTTAGGGCTTAGGGTTTAGGATTTTGGGTTTAGGTTTTGGGGTTTAGGCGAATGGAGCGATGAAGGGGAGCCATGGTGGCAAGCCCAACGGTTCGAATGCCCCCGCCCAACCATTCGGGAGCCATAAGACATGAAGGGAGCCACGGCCTCATCGACCCAGATAGGACTTGAAAGAAGCTCTGCAGAAAGTCAGAAGGTTTGCAGTTCAACAAGGTGATGCAGCAAAAGGGAAACAGCTCCAGGAGACGCAGACCAGCAGCGTCCCTTTTGCCACCGTCACTCCCAACAGCGTCTTTGCTGCCTGGCTGCCTTCGAAGAAGCCCTGAGGGCTTGAGGGTGTTGGCAGGAAGTTCTTCTGTCAGCAGGTGTTGGCTTGAGTCGGCTTCAGTCTTAAGAATAAATTTTTCACTTTCGTTGCAGAGACCAAAGTTCAAAAGAAGGCACATGGCGGTCGAGCAGTAGTTGCGCTGAGAGGGATGGCGGGGCTCATATTTGCGGGGGGGTGTGACATTGCAGTGCTCCAGAGGTTTTCTATGAAGTGTTTTGTGGCCGTGTCGAGGTGGAAGTGTGAGTGGGCCCGTCACCAGTTTTGACTGCACGCGGTGATCTTAGATCTGAACCATGCAAGGTACAGAAGCCCTACACTCCGAAACCTTCATTTTTACTCATTGGGTAAGCTGAAAGTTTGGAAGTTCCAGCTGACAAGCCCCCCACATCAAACACCCCCCAGCCGATCTGGGTCAAGGACATTCCACACGAAGAACGTCTGGAACCAGAGGCCGCGACCAGTGCTTGGGTCAGCGTCATGCGGATGTCTGAACCCTAAAATACGAACCCTAAAGACACGCTGGCCGTCACAAGAACGCGAAAAGTCTTTACGGTATCTGTGTCCTTTTAGCCTTCGTGCGCCTCAACCCGCAAAGGACAGCTCCTCCAAAATCCCTAACCTTACTAGGACATGCGAAACCATGAAGCTTACGAAGAGCAAGCCTTCAACCTTTAACCCCAGGCACAAGGGGGTGAAGTCTGAAGATCTTTAACCGTCGCACCCCGGTTGAGGGCCCCTCAACCCAAAACCCTGCCCAACCCTCAGGCCAGGGTTGTCACGAACCCACCTCCGAACATCCTGTACTGATACCTGCGCCCAGACCCCGAACCATCCAAGGAGCAGCAGATGTTTTTGATGATACACCTGACACTTTAAGCACATTCACAAAACCCTTGGTCTTCTGAAAAAGAGGAATGCTGTTGTTGTTGCCTGTTCCCTACAGCACAGTCAACCGAGCTCTGCTTTCGAAGTCTACACCGAACAAGCTCTCAAGCCCCTGAAGCCCTGGAACCTAAACCACAACAGGGCCTCGAGCGCAAGAGTCTTAAAGTCCCAAAGTTGCAGGGGGGTGTGGCTTCAATCAGCTTCAACCTAGCCTTCGGATGTGATTGTATTTCCTGTTCACGGTGAAATGGGTTGTGGGATTTGGGAACACCCTTTCAGCCTCTCAAAACATCTGGGAGGTGAACGAGTGGCGGCTGCTCCACGGTACCAGCCTCCAGGCATGTAAAGGCGCACGGGGCTTGGGCCACTAGGGTTGCGGTTGGGGGTTCTTTGGTTCTTTGCGCAGAGATCTGTACCAAAAACTTCAAATTGCAAAGTGATACACACCCCCTCCCTAGGCCCTCGGAACAAATGCTGCAGGCAGCACAAGCGACAGGAATCCTAAGTTCCTGTGATTGGCTTCAAAAATTCTCCAGACAGGAATTTGTGCCTCCAACTTCCGGCTGCCTCTGGCCTGCATGAAGACCCCCTAAAGCCGCTTCTTTGAAAGCCAACTTCAAAGGCTAAGCTTCATGGCAGGCCCCTGCCAGGACCCTCACCAGAGACCCTCCATGTATGGATTCTTCCTAAGGAAACTGGCTGGATCTGGGGCGACCTGGAAGGAGTCGGGCAAGAGCAGCGGGCGCCACTTGTCACGACTTTCGTGCGTTGCGTGAGTCGCGGGTCTGGGTTTTCCGTTTGCTCAAGCATTCCGCAATGGTACTAGTTGGGAAGAATGCTTGTGGCAGTGCCGAATCTAGCAAAGTCCGCATTCGTCGTAACGTGGATGTTTCACTTGTAAGGGCTTTGAAACAAAACACGTAAAGGCACGTAAGAGTCCAGGATTTGGAGACTCCCTGTCTTGAGACACGGAGCCACTATGGCAGAATCTGCTGTCTGACTAAAACTAAATCTCCGCCTACGTCAGAAAAGGAGACCAACCCTGGGTCCTTCCCTTCCTTGGCCCCGAAACAAGTACGATTTGTTGCAGACGCTTCTGCTGAGGGCCGCTCTACGGCTATGGAGTTTATTGTGCAGAGGCTGAGCTGGATAGAATTTGAACCAGGCTTCCTTGTGGTTGCAGACGTTGAACTTGTGAAATGTTGAAACTCAGACCGCACCGGATGTGTACTTGCAGTGTTCATCTCATACCCGCAGTTGTGCCTGAAGCTCCCTCTCCGAACCCGTGAGAAAGCTGTGGCTGTTAGTTTTGGCGCTTGACCCTCTGAGCTTAGAGGGAGCAACTCCTGACCATCTAAGATGCTGTGAAGCCCAAGGCCCAAGGCCCAAGGCCCTACCGATGCTCAGCCAGTTGTGGGACGACGAGTTTACACCTGCGCTTGATGGTGTATTTCGGGTGAGCGCTTGAGGTTAAAGATTGCTAAGATGCCTCCAGCCCACCCGATGCTAAGGAAAGCTCCACCAAGGCCGATGAGTATGCGGAGGAGCTGTAGGGCAGTTGTCCTGCTCAAGTCTCACTGTCATTGTACTAATCATTGCGCCGCGGTCGCTACGAATGACTGCTGCTGCTACCCCCCTCTACTACCCACCATTGAAAACAGCCATCTCATGATTCGGTTCAAGCATGCCCAACTGCCACATCCCATCTGAACAAAGTCTATTCCCTTAGTCGCACATCGTGCAGAAGTTGCAATGGATATGGCCTTGCTTCTGGCGTCGAACCCATACGAGGAGATCCGTGGCGGGCTGCCCAGTGACGAAGGCGCGCAGCGCGCGACGATTTCAGCATGATCTCGAGTTCTGGGTCGGTGTAGGGGGCGGTTTTGGGTTTTGGGGGGTACCGCACACGCTCCTCATTCTGTTTCGCAATGCTCCCCTTGCCTTAGCAGATCGCACAGCATTGAAGCCGCTGTGTGGGCCATGAGGCTGGCCACCACATACCATAGCTTGAATATGAACCGACCATTGCCCGACGGAGCTCGAAAGCATAGCGAGGGAAAGCGAGCCATATGCTGGCTGGCTTTTTGTGAGACTACTTAGACAACTCCATGTAGTGCGCTTGAGCCAGGCTGCTATGCGATGCTCGTGTGTCGCGTGGTGGGCGGCCTTTGTCGGGTCGTCGTTCTCTCGGTGGCACTTCAGTAGCTTAAGATGACTTTGGATTGCTTAGGTGTAGAGCATGTAGGACTCTTTCGAGCTTCTTAAGCGGGCCCCAAAGTCAACCCGTAACCACGAGTGCTGTTTGATCACAGCGTTTGCCCTTATTTCATGGCCAGCCGTTGCATTTGGTATTGCATTTCGGGGGCTGGCAAAGGCGCCTTCCAAAAAATATTGACTTAAATCCACCACCATCTTGTGACACAAGATTGCGGACTGCAGCTTGCGAAGAAACGCTCATCTCGCACACGATGAATGCCCAAGGTATTGGCCAAAAGTCAACATCTGGTGCCATGTTCATCGTGATGCACACACACATACACACACAGAGTTCACATGTCACAGAGGCTCCGCTCTGCAGCTCTCAGGAAAGTGAATCTTTGTAAAGCATGCCACTGTTGTTTGCCCGAATATGGAAGCGCATAAACTTGGGAAGTTCCGAATACCCTTGCAGTTTGGGGGCAGAAGCTTTAATGGATTTTAGCCATGAGACTGTCTTACTAGGTATAGGAGGCCCAGGTTGTCTTACTAGGTACAGGAGGCCTAGGTGGGGCTTCTCTAATGTTTCTAAGATTCTGTGAAGAACTTGTTTGGTTAAACTATCCACCATAACCATTAATGTTAAGGGATGTGAAAGCTGAGCCTTCTCAGTCAGTCCAATGTTAGACGCCACAAGGACACCAATGAGTTTGATCCGGATGACCTGCACCAGCCTCATTCGTTGGATGATGCTGATGTGCTGTTGTCGATATGGCACATCTGTTCGAAACTGACATCAGCATTTGCAAGAGCTGTTGTTAGATTCGCTCATGCTTAGGAACCATGCTAGCTGCAGATCAGTTTCGCAGTTCACGGCAATGCCCTGTCCTTTGCTCTGGTCCTCTGCCTGCAATGCATCCGAGGCGGCAAGATGTGCTGGATGGACCGTACCATTCGGTGCTGGGCGATCGGGTGGTGAAGCTGAAGATGCCCGTCCGGCAAGTAATGCCTGTGAGCAGGGATGTCGCTGCTTGCGGTCCCCAGGAACCATCAGACCGCCTCACTTTCCAGCAGATGGCTCGCACCCCTTGCCATCCAAGGAAGCCGTACCGCGAAATTGTTGCAGGATTCCCAGTCGGCATTGCAGTACTTGCAGCACTTGCAGCACGCGAGAAGTCAGGTTCCTGCTCGTGCTGCAGTTTGCCGCGGTTTGGTTTCTCGTAGGAGCTCATGTTCAGGAATGTCTGCTGAGGAACTCAAACTTTCCATTTTCTAGGTTGAGGGA